>CM026208.1:24088355-24295824 GCA_014839995.1 Xenentodon cancila | reverse complement strand
AGTAGTAGTAGTAGTAGTAATAGTAGTAGTAGTAGTGGTGGTAGTGGTAGAGTGGTAGTAGTTGTAGTAGTCGTGTGGTCCTAGCAGTAGTAGTGGTAGTAGTGGTAGTGGTAGTGGTAGGTGTGGTAGTATTTGTAGTATATAGTGGTGGTTGTAGTAGTAGTAGTAGTAGTAGTAGTAGTAGTAGTAGTAGTAGTAGTAGTGGTGGTGGTAGTAGTAGTTTTTGTAGTAATAGTGGTGGTTGTAGTAGTTGTGGTAGTAGTAGTAGTCTTAGTAATAGTAGTAGTAGTAGTAGTGGTAGTAGTAGTAGTGGTAGTAGTAGTTGTAGTAGTGGTAGTGGTAGTGGTAGTAGTAGTAGTAGTAGTAGTAGTGGTGGTAGCAGTAGTGGTAGTAGTGGTAGTGGTAGTAGTAGTAGTAGTAGTAGTGGTGGTAGTTGTAGTGGTAGTAGTGGTGGTAGTGGTAGTAGTGGTAGTAGTGGTAGTATTAGTAGTAGTAGTAGTTATAGTAGTGGTAGTATTTGTAGTAATAGTGGTGGTAGTAGTAGTGGTAGTAGTAGTAGTAGTAGTGGTAGTAGTGGTAGTGGTAGTAGTAGTGGTAGTAGTAGTAGTGGTATAGTGGTAGTAGTGGTAGTGGTAATAGTAGTAGTAGTAGTAGTAGTAGTGGTTGTAGTAGTAGTAGTAGTGGTAGTAATAGTAGTAGTAGTGGTAGTGGTGGTTGTAGTAGTAGTAGTAGTGGTAGTAATAGTAGTAGTAGTGCTAGTGGTTGTAGTAGTAGTAGTTGTAGTAGTAGTAGTAGTAGTAGTAGTTGTTGTAGTAATAGTAGTAGCCTTCACCTGTCTGTATGGATGTCTGTTGGATATTTGCTGACATCCCGACCTGCAGTCCTCATCCCCTTGGATCACCGTCTATCCATATATCACCCATATTCACAGAAGTCTAATTGGACTACTGATGATAGTTACTAATGTATCCTGTCTTGTACCTTTGACGGTGTCTCTATGTCTCTATTCTTTCTTATTTCTTGCTCTACCCGGCTGGCCTTCGGCAGGAGGGTCCCCCCTCATGATCCAGGTCCTGCTCAAGGTTTCTTCCCTCTTAAAGGGGAGTTTTTCTTGCCACTGTTTGGCTTAAGGTTTTTCTTCCACTAGGGAAGTTTTTACCTGCCGCTGTTTATGTAATAATTGCTCGGGGGTCATGTTCTGGGTCTCTGGAAAGCACCTAGAGACAACTTGTGTTGTAATAGACGCTATATAAATAAAATTGAATTCAAAATAGAATTACAGTAGTGGTAGTATTTGCAGTAATAGTAGTAGCAGTAGTTGTAGTAATAATAGTAGTAGTAGTAGTTGTAGTAATAGTAGTAGTTAAAGTACAGGTAGTATTTGTAGTAATAGTAGTAGCAGTAGTTGTAGTAATAGTAGTAGTAGTATTTGTAGTAATAGTAGTAGTAATAGTAGTAGCAGTAGTTGTAGTAATAGTAGTAGTAGTATTTGTAGTAATAGTAGTAGTAATAGTAGTAGCAGTAGTTGTAGTAATAGTAGTAGTAGCAGTAGTTGCAGAATTTGCAGTAATAGTAGTAGTAGTAGTAGTGGTATTTGTAGTACTAGTAGTAGTAATAATAGTAGCTGTATTTGCAGTAATAGTAGTAGTAGTAGTGGTATTTGTAGTACTAGTAGTAGTAATAATAGTAGCAGTATTTGCAGTAATAGTAGTAGTAGTAGTATTTGTAGTTGTGATGTAGATTGGAAGTTCCCATCTAAATGAGTTGCATTCTATGAAAGAGGCTTCATGTGTTGTTATGTAACTGACAAATTTCAACACACCGGAGTTAGATTCAGATTTCTTCAGGGTTGTTCTTGGACCAACACATTTCCGGCTCTGGTGACTCTCTTCCATCTATTTAGTGACTCTGTTAGGGGTCTAGGCAGCTGTGGGACCTCCCATACAACGAACGCATCTCCTTACTTCATTCTCTATATTCTTCACATACGTATATAATATTAACAAGTCTTTTGCAGGAGATATTTTCTTGTTAAAAGGCACATTCAGCCTCCAGTGTTGAACTTACTTGAAACCTGATTGGTTACTGTAGTTAGGCTACTTATTTAATGTCATTATGTTATTTTGCAGCTGTAGTTCTGGAGATGCAGTGGTCAGCCTTCAGTCCAAAATTCGTTCAAGTGCAAAATACTGAACTTTACGTTATCTCCAGGGAGTTACTCATGTACATCCATCCTTTATCTACACAAACGTATTCCTATTCAGGGTCATGGGGGGTCCCTGGTGCCAATCCCAGGTTACTTCAGGCAAAAGGGAGGGGTACACTCTGGTCAGGTTGTCAGTCCATCGCAGGGCACCAAAACAAGTTGGAATGAAGTACTTTTGTTTTGTTTCCATAGCATCCGTGTGATAAAACACTGACGCAGCCCGGCCAGCCGTACCCATTTACTCTGCGGAAACTGTCTCTCATGAAACGGGTCCAGTACCTTCTCTCATTCACAGCCATTTCCACTGAACATACCGAACCAATCACAGAAGGGCTGGTGGGGGACGTCTTTGAGTGTTGACTCATACAATAACTTCCAACAGCCACTATTTTAAAACAACCAAGATGAACCAATACGTTTTTACAGCAAATCCCATAACAGTCGTTTACTGTCTTTGCTGCTCTTTTGTAGATACTAGTCTGGTAGTTGGTTCATCACCTGCCTAATTTCTCTGATTGGTTGTATACCGGAAATGAAAAGTCAAATCTAATTGAAAGTATTTGTATTTAAGAAGAAATTAATTAGTTCAGCTGTCCAGAGAATTTCTGAGGAGTCCCAGTTTAGAAAATAAAAGACTCTCATACTAAACTTTCTTGCAACATCTAACTGCACGTTTTCAGTTGCATTCATGCATATGTGCACTGTGATGAATTCTTTGTGTTTTTAACAGTTCCTGTACAAATATAATGGAAAAGTCATGTTGGACAACAGAAAATATGAAAGCAACATTTTTGCTTTTATTGAGAATTGATCATTTGAAAAAAATGGCAAAACAAAAAAATTTGCAAATCTTACAAAATTTTCATCAAAATAAACACTTTGATTGGAGCCCGCCCCCCCCAACAAAAAGGGATCTCTGTAAGCCAACAAGTAAGAAAACATACGATTAAACTTGCCAAAAGGTGGCAAAATTGCAAGACAAAAGCCAGTGTTTGTGCATCATCAGCCACATGCCATCATTCATTAATTAAAAAAACAAAAAAAACAAAGATACTTTCAGTATGTGTCCCCAAAACAAAACATAAAATTGACATCTCAGTGTATGAAAAAAAAGAAACTGTTAGCAATGCTCTGAGAACTCTGGATAACACGCATGATCACTGGTATGACATAGTCATTACAAAGGAAAGACACCTCCGAACGTGCTTCCCACCACTTCCTCAATGGAAATTTCGGCACCTTGCCAGTTATCGAGTGCTCCAGCATGATTCCTGCTTTCACTCTCAACCGTGGCTAACATGAATGTACAGAGTGCACTAAACACCAAATACACTGGTTTAAAAAACAAACAAAAAAAACTGAGAGTCTTTAAGTGACATGTTAGAAAACTTTACAAAGACGTCGAAAGTAAATTCAAGACAATAATAAAAAGGTTTCTGCTATACATGGAAAACTAGATCGATATACCCCTTGCTTTTCTCAAGAACAAATCACCGCATGACTGAGCATTTATCGTACAATACGCTGGCAGACTTACTGGACTTTACATGAAGAAAACGATTAGGACAAAAACACAGAGAAGAAAGTAGTACATTCACTTCCTCAAACATTTAACTTTGGTTTGCACACCTTTCGCTCGCGGTCAGATCAGGCCACCGTGGCAGTCTGAAGCATGGTTGGTCCTCTCAGGGGCCTTGGCGAAACCGGCTGACTATCTGAGCTCGGTTACATCAAGTAGCTTTCAAAACACCAAACCAACTGGTGGCCTACAGAGATGTAATTACCTCTTAAAACACTGTGACAAAGCAAAGACAAAGCAAACGCTTGAGGGGAGCCTGTATGAGACAAGACCAATAGAGCCACGTTTCGTTTAAAATATACCGTTCCTGGCCTTGGTCGTGACTTGTACCGCCTCGACACAACGTCTGGTTACGGGATCCAGCTGGCTGCCAACAGCTTTGGTCCTTTTCCCACTTGATGCGACAACTCCAGCAAACGCCTGCATGTTTGAAGCAAAATTTCCGGCTCTGCAAGGCTAAACATCGTCTCCGTTGTCCAGAGTTGCCTCTGTTAAAAGTTACCAAAAGATGCCAAAAATGTCCCTTTTAGTCGTTTTGCCGAGAAGCTTTAGCCCAGTCAGCCAAAGTGGAAAAATGGCCTTCTGAGGGCATGCCATTGTTTGCAAAAGGATTCTGCAGACCTGTGAGGGGCTGTGAGATGTTGTCTTGCCTCCTTGCATCTAGTTTGGTCCCGTTGCTCATGGGACGGGGCAGCAGGTTGGTGTAAGTATTTCCTTGGCTCTCTCTCTGGGACTGCATGAGAGAGGCGCTGCTCTCCTGTCCGGTTGTGATCTGGGGCTCCTGCTTCAGCTGGAAGCCAGTCTGAGACGTCCCTCCAACCAGATTCTTCAGAAAATCATCCCCGCCTATTCCCTCCAGGAAGGGGAAAGACCCAAGACCCTGGGACCCCCCCTCCACCTCCAGGGACTGATCCGTTAAAGTTGTTCTGGACTGTATTGTGGCCACTGAAGCTAGACCACATAGTCTGCAGACCCTGGTTTTGATTGGCCATGTGGGTTTGGGCCTGAGGCTCAGAGGAGAGCTCCTCCCTTTGATGCTGCTGGTGGAAGAGGATCTGGGACTCTGTCTGGCTCATCAGAGAGGCCTGTGGAGCTGTGTCCAAGCACTGCAAGTCCCGTATGGAGAGCTGAGGGAGGGGGTTGTTCTCACAGCTGTTGTGCTCCATTCTTCTGGGGTAACCGGGTCCGTGGTTCGGCAGTTGTTGCCTAGCGCTGTTTAGACGACTGCTCATGGATCCAGACTGGTTTATAGTGACTGTGTCCATTGACGGTGCTGGGTTGGGATTCGCCCATGAATTGCCGATTTGTAAATTAGGAGCCTGTGATGTCATCATGACGCCCTGCGGGGCTTGCTGGTAGGGCTGGTTGAACATAGTCGGCTGCTGCTGCATCACGGATGTGTGCACTTGTTGCCTCAGGTACAAGTTAGCTGGATCTGGAGAAAAAACAGCGGAGCTCAGTGTGGCGGTATGGCAGTATTATCCAGACCAGTGTGGCAATACTTGGTTCAGAAGGTCTGGGTTCCAATTTGAGGAAAACTAGTTACCTTTCCGCATGTGAGAAATGGTACTCTGTGGCACCGCCTTTGGCCTATTCATACCCAGACCAGTAAAAGGACCACCTTAGGACAGACGAGAAACAAAACATTGTTAGGATACAGGTAAATGGGTTAAAGGGAATATCAAACACCGCATCTCTCACCTGTCAATCCTGACATCTTCATCAAGTACTTGCGCTTCTTCTCATTGTAGCCGTAAGGATCTGCAGAAAACGCAGAACGTTCCCATCAATCATTGAAATGCTGCATGAAAATGAACCTCCTGCTTGACGTCGCCACTAAGACATAGTCACAACAGAGTTTAACGGATCACATGTGGCCAACTCACCTTTGTCGTCAGGCAGATATCTGAAGTCCATCGGTTCACTGACTTCCTGATCGGAGGGCCGTCGCAGCTGCATGTGAACGGTGACGGACTCTGTTATGGAGGCGTTGTAGTACGGCGGAGTCTTGAAAACGATCGCCACTTGACGATGAACATCGGCCTGGGAAAAGGAGCCTCTGGCCTCCCAGCCGTCGAAGGAGAAGAAACGCACCTCGATGTCATCTGTGGGGAAACGGTGGTGGTGGGGGGTGGGGTGGGGTGATGGGAGCAGAAAACTGAATCAATATGCAAAGAGATGGGCACGCTGGCTTTAAGAAGCGAAATGGATCGATGGATTTGGAAGATGAATGGAGAGAAAAAAAAATATGCAAACTAGATGAAAACTTTACAAAATACTGTAAAAAATGGAAGGCCTGCAGTCCACAGCTGTGATGTATGTACCTTTCTGTACTTTGTCACACAGTAGGAAGATCTCATCCCCTCCTTTAACACCTCCACTGTTCCTGTTGACCCGGCAAATCCTCAGCTCTGCCGTGTTCGGGGCCCCTGACAAGACGAAAACGCATGTTTAACACACAAGTCACGCCGTATCCCGCAAGAGGGATGACAACAGGATCTGCTCCTCCTTTGTTTCAATGTTGATAAACTGTGCAGAAAAAGAAAATCCCAAGTGTGAAAATTGATTCAGTGCTTGCTTCAGCTTTGAGGCAAAAAATAGTTTTGACCTCAGCAGGTTGAGTCACATGTCACATGCCTGCTGTCAGAAGAGGATGTGCTCCATGGTAACAGTGTTGTTTGAGGGCTTGTGTGTACTTTATAAAGAACTTCCCCTTTCTGTATGTGATGGCAGCGTTCGTGAAAATATCCACTGCACATGCTCACACTGGAAACAAACACTGATGCTGCAGCTGGATGTGCCAAAAGTGCAACTTTTCAGTTCTTGAACAGCATTGTTGAGCCTAATCTGACATTAGACACACACGAGCATTATTGTGAAATGCAATTGAATGTTTAATCTTTATCAGCTCCTGAAAATTCACCATCAACTGAGACCTGCATCTCTTTCACTAACATGCTCTTGGCATCGTTGGAACCAGACAAAGCCCGCACACTCACTGTTGTCGTAGATGGGATTTGTGACGATGGGGTTTAGCACTCGGGTGTAGTGGCCGCTCTCGTCCTGCAGAAAAACCTGGATGCACAGGCGGACCACGTTTAAGTCGTACTCCTCCGTCTGCAGCAGCTGCTCCCGAGGCACTGAGGTCACACGCAAAAACACATATTCACACCCAGATCAATCAAATGTTACGACAACATGAGTGACACGAATCATTTCTGCATATTTTGATGTGAATGTTACAAGCGTCAGCATCATTACTGTCATAAAGCAACAATCTGCAATAAAACTAATGATCCCTGCATTAATATCTTGGTGTTTTCTGGCATCTCCTTTCTCTCCTTTCAGACCTTCAACAAATTAAGCCAAACAAGCTCCCTCCATGAGTGTCTGTTAATTAATGCTTTTTTCTTTCCACTGTCGCCTTGTGCTTACTCACTCAGGATGGGACATTGACATCCCATAGCTTTCCAGGTTTAGGACTGCATTGGAGCATAATTGGACTGACTTTGGCAGTATTTAATTGGTCTTAACTGAACTCACTTTATTTCTGTGTAAAATGCCTTGACATGACTTTGGTTGTGAATTGCTGCTTAACAAATAAACTGAACTGAACTCAGAACAGTACAGTCATATTATAAAATAAATCAATTAATTATTTTCTCAAGAACAAATCTAAAGTAAAGTAAGGGTTAATCAAAAACATTTCAGCTGTTTTGTCTATCTGCAAAAAGTTATCTAGTAGACCAAAGCCCGATGTTCTGCCCGGAACTACTTTTTATCAGAACAAAATAGTCCCAGTTCTATATGAATATTTTTCTTTTTTTTGTGAACTTTGTTCAAAAAGTTCTGTTTTGTTCTCCATTACGCCTGTGTTGCAACAGCGTAATGTCATCATAAAATTGCAGCTGTGCCCAAGATTAGATATATTTTATATCTTTTTTTTCCCCTAATATCCTCAGCCTACATACTGTTCTGCATATTTGTACACACACAAATGCATATCTGTGTGTGAACGTCACACATCCCGCCTTCACAATCAACACGCAAACACACACACACCTTGCAGGGACGGCTCTGACAGACGCCCACACCGACACAGACACCAGGCTTTCACATCTGCCCACTCGCTCTCTTCCTCTGTCTTTCAATTTTTATGTTTTGCGCTCACTTCAAGGCCATCCCCGCCCACAACCTGTCACTATGGTGACGCCGTGCGACGTCACCTCAGAGTGGAAAGAAGAGTCTACGTGACACAGATGAGACTCCCTGCATGAGTGACCACGGTGGCTGCTGACGTGTGTGAAAGTGGTGGGACACCAGAAAGAGTGTTCAACTTTTTATTCAGCTTTTGTCTTTTTTGTCACTTAAAAAAAAAAAAAATACTTACAGTGCAACACTACACGCACTCACACTGTTGTAATAATACTTTTCTATTCCTCACAGAAACACTGACAAAAAAAAATCAAATAAATACATTGAAAAAGTATATTTACACATGACATGTAGGGGAAGTCCTCACCCTTACTGGACACGTTGAGTACAAACAGTGAGTTAGATATTATTCCAGCTCTGTCTCTGCATGCAGAGCTGGCACCAGCCATCATTCTTCTCAGCACTTCAGACTGTAAGTCTGCTTCGGTTTTGCTTATTTTAGAAGTCTGACCGTAAAGCTGTAGCGTGAAGCAAAAAAAAAAAAAAAAAGAGGAAGGCAACCATTAACATGTCTCTCCATGTGTCTGAGCTTCCCCAAACATCTCTGCAAGCCTCTGCAGCGACAAATGATACAGTACGCAGGATAAAGGAGTCGCGTTTTGTTGAAAAACTCTGATATTAGATATTAGATTAAGACATAAAAAACAAAACAACCTCTTAGCACACTAATATACACTGATTTGTATAACTTTGCTCCAGATTTCATGGCCCAGAGCACTGAAGCAGACTGTCATGCTGCATAATGAAGCAGTTTTCCATTTAAAGACGTGGACTTTATTACAGAAAAAAAATAAAATCACACCACAGAGCTCTGCAGATAGACTACAAGGGAAGGAAACAGCTAGCCTGCATTCAGAGAGCAGAAAACAAAACTCTAATCTTATAAATTAACATGCTGCATCTTTTTTGTTTATTCTGTCCCAAATTAAAAACGGGCCAGGTTAAGGGTCACTTCCTGCCTCTGGTTGTCACGCCTGGAAAACAAACTCCTACTGTAGCTCCGGGCACAAAAGAAGCACCTAATTCCCACATACCGTTCCTGTAAAGTCCTAGTAACATCGAAGAAATATGTAAAAGGATGTGTGAAAGTATGTAAATCAATACTATACTTTTTTCTATGTTCAAATAGCAGTTTCAATTTCATTTGAAGGAGTATTTTATTATTTTTAGGACATGCTCTCTCGCTCTAGCGGTCTCCCGTCTTCGCCATCACAAAAAGAAAACAAAAAAAACCGCACCTAAAGTAGCTTTGGAGTCCTGAGATCAAGCGAGTAAATATTGGACGGTGTCGTCAAAGCGACTAAACCTCTAAGCCTTCAGGAGCCTTCAGCAGGACCCTCTGAACTAACAACTACAAATGTTCCTTTGAGTCACTGTGCAGCACAGACATCAGTCTTTATTTTAAAAGAAAAAGGTTCAAAAGTTGGTATCAGATACAAAAACAACATGGCAAACGGTAAAATCAAAGAAGGCAAATCTACACCCACTACAACGGGTCCACTTGGGGTGTGCTGCGGCGGTTCATTTGTAGCAAAACTTCCCAGCAATAAACTGAGCAGAGAGGATGTGACGTCTCGAACAAAAACAACAACATCAAATGTCCGCTTTTGGGGGTTCATTGGTGTCAAGGAAGGCTGTGCAGCTCTAGTCTAATTCAGACTCTTGTCAGGTCATCAGCTCTGCTCGATGTAGGTGGTAAACGAACACACACACACGCACACACACACAGTGGAGAAACTGAAGGAGGCAGAAATGAAGTGCAGATGGAACCATCAGAGTGTAAACTGATGGAACATGCTGCATTGATCTGCACGCTTGCACGAGCGATGGAGGAGGACGCTGCTGATCGAGGCAGTTGGATGGACAGGTGCAAGAAAAGTGGGTCGTAGGTGGCAGCAACGGAGACTGTGGTGGAAAGAAGGTGGGGCTGGGCTTACCAGGGCCGCACGAAGCCTGAGCAGTTTGTACTCATGACGGGGGGCGACGAGGATGGGGAGGGGCGTTAGGTGGTGTGTAGGGGGAGTAGTGAGTGACTGTGGGAGTGGGGTGTGAGAGTGAGAAAGAAGAGGAGGCAAGTACAAGCCTCACCACAAAAAGTATCTCCACTGCATGACTCACAATTTCACCACGTTTTAGGATCCGTGTTATTTGCATAAGTGCATCTTTCTGAGGCTGAGGAAGTCTTGCAGAAGCACATACTATCATTACTTGATATAAGGCAAAGAAAGCATAAACCATGTCATTATTTATTCAACAAAAACTCAGCAAAACAAGGTGTGTTTGAAAAGTACCCCCTTTACTGCTTTCACAGGCACTAAGAGGGTAATAAAATACACTTGATCAATTAGTTTGAGCCCGTCTATAAAACAGCCAAAGTTTAGAATTATGCTGGAACATGAAAATGGGGTTACACATAATACCAGAAAGGAAAGACATCCGCAATGATCTTAGAAAAGGAAATATTTCTCCCCATCTGTCAGTGAGGAGTAATAATCCCATTTTCAAACAGTGAGCCGGGATAGGCTCCAGCAGACCCCCGTGACCCAGCAAAGGATTAAAACGGGTATAGAAAATGGATGGATGGTGCATTTACAAGGATTAAAATAATTCAGAAGTGGACATCCAATTAAGGTCAGCCCGAAGTAAGAGCCTGAGAAGCTACATCAAATCTGGCTTGTTGGAAAGGGCTGCCAGCTGAACGTCTTTTCTCTCTAAAACGAACACATCTTAGGTTTGTAAAGTATATCTCAACAAATCACAAGATTCCTAGAAGAATGTCCTTTGGAGAGATAAAACTAAAAACAAAGTGTTGAAAACTTAAACACTGCATAATTCAGCACAAAGACCTCATAACAACTGCTGAGCACGGGGGTGGAGGGGTGACGATTAGGACTCTGTTTTCATCCACAGGACCTGAGCAACTTGGCGTCATTGAATCAACAATGACATCTGAATAGCAGGGTATTTTAGAGTTAAAGGTGAAGTCAGCTTGGCAGAGCTGAGTCAAGCAGCTGGACAATGACCCCAAACACACCTGAGATAAACAAAACTGCTGAGATGACCTCAGTGGAGTTTTTGCCTCATGTCTGTCTCCCGTGTGCCACACAGATACTTATTTTCAGCAATAAGACGGCATCTCATGCTGAGGATCTTATAGCACCTGATATGTGCGACCGTTTCCCTGAACTCACTGAGTTTCTGAGTAGTAAACAAGTCAATATATGGGTTCAAAAAAGGCTAAAAATTAGGTTCTGTTTGTGCAATGAGAAAAAGAAACACCTAACAAAGAGTTTTGTTTTACACCAATGTTAAAAAAAAAAAAAAAACTTCCTTAAAACAGATGTTATCAAAATCTGTTTGTTTTGTCTGCGCTGACTGCTGTCTAAATACTGAAATTGTGCCAAGTTTACAAGTGCACAGCTACAAGCACATTGGATATTACCAACTCATCAGTGCCAACATTAGTGCCACACGTGTTATCTCATTACACAGGTGACAGCCGGTGGCCTATTTCTTTCTATGAAGAACTGACATGCAACACAAAACTAGAGGAGCGACACATGATCTTGCTCCAGTGTTGGTGCAGACAATATTAGTCGTCACATAGAAGATTTACGTCCTCTGTGCAAAACGACACGGCTAAAACCATCACCGACATCCACCCGTCTCGCCAGGTTCTCAGAGAACCCACATGTACCTGCCACCGCTGTGTGACACGAAGTGAGGTCAGCAGGTTTGTGTGCTTTTTGTATGCAAAGGTGGTTGAGCGAATGTGTTGAGGGGGGTTGGGTTGGGGGGGCTGCCTTATCTAACGCGCGACACAGGAAGCAGCTGAGTTTCGTAGAAGAAGTGAGCAGCACAGGGGAGAAGCGCTCTAGACACGCAGCTGCCCGCTGCTCGCATCTGTGCCATTGAATACGCTCGACTTGAGCCTGGCCTGTTGCCGTGGCAACCCTGAACAATTATTGCGAGGAACCTTAATGAACTGCCTTGTATTTATAGGTTGGACAGTGCAAGACGCAGTTTTCCATGAGTGCCGTGAATTCATCAGAAGACTCGGTTTAGTCTAATATTGATACCAAAGAAACAAGGTCATATTTGTGTCTTCAAAGACTAAAATTAACCCACCAAGTCTCATTATTAATCAGGTAATCCAGGAAGGATGAGGTCATATCTCGTGACGTTTAGTCAACTGTGCTGGAGGCTAAAGATATCGGCCAGAAAAAGGCTTTCATATGAAACAAGACTCATCCGTGTCGCAGGTCCACATTTTTCTCATCGTCCTTGCCTTATTAGTCGTCTAAACGGTCTGCGGCGCTGCTCGGACCAGGCCAGGTACCACGTATGACGGCTTAGCCACCAAAAGCATTGAATCACAACAACAGAGTAAACCTCAATCACGCGGGGCATGTGCAGCTTCCTGCCAACTCTGAATTCAGATGAAGATTAGTGAAGTCCGTTCAGTCTGCAACCTATTTTAACTTAAAAAATAAAAAAATACACATAGTGGTGTTTTGTATTTGAAAGGGGCATAAGATTAGACATAAACATAGAAAGTAAAAGTCTAGAAGCCTTCCATTCCTGTCACAGTTTTCTAGACCTGCAAAGCTCCCAGGCCTACTTTTATCATCGTCTCCGAGAGCCGGGGAACCCCCTTGGTCTAACCCTCTCCCTTTTAATGAATCCTGCATTCCGAGCGCTCACATGGCCTCCTGCGCGGCGCTGAATAGAGCAACTGTGACCAAGAATGGGGAAGTAGCTGAACGCCTGTTTGTACACGAGAACTGAGCCCGTCTACTCGGGAGGACCGCAGAGTGAAAGGAAATGGCTCTGGTGTAGATAGTGCGGCGGCAGCAGAGCGGATTTTCAACTTCATGTTGGGAAAATCTGCTCGCTGCGTGAGAAATGGGTCAACCAACGTTTGAAAACATTTCTTGTGAAGTGTTTTGAACCTGTTTAACTGTAACAACTGCAGGAAAAGCAGCACGTTGGCGGATATGACCGCAACAGGATTCATATTTGTTGTGTTTTTTTTTTACCCACTTTCATTGCTTCATGTTGATATTACTGATACTGGCTGCACGATAAAAGAGATCTTCTGCATTAAATAAACGAGTACAGCTGCGATGAAGCCTGAGAGCAGCCAGGTTGTGGTTGGAGTCTCGGCCGAGGTCTTTCTGCATTTCCGTGGACTTTGTATATCCCCCTATGTCTTTGTGGGCTTTCTCTGACTACTCCAGCTTCCTTCCAGGGTCCAAAATCATAAAAATATGTTATATGGCTGGTGACAGATGAAGTAGCGGCTACAGAAGTAGTCAGCCAGAAGCTGAATGACTGTTAGCTCATATTACCCACCAACACAACAGCAGCAAAGGACCAAAATATACTAAGAAGCTTAAGCACATTTTTGTGTGGCTGTAAACTAATTTACTCACAAAACTCAGGTAACATTTCTGCCTTTACCGTAAAAATGACGGCTGATGTTAGCATTAGCCACATAGCATTGGGGCCGCTAGCGTTACCAGGTAGTCAACATCACACATGCGCTGTTCAGCAACTGCAATACCACAGCAGCTGCTGGTTCCAGCTTTTGTCACTACTGGACCCTTGTTTTTACAGTGTTACCGTAAAATGACGTCACCGGATAAAAAGGCTAACGTTAGCCACTTAGCATTGGGATGAGCTGGGATGAGCTGGGATGAGCCGTTAACGTTAGCCACTTAGCATTGGGATGAGCTGGGATGACTTTCACTAGTCGTCCCTGCTCATCCCTGCTCATCCAATCCTGGGAATTTGAAATTCACAAAGTAAATGTATGCTTGTAAATGTAGTACAGTTCTGTGCTCTGTGTTGCATCAGCTCTGCCTTCAGGAGTCTCCTTGTTGCGTCTGTTGGGTTTGTGAACCGGCCTCTGAGACTTTGGCTTGCTTATGAACTAAGAGTCCATTACACAGACTTAGAAAATTATTGGGTTTAAGATTAAACTAGCAAATTCCCTGGTCCCATCTCCAGCTAATTCAGATGAGGAAAACCTTCGAGTTAGAGCGGTTCTGTACTGGGATTCATAAGCACAAACACGAGCGCGACACACACCGAGTGAGACCACCTCTGGTACAAACACCATTATTAGATAGTAAACAGTTGTTTGTGTTTGTAATAAGGTTCAAAATACCTTTAAAACGCAATATGTCAGTGGATGAATGTCAAACCCAAACCTTCAACATAGCCGTTCAGAAACCAACGTGTGCTGTCACAGTGGTTATGTTATACTTTATATCGTTTACACTTTATATAGACGTGATAATCTCCTACGTTAGTCAGTTACAGCATGTTTCTGGATGCGTTGGTCAAACACAAAGACAATACGTTTTTACTGCCACTTTTCAGACAACAATGAATATATGGCACAAAGGAAAAGACATTAAGGTTTGGTGCCAATGTATTTCTATAGGTTATAGTGGTAAAACGACTCCAAGCCCCATCGCCAAGCCAAAAAAAAAAAAACCAACAAATATACGGTAATTGTAGTCATATTAGTGGAGATTAATCAGCATCTTAGATAGAGGGAAAAGATTTCAAACAGTTGTCAATGTGACGTGTCCTCCCAATATAAGAGAAACAGTCTAGAAACATCAGCGTGAGGAAAATCAGAGTAGGAGGACTCACCGTTGAAGGGGTTGATCCCTCTGTTTATCCTCTGAATGATTGCATCTTTCACTTCCCTCCTCCTCACACACTGGATACCCAGATTCTGGAAACTGGGTCAATAATGACATAAAAACAACATGAGAAAGTGCAGCTGCTACCAGGACCCCATTAAAATAAGGAAAGCACACTTGGCCAAGCAAGAGTTAAAAAAAAGAAGAAAAAAAAAGCCTGCTGTCATTTGTGAATGCAAAAGCAACAACTACAAAGCTCCTCACACATCCAGTTTGGTCAGTATGATATAAATACTACAAACACGTTATTCATTAAGAGTTTTCCTGGCGTACGGCATCTACATTTGTTTGAGTCGAAACATTATTTGCTCAGGTCACCTCCAATTTGAATTTATTCTTAATTTGTGACTTATGTCCAAATGAAATACAAAAGGGATTTGCAAATTCTACACCCCAAAGCGATATTGACTCATTCGCAGTCTCGCACATGCTCCAGCGCTCACACACCGACTGTTTTCTCTATCTAACCCACAGCAAATATGGGTGATGTCACTTGGGGAATTCCCATATTGCCATCCTCATCACAGACATGGTTTTATAAAATATGCTGCATGTTTATGTGTGTGTATGTCATTTCTTTGTACTTGAGAGGCCTTAGTATTACATTCGAAACCAAACAAGTGAAACACAAAATGCTGCTAATAGTGAGGAAATTGATTGTGACGTGATGTGTGTACATTGGAGAGTTTTAGCTGATGAAGAGTGAAACTGAGCTGATACGTGCTCCTGATGACGACACCGCTCAGGCCACCACTGCAGAGCTTGTTTTAACAGAAGTGTCGGAGGAGGACAACTCACGCGATCACTCTGCGGTCCGGGCCAAACTCGGCCTCATAGAAACCATCCTTGCAGTCCTTCCCGACCAGGTCATGCGGATGTGGTCGGTATGGCTCATTTTTTGTCACCAAGTAAACGCGCACCTTCCCTTTCCCGCAGTAATTAAGGATCTGTAGAGAAGGTAGACTTTTTAACGCATGCATGGAAATGGTTTATAGTTTCCAGGTATAGCAGCACTTTCAAATGCATAAATACAGACGGAAAAGTTCCCGTGACTGACCTGTAGACTGGGGTATGTCCTGTTGTTGTCTGAGCTCTTCTCGCCAGGGATGCTGCCGGCAGAGCGACCCTCACACTTGTACCTGAAGCGCATCCCCCTCTGCTTGGGCTGCTCAAAGATCTGCACAGCTGGCTCGGCCACTGTGGAGACAAAAAGAGTGAATTGATGAAGAAACGGCGAGGAATCTGAACGTGAGGGTGCGTTCAAACCCGTAGTTCAGATATTTAGCTGGGCTGGACAGCTGTCTGCCATTCACGTTGCCCTTTCAACATCAGGCAGGCCAAAACGGACAAGCTCTCAACCTGGTTAGACGGACGGTTTTGTGGATTTGAAAGGGGACCTACACCCACTTGGTCGTGGTCCGCTTGTCTGGGTCACATGCTCGGCAGGTTTGGTTCGATTAAAGTGAACTTTGATGTGGTTGCACTGTTTTTGCACTTAAACGCTGCCACCTGAATCTCTGTGTGCACACAACAAACAAACCGAGACCCCTTAGAGAAGTGGGTCTTGGTCGTAAACTAAACCTACTGGACAGATGGTTTGGTCTTGGAAGCGGGCCGAGACGCCGTCTGAAGCGGAGAGCTATATTGTTTGTTTGAGTCATTCTAGGAAAACGATACACTTTGTAAATGAAGCGCCACCATTTTCTTGTGTCGTGTTTGTTTATGTGCGCCTTCACAACTAGCAACGCACTATCCAGCTGCCATAGGTCCAGGCAAACGTCAACCTGCACACAAAACCTGTCCTTTTTCTCTTTTGCATGAAACCAAACTAGATGCACATGATCTGTGTGTGAAAGAGGAACTAAAACCCCTCTGAGAGGTGTTTCTGTTATTTAGTGTTCAGTGTTTCAACTGGTTTAACAACATGTAAGTGTGGCCGTCTCCGAGGTGACAGCTGAGCGCAGGACGCTTCCAAGTGCAAAACATGACATGGAGGCCAGTGCGAAACAAGTGAGGTAAGAATTCACACATATCATGAAACGTTTGCCAGAAAAGAGGCTTGGCCATGTCCTGCCTTCCTCATTCTGCAGGTTCCTGAACTGAGGATGCCCCGAGTACACCGGCTCTGATGCAGCTCAGACACATTTACGAACCAGTCCACCAACACACACACACACACACACACACACACACACACACACACACACACACACACACACACACACACACACACACACACACACACACACCACTGACTGTAAAGATAAGGTCTATAAGAACTGACGCTTATCGCAAATGCTCTCAAAGTGCGCCTGAAAAACCCTTGACAAAAAGAGGAAGTCAAGTGACACAGCAAATATTTTGTGATTTTATTTGATCTCGTTAAGTTTTACTTGTGAAACAACTACTTTAAACCACCGCTAGAACTGAAATGGACTTACATAGGTGTGGATCGTCATCCAGCATCGTGGGCATAAGAACTGAGGAGACAGATAGTACAGTTAGGAACATTGTAGGCACCTTTCTATGAAAAATCACACTCACAAAGCTGCTGTGGATGTCACTGTTACGCTGACAAATGAATGCCATTTCACCCAAACAGGTCTGCAGCATTTTGTAAACACCAAGCTCGCCAGAGCCTCGACCTCAGAAACCGTCACTCGTTGCAACAAGGAGGAAGTTGAGTGCTCTTAAACAGATGTACCACTGACGAATGCTGCCAAATCGGGTTATAAACGACTACGTTACACGGACACATTATGATTTGACATCCCATTAAATCGACAGCCTGTAACAGCGTGCGTGTGTTTCGTTGACGAGCCCAGACGCAGTTGCTGTCGGGCTTCCAGCCCCAGCTGTCGCGGTGTGTCGTGTACAGACGTGAACACGTAAACTACTCACCATCCATGATGCACGCGCTCGCCACTCTCTGCTGTCACCGGCACTCGTCTCTTGGAAAATATCGAACTGAATGAGTGGCAGTGAGCAGGAAAAGTGTGTTTTGTCAAGAGACTTGCGTGGGAATTCCCCTCCGTCACCCGTCCCTCAGTCTGAACGGGCCAATGAGCAGCCTCGTGACTCATCGCGGAGCTGCACGCGGGGAGCTGACGTGACTCGGCACCGCCTGCCGAGGTCGGCGTCGTTTCCTCCTCCGAGGCGCGAGACCGAGGACGGATGTATGAAGCCGCGAGTAAAAACGTAAAACGTCAGTCGCATCGCACCGTTGTTAGTCGATTATTAAAAATGTTTTAAAATTTTATTTTGTCTTCAAATAACTGCCAAATCACGTGATACAGGGACTCCAAACCTAAGCTTGATAAGTAGGACTACACGAGACAAATACAACACACCTGTCCATATTATATATAAATATATATATTTTAAATTTCATATTAGCTTTGTCGTGAAACGATATTTATTCTTGTCGATTTTTTTTCAGGGGATTCCCTGTCACGTGACCAAGAGAGTCCGGTCCAAACCTTATGGCGCATTACATTTGTGCTTCAAAGTCGTAATTTCTGAGTTGTAAGCCGAGAATTTCAACTGGAACACTCCCCGAAGTTTAATTTTACCTTGCAAAGTAACAGAAACCCTTTACCATTTCTCAATTACAAATGCTCCACGTTCCGTTTTGTGTAATTGGTAGTATATTCTTGACCAGCTCTACTTGGGAGGATGAACTTCCAAGGACGGGAGGATGGACTTCAGTTTGAAACAGCCGTGTATTTAGTTGAGCACAAGGACTCAGGCCATTAATACCAGTCAGGACAAACGACCAACTCTTCAAACGTACATTACTTTACATGATGGGTTTTTAATGGGTCTTAAGTATTTTATTTATAGAAAAAGTTCAGTGGTAGCTTGGAAAAAAAATAACTGAAAAGGTCAGAGGAAAATTGAAAATAAACTATGTTGATAACTTTAGCACAAGCATGTTAAAATACTTACGGTTGGAATCGATCCATCTTCTTTCAGCGACCGCTGCTTCACGTGGCTTGCTCAGTTTATGTTGACCTTTGATGCAAAGTAATGCCTGCTCTCACAGCTCACAAGTCAACACAGTTGATAGTCCACAGACATGCATTTAAGGCCAAATTGGTGACTTTAGATTGACCCTAAGAGTGAGTGTGTATGTCTGTCTCGTTGATGGACTGGCGACCTGTCCAGGGTATACCCCTGCCTTTCACCCGAAGGTGGCTGGGATCGGCTCCAGCAGACCCCTGTGACCCGAATGAGGATAAGGAGGAAAATGCAGTGGTATAAAGTTCTCAATGTCAAATCCAGCCATGGAGACCAAACCTCTTTTTTGAACCAGACTATAATTGTGTCAATAGATGCACGTCAGTGGAGACTGGCGTGCTTCTGGAGCCAGTCCCCAACGGTCAGCTGAAGAACTGCAACTTTTCTGAGCATTGCGGTTCAACCTGTCTTTTCTAGTTATTCATTTTATTTGGATAAAATTAAATTCCCATTTTTTAAACCTACCATTCCTGGACAAAAATGTTTTATCAAATTAAAAGGTTAAATATAGTTTTCCATGTTTTCTGAATTTTAGCTTTAGTGTTGTAATGGTGAATTATCAATTTACATCTGCCCAGAAAAAAACATAAATAAATAAAATAAAAATGGAAATGCCAGGTTGAGACTGTGAGACCCCTGTAGGGTCGCTGGCTCTGTCTAATGACGGAGAGGAACTTCCTAATAAGGTCATGGTCTCGAGAAAATGGATAACGAGAGTCCAACAGGAATTCAGCAGGTTAAATCCAAGCGCAGCCCGTGACAGAACACGCTTTTCTGGAAACATTTGTCAATCTGAAATAATTACAGGCTGTCAGAGATATGCTGGGAAAAGATCTACTCTACAGGTGGCCAAGTTTAACCATAAGTGGAAATTTGCATAATGTGCCAACAGTCGCAAGACTGACTTTGCTTTTGTAATGAGCAGTTATCTTTGGGTAACTTGGTCTGAAATTGGTCTTTTGAAATTTTAAGAAGCAAGACTTTTTTAAATGAAACCAAGTGGATTGGGAAGACCTGTAAACCTTCTCCCATTACTGCCAGTACAGAATTAGTTTTAATAATGAATAAAGAAATAAAACTCAGACATAGCATAGTTTTATAGGGGTTTAATGGGTGTATGGATTCATTTAAAGGAAGTGATAAACACATACAAAAATACCCTTTCAATACAGTTTAGAAACAAACATCTAAATGACCTGTTTAGTTAAATGTTTCTGAAGAGCAAAACAAGTTGTCTGAAAGAGTGGTGTAGATTCATTCAAAACGACCTACCTGCTATGAATGCTATTTTAAAAAAAAGATCACATGGTACAAATATGCAAATATAAATAAAGTGATAAGAAAACCCCCAATAATGAAGAATATGCTTTTTGAAAAAACTGCCCTCTTTGCATTTAGTTTGGGGAAACAGATGCTGGAAACACGCCGGTGTCCCGACTCCCGACCAATGAAAGTGTCTCGTTAACATAACTTTACACATAGCTGTACACGTATTCTCTCTGTGCTGCAAACGGACGCAGAGACACCCACATTCAGAAGGGAGGCCTGGGACGCCAGGACGATAAAGAACTAATCTCCTGACCCCACCACCGACAACAACTCATTGACCCAGGAGATGCCTTTAAGAACCTCCACAGGAGGCGCAGAGGGTTAAAACCCAAAACAAGAAGGGAATTCTCTCTCTCTGACACAAACACAACCACCTGCGAATGCTCGCACGCAGTCAACCATATATGCATGCATACACACAAATAACCAGTCACTACTCATCAAAAGGCTTCAAAACCATTTTTTGTTTTCCCACAAAACTCCAAAAATGTTCACATGAAATTCACACACAACCAGGATCTGGTATCATCGGAGACAATCTTCACAAGAAAACAGAGCGAGGTTTGATGAGTGGGTGTGTGGTGGTGGGGGGGTAGAGAGGGTATCCAACAGTATCCTGAATTATCCTGCCCTGTTTTTGTTCAGTTCTCATGGTGACCCGGAGGTTCAAGTCGGGTATCTGGATTAGCCAATCACAGGTACAGATACCAAACTGGTAGTCAAGGACTTTCTTAGGACAGAACTGTTTAGAGCTCGCTTTTATCTGTCATCTTACCTGCCACCGTTATGCACCAGGGCAAGTGAGCAGAACGCTCACCGACCAAGACGACCAACAGGCGGGACAGCAAACCTCCACTCGAGAGGTTCTGCCATGTGTATTAGTACGGTATGGTTCTTTTGATGTTCATTAAACACTAATCCTTTCAAGAACTAAGCAACATTAAAAAAAAAGAAAAGAAAACAACACTCCATGAAAGCGCACAAGCGTTCCTGTTATGAGGAGGATTTTCTTGATCTCAGCAGCACCCGAGAAGCTCTCCTGTCTCTCTGGGCCTCTATGATCACCTACACACTGCAAGTCCGATACTAACCTGGAGTCCTCTTTGGGCAGCTGAACAGGTCCAAAGAGTCGTGGTTGTGTTTTCAGTCACATCCAAGCAAACCCTCAAATGTTCTCCAACTGTATCCAAACCTATAGTGTCTAGAAAAATATCCAGGGCTGGAGACATTTCTTTGATGAGCAGTAGAAAAAAAAGAAAGAAAGAAAGAAAAAAACAAACAAACAAAAAAAAAAAAAAAAAAACATTTTTTTAAACTTTTTTTTTTCCATTTTTAGATAAAACTACAATAGGATGATCAAAAGACTTACAGTGATTTTTTTTTTCCTTTTTAAGACAAAAAGTTATGTACATCAACATTTACTGTACAGGTTTCTGTTTGGGAGAAAAGAATGTGGGCAAATATAAAGGTACTGGCTTACTCCAGAGGTGTGCAGCAAGCATCGATAACTGTTCTGTTTCTTATCTGGAAAAAGAAAAGAAGGAAGAGAACAGCGAGTTTTGTGTGCACTGTGTACATTTTAAACACAGAGGGGAAGAGGAGTACAAAAAGAAAAAGAAAAGAAAAAGAAAAAAAAAAATAGTGCTGCTTCGGTTCTCGGCACATCTCCGTGACTCTGGGGTTCGACACCCTCCGGCTGCCAGTGTGACAGCGTTGGCTGAATCCCTTGTCCACTGGTAAATCTGTAAATCTCTGAAAGATCTGAGGTGAGGTGTCTGTCCTGCAGCGCCACGTTTCAGACTGACCGATCTGAGCACGCTCCCCGTCCCTGTGTGGAGTCACCCGCTTGCTGTTTGACTAGACTGTAAAGCCCCACATCTGCGTGGATATGAACTGCCAGTTGCGTCTTCAAGCTATGTGGATCCTGGCCTTCTCTGTTTCTTTCAGCCGTTTGGCCTGTTCGTCCAGGGAGGGGGAGTGGGGTCTTTTTGAGGCTGCTCCGTTCAGAGGGTCGGCGACTCGGCTCACTAAAGTCGGGATGGAGCTGCCGACAGCGGGAGCCATGTGTTTGGATGACACGTGCTCTACAGAGACAGGAGGATGAGAAATGGTTGTTTTTTTTTTTTTTTTTTTGGTCAAAAACTGGTTTTTCTGTTCTCATATTTCTATCACTCGCCTGTTTACAAAGCATTTAAGAATGGTTTGTTAACTGACATTTTAGCCTTGTTCTGTTGTGCTTTGTTGTGCACAGATGCCATAGTGACAGTAGTTGTTGTCATCACATGTTTGGTGGAAGAAAATCGCTTTTTACTACTTTACAGCAGAGATTTACACAGCCCATTAACACAGTTCTTGTATTACACAACTCTGCATCAAAACAAACTGAAACAGATCGGGTTGCTCTTCCCTCAACACGACTTCTGTAAATGCATCCGTCCTACTGATTAAAGGAAACTCAACGAGGTTTGGGTCAGTTTGGGTCAGCTGATCAGAAATAAAACAGAGCACCAGGACCAATTCATGAAAAGCAACTTTATCTTGTGTAAACCCCCTTAAAACTCAACCAAAATAACTCAGACCTGGGATGATTTTCCACTTACAGTATTTTCAATCATTTTAAAATATTGATTAAAAAACTGTTGTGACAACTTTAAGTACACGTCTTTGATGGATGCTGGTATAAAAGACAGACACACGGATTAGTGTTAGGCTGATGTTCGCATGTTTCCGTGACTTCAACCTGACCGCACCCTGGCAAAGAGATGTAAAATCATGTAACACTGCTCATTAATTTGGCTCTTGTCTGATAGAAATGTTTTTTTTGTTCCATAGTAGTTTTCATTAAATATATTTGAGTGTGGTTATGCTGTTAAAAGGTGACAAATGTTTATCTGACAGTGCAAGACTCGTTTGTCTCAACACATTTAACCCGCATTTCTCCTTAAGAAAAAATAAGATTTATTTCATATCAATTCATGCAACAGTCACCCTGACGGTGCTGACAGAGAAGGAAGAGATTCTCACTTGAGCCGATGACAGGAATGGACATGCCCTTCTCTTCACTAACAGGAGGAGCTTCAATGGTGAGGGTGCCATCAAACACTGGAGGCTTGGGAGGTGTGATACTGCACATATTTGTTCAAACAGACGGGGTATCCAACATTATCATCAGAACCAGATCATCATGCTGCAACAATTTGATTATAACTGGGGAAATATAAACTAATAGATGAAACTTACTTGTGGCGGTTGAGCGCCAGTTTGATGGAATTTTTCACAACACGGCAGCTGTTACTGGCTGGGAGAGGCGACGAGGCGTCTGGCAGCTCCATGCTGGGAAGTCTCTGAGGTTGGAACAGAAACACCAGTAAGCTCCACACTGAACATGATAAGGAATTTAACGAAACCCAAAGAAACACACTGAGCGGACAGAAAACTAGTCCGGCATTAAATCAGGTTACCTGTGATCTTGAGGTATCGATGGTTGGAATGGGCTTTGCTTTTGATCCAGAAAAAGGGGGCTACACGTGAGGAGAGAAACAAAAAGGAAATAATGTTTAGAGGGCTGGCTTTGACCTGTCAGTCAACAGAAACGGTAAGAGCAACGCCTACAGTGCTGGGTGCTTCCCCGTGTGGATTGGAGTCAGAGGATGGTGGGTATGGCTCTTTGAATGTAGAGTTATCATTTGATACCACCTACAACCAAACACAAAGCATGGGCCATCAACTTTTATTCAACTGGAAACCTGATATAAACAGTCCAGAATCGTGTCTCGTTGAACCTTTCCTTACATCTGAATCTTTGTGCCT
This sequence comes from Xenentodon cancila, assembly GCA_014839995.1. Classification (NCBI taxonomy): domain Eukaryota; kingdom Metazoa; phylum Chordata; class Actinopteri; order Beloniformes; family Belonidae; genus Xenentodon; species Xenentodon cancila. The sequence continues at coordinate 24,271,946 of CM026208.1, read as the reverse complement.
CTTGGCCAGGTCCTCTTGTGTGGGTGAGTGCGGTCTCTTGGCAGAACCGCCGTTGACGGGGTCTTCCAGGCCATTGGGTTCCTCTTTGGGACTGCTGGGCTTTACATTCGCACTCAGCGTGGAGCTCACGGAGCCACTGGCTGGTGGAGAAGGAGGCTTTGTTTTTACTGGAGGCTCTGCAAAATGAGGACACATTAAGAAAACATCATTTATGTTATACTGAACCAATTGCTGCCAACATTATAGGCATAACTGGAAAAGAAAACTCAATTTATCTACAGTTACCACATCGTATCTGATAATTTAACTTACTTGAGCCAGTGACTGGGATGGACATGCCCTGGTCTTTAGCAGCAGGTGCTGCAGCAGAAGCAGCAACAGGAGCGGCACTCTGAGCGGCACTGGGAGCAGCACTGGGAGCGGCATTGGGAGTGGCACTGGGAGCCTCGCTAGGAGCCTCAGTAGGAGCCGGGGAGACCTCCACAAAAAGCTGCTTAGCAGGACTGACGCTGTAAAAGGCAGACGAGAAAGCACTCAGCATCATTTGAGCCTGGCTGTTGAAAAAGATGAAACCAGAAGAGATGATAACATATGTCACACCCGTCATCGGTGTCAGATGCAGGTTTTATGGGTTTACTGGTCGGGGAGGTAAAGGGAGTTCCTGAGTCTGTGTCTCTTGAGCTGTCCAGGTGACTGCTGTCCAGAGAGATCCGTTTCGAGCTCCCGCCATTAGAGCTGCGGTTCAACTCTGCTATGCTCTGTAGAGAGGAAAAACACACAAAAAAAAGACAAATTCAGACAAGATTAAAAATACATGGGCAAGATACATGACAAATGGGAGGAAAGGCATCTGACCCTCTTCTTCCTCTGCACCAGTTCAGGAGGGAGATACTGATGGAGCTGTTTCTTCTTCACATGCGTTGCTTCTATCTTCATCCCATCCTTGAGCATGTTGATGTTATTAGCTTGTCTGTACACTGTGAGAACATTGACGACACAGAGACGAGCGTTTGTTTGTGAGCGTTATGTAAACTAATACTTTTAGTACGTACTAAATGTACGCGGTACAAAGGCGTTTGCCTCACTGCAATTTGCCTGAGTGTATTCGGTCTTCCATCCGCTGTGCAACAACCATTTTCAACATTCCCAGTGACCTACCGGTATCTGTGAACGACTGGATGTCGTATGTAAGGTCAATGTTCACACTCTCTGCGTTCTCCACCTTCTTGAAGATGATCCCAATGAACCACATTGAAACAAAATCGTTCCTGTTGCAGAAAGATTTTTGTTTTAACGGTCATCTGTGAACAATGTTTACTAACGCAGCTGTTCATTTGTGTGCAGGATGAAGCTGCACTCACTCGTTGCGGTTCTCTTTGGACCCGGGAAAGGACTGGGGGTTGACGTGAGCCAGTGTGATGTACTCGTTCCTCTCGAGGTTTCCCACCAAAACGCGGATCTTCGACTCCACGAGGCCGATCCTGGGGAGGGTCCACAGAAGATCAGCATTACAGTAAAGCAGTCCAGTTTCCTGCCTCCATGCGATACATTTTTTTTGATTTGCATTAAAAAGTATGTATTATAGACGTGTCACACTGAGGAACGGCAGCTGGATTTTTTGAAATACATTTTCAACACAATGACAGCAGAAGGTGGCTTTACAATTATAGATCAATCCTCATCTTTGACACTCACCATTCTAGATGGTTTTCTTCTGTGGATGCACTCGCGGTCAGGACAATGTAATGCCTGCAGAAATAAACAAATAAGTGATAAGGGATTGGAGGAATTTTGTGACAGTTTTATTAATGATGAAACTGTCCCAAGTCCATGAATTGTCTCACGACTGAAAGCAGCTGCAGTGTCGCAGCAGCACCAACAAACCATGGCACAGAAAATCCAGTTGTGGTGCTCGAAACGTGTGGGAAGAACTTTCATAAAGAGAACCGAGGAGGCACTACCGAACACAGTTAGGATGACTCAAACCTGCCAAAACCAATATCTTTAGACAATAAGCTGATAGGTAGGGGAAAAAAAATTTAAACTGCTGCCATGAGTTTAAATGGCACATCATTTTCTGCCAGCAAAAACACTTTATGTCACAGAAACAGCTCTGAACAGTAGCTTGAAATAAGTTCAAGAGTTGTAAATTCTGCTATTACGAAAACCAAAAGAACAAACGGGTGAAGTCCCTCTGTATCTGAGAAACTGAACACTCACTTGTACTTCTGGAAAAAGTTCGGTGGCTCGAAGAGCTTGGACCACTCTGCTTTGCCTTGAAGAATCTCATCCGTGACGCTGAGACCTGATCATGACGACACAGAGAGACAGCGACCTGTTATGCTTCACATTTCAACCTCCAAAGTTACCATTGTCCTTTAAAAACATCAGGAGATTGCGAGATTTACAAAAAAAAAAAAACAAAACTGTGTAGTCTTTTCCAGCTCTACACCACTGAGTGAGTCCATTTACCATTTTTGAACTCCTCGCTCATGATGGTGCGTGTTGATGTGGAGACGTTGTATGTGGAGTTCTGCTGGGGATAGGCAGGTGTGATGATGGGCATCAAGTGGTATCTGTCCGATGGGTTTACCTACAAAGACATTTCCATTTAGGAATAAGATCTTGGACAAATACTGCAAAAAACCCCACCTGTACCCAAAACATTTATGTTACAGTCCTGGTTAAGGGAAGGAAAGTGATGGCAAACGTGCGCTGCAGCGCCCCCTGGTGCGTCAGTGCCAGCATCTGCTTTGTACTTGCATTTTAAACAGTTGATCATTAACCAAAATCAAAACATGTGTCATACAAGCACAGGTCTCAACGCTGTCAGCAGCTTATCAGCTACAAGTCCTACCATTCTGTAATAAATACTACTTTGTTACTCGTTTTCTTTGCAAGGAAAGTAAGTTCAACGTCCTGCTTGGTTTAGGAGCCTCTTAAGCCTCTAAACATTAATTACAGGTCTGTAATAAAGAGGAGGCAGCCTTTTCTAAAAAGGATTAGAGGAAAAAAACATGTAAAGATGATTGTTTACTGTGTTGGAGTGCGTTATCTTTTAAGCCATCTATTTGGGACGTCTTCCTAATGGGAAACCTCCTCCAGCATTCCCTGTGTCAACACACCAACTACCAGGCAAAATCATATCAAAATGAAGAAACAAACCCCTGGTTGTACTCACTCTTGGATCCCAGACAGGTAAATTCAGATTACTGTCCTCAGGCTGTTTCAATAGTACTGGATTTGGCCACTCCCTTTAAGGAAGAAATAATAAATGTAGAACATATGTGGACTAAACTAAAATACAAAAATCTGTTAAGTAAGGCGACAGCTTCCTTCACGTCAAGACAAAAAAGCTGCAACCAAAGAGCTGGTTTCTTACCATTTGGAGAAGACCAAGAAGAACTTGTGTACAAGCGTGGCAGCCACAGCGTTTGGGTAGAGCTGGCAGGTCCTGGCCACCAACATGGCCCACGAAACCCCCCCCAAAAAGCCCAGCATGTTGGAGTAGATCCCTCGACCTGCAGCCACAGGACACGGTACAGTTGCTTTATCCACAAGACAAAGGCAACGTCTTTCAAGTTTGAACTGTAGACATTTTCAGACCTGGCGGGCACGTGTAGAAACACTGTTTTAGGTACAGAGGGATTCTGAAATATACTTACGCTTTGCCCACAGTTTGATGGCTCTTAATGTAAGCCTGAAGTTTTCTTTGTTTGGCACCAGGTACAAAATTTCATCAGTTACTCGACAACCTATGATAAAGAAACACCAGAATGTTCCTATTAATGAAACCAACCTATGAACATATACAGTAGTTCCGGTTGCCTATACTTGTGATTATTTACACCAACACAGGATCAGGCCCCGAATTGACACCAAAACCTGTTTGCTGTTCACAGAATAAAAGCCACGTTACCATTTAGGCTGCGGATACACCGAATATCCAAGTTTTTCAGGATAGAGTCCCCTCTCAGGTCCAGGTTGTCTGGAATGGACTGTAAGGCCAGTCTGGCAAAAAGTAGGTCAATCTGCTCAGGAGGAGACAAAAACGTAGCGCAGAAGATATGAAACATCTACATCAGCACAACAGGGGCCTACTTTCTGAAAATGGCAGTTTAAATGACATAAATAAAGGAATATATACCTATACAAACATCTATGGATACAAATGTAACATAGTAGGTTGTATCTGTATGTGAACACAAGTTGTTTCTCAGCAACCATTCATGTGATCCATTTGAAAGTTGGCGGGTGTATTTGTGGGGATCCGAGAGACTGCACATGTGGAAAAGTGGTTTACACATTTTAACGTTAAGATGTGTTAAACCCAGAAATCAGCTGGTGGTAGATGGATCAGGGTTACCATTTGGTATGAGTGGCTGCCGTACTTTGAGTCCTAAATCATCTTATATTGGAAACAAAAGAAAAAGGTCTCCCCTTGCTGGAAATTACATTCACCGATGGCATTTTCTCATGTACGACTGTGATACTTTGTTGCCTTATTTACCACAACACGCTACTACAAGCTGAGCTATTGTGCACAAATTCATTATGAATAAAAACACCATCCATGAATGAATACATACATTCATTTGTATTCCCAGTAGCATGCAAACATAGACTTAACCTTTGGTTGCGTTTGCCCCCATCATTCAGATAAGATTAATAAGAAGATGAAGAACAGAAGGGGGGGGAGAAGGAATAGAATAAGAATGACAAATAGAAGAAAAAACATGCAGAAACAAGAAGAATAAGGAGAAAAAGAAGTAAAATAATGCAGGAGGCAAAAGTATGAGAACGGGGAGAAGGGAGAAGAAAAGGGAAAACAAAAATGACAATAAGAACAAAGATAATGTGTAGAATCAGGAGAATGAAAAGTATGAGAAAAAAAGCAAAACAACCAGAAAAATTACAAGAGGAAGCAGAACAAGAAAGAAAAGCAGAATTAGTAGTAAGAGGAGGAGGGGAACAAGGAGACCAACAAGAAGAACGATGAGAAGAATACAGTAGGATGAAATGTCAGGAAAAAATGGTAGGAACAAGAGACACGAGAAGAGGACGACTGAGAAGAAGAACAAGAAGTCTCTTAAAGTAAAACACTGGACTGGATCTTCACTAATGAAATAGTATGACAAGTGTTTAACCAGTGTTCAACCAGAAACACCAGAGTAACTTTACACACCACCGTCTCCTGCGGTAGACAGTCGTCTTCAAATAATAATAAAAATAAATCCATTCCTGCCAGAAACGTAACATCTATCCTACAACAAACATTTCTGATAAGGTAATTACTTGATGTTGATATGCGTGTATGTGGAGATAGGAAGCTCACCTCAATCCCATCAAATTTGAATTTTATCACTGGTACAAAAGCATCCTCGACAGCCTTGAAAAGGGAAGTGAGGGGAAAAATAAGTACAAGAGACATCATCAAAAAAGGACAAAAAAACAAACAAAAAAAAAGAAAAACAGACGATGCCCATCCTCTCTACAAGACTGAGAAAAGGAAGTCTGTTATGTTTTAACAACACAGAACACTTACCCTGAGATCTTTAATCTCTTCATGCTGTTTCAATTTCTCAAAGAACGACTGGAAAAAGTCTGATCTTTCTACGTGGCGTGGAGCCACACATAAGGCATCAATATCAGCTCCTGCAATGAGCAATGACGTCCATCAGTGCACTCCTTATCACTCCAATGACCTATTCATTTATTATCAATTCAATAGTTTATTCTGAAACTAAGATAGTATGGTTTATGAGATGTTACGGCTGATGACATCAAAACAATATTAAAGTTGACGCATTCAACATTAAAGAGATCAGATGCTTGAAAACCAGGTTTGACCCTCAAAACACAACGCAGCAAAATTAAAAACAGAAAAGTGGACAGATAACTCCAGAAAACCGTTGACAAATGACATCTGTGACTGCTAAGATCAGAAAACCAGTCCCCGTATGAGCTTCAAAGAGCAAGACCAACCGGATATTTTATGAAACGCAACAGTCAGTAAACGTTAGAGCTGTATTTCTGAGACTCTGATGACCTCCAATGAGAGCGTATCTACTGGCAGGAGTTCACATCTACATGCATGTACTTGTGACAAAGACTAAATGCTTTTATTTTCCCTTCTTCTTCTCTTTACCTTTCATGTTTTCATTATGTACGGCATCTTGAGCTGCTTTGTTGCTGAAATGTACTACACAAATAAACTTGCCGTTAACAAAACCACTTGGCAGTGATCCAGTTGTAGCTCAATTCACTGAATGTAAATTTAAAAATGAAGCAGAGTTGTTCTGATATTGATACCAGTACTGAAAAAACTCCACAATACTGCTGAAATTGAAGGTATTTCTATTTACATCATCAGATACCATATAACTATTATAAATCTGAATCACAATTCTGTTTAGTTGCTCTCAAACCCAGCAAAGGAAGTTATGAAATACTGGCTTGCAACTTCCTGTTTTGAGTCGCCAGGTGGTAAACAGTTGCATCAAGGCTATGTCGTGTTATCTGTGATCTATCTGTGATTCACAGTAACTAAGCACCGGAGCACTGAGATACATTAAAGTTCAAACTTCTCTTAAAATAAGATGCCACAAAAATCCCTGTTAACCTCACGAGTAAGCTGTTATGGCATTCTTACTTGCAGCAGATCGCCTCTTCTATTGAGAGAGGCCACAGAAATACAACACATACCAGATTCACCCGCTATCAATGCCACTCCTCTCCAGATTTAACTTCCAACGTTCGCATTTATGATATGACCACAAAGTCTGTGCATACAAGATAAGGCTGACTGCACATGCCAATAATCTAGTTGTCCACCGATCTGCCTGCTGCTGGCCCACAAGCATGTACGATTTGACTGACAAGCACCACGGTTATACAGATACAAACTGAAACTTCAGACTTATTCGATGAAGTCTAAAAAAGCACAACTTTTCTCAAACTGTTCAGCAACACCTGACGTAACATTCAAAGTCAACAGACAGTAACAGAGGTGACTCCTTTAACATACATGTGCCGCCTGGTGAAGTTAGTGCTGGCAGAATTAAAAAGTTATATCCTATATTCAGAGTCTTAAATAAATAAACCTCAGCAAGACAAACGCTGCCTGACTTCCAAACACCGGCCGAAGTCAGGCTTGTGATTGCAGTCTCCAACAGGAGGAGAGCAGAGACGAGGCTTCAGAGCAAATTTAAACAGCCATTAGAAGTCGCCTGTCTGCGGCTGAGACACACAACAGCCGTCTCAGCAACAACCTCTCTTGATCCGTTTGACTACCCAGCACAAACTTGTCCATGTGAATCAGGAGGAAGGGTTGAGATCTGGCAGCAGCAGGTCGGCTGAATTACTTACAGTTCATTTCCTGTAAATAAGTTGTTCATGTTTCAGTTGTAATTATGCATCTCTGGACAACTGCTCTGTTCACATCTACCCGTTTTAGGCATTACGACTGTTGCAGTTTTGAACCCGTAATTGAGAACAGAGTCAGTGTCTTTATTTTGACTTCTTTATTCATTAATCCATCCGTAAAAACTGGCCAGTACAAATGCTTGCATGGAAAGGATAGTATATTAAATACAAAACAAAGACTAAGAATATTAAACAAGTCAAACAAAAAATATATATATTAAACAAAAAATATATATATTAAAAAAAAAAGAAAAATAAGGAAAATATTTCAACATAAACAGAAGTTTAAATAAAAAATAAAAAGAGGTCTGACCAGTGATTCATTTGCATAAGTTTGTGAGCATCCTATTCCCTTTATTTTTTGTAGAACTAACACTTCTTATAGACAATACTCACTCTGCTTAAAAAGATTAAATAAATAAATAAACCCAAAGTTTTTTTTTTTTTTTTTTTTTTTAACAATCAAATGTGGCACACACTGGTTTGATACAGATAAAGCAACACAAAGGAATTTTCTCACATTGAAACATCAGTTTCAATTTCATTTGAAAGGACATTTTATCATTTTAGGGAGTCGTCATCTAGTTCTTGCCATCTCCCCTCACCACTATCAGCAAAAACAACCAAAAATGACTTTGTACCGCTGTCCTGGTTTCTCTTGCGACAGCCGCGTATCGCTTTACAGCACTAACCAACGCGCCAATGACGACGATGGAGCCAACCTTTAGAGCTACAGTGGCAGAGGCAACTAAAGCCCCATTCGCATGGGATTAAAATTACCTGCGGACCCGCGGTGATTTGTAATAATCACGGAGGACATCTGTGTTTTTAATCCCGTCTGAATGCAGTTCAGTTAAAATTCCACTGCAAAATTACCTACCCCATTTCAGCAAACACGTAGGTCATCAGATGATTTTAATACCGTCAGAATGCACGTGTTAGTGATTCGGTGACGTGCAGACCAGAATCTTCTTTAAAAACTCCCTCATCGTCTTTTCTGCCTCTTTCCCGGTATAGTTACGCCAATTCAGCACATAGTGTGATGTGATACACAACATCTTCACTCTATATGCAGCCCGTATAGTGTGATGATCTGATATTTTTAGATGATAGACTTGTATAAATTTATTAACATTAAACTTCACACGAGGCTCATAAAATAAGGGCTGTGTCTGAAAATGCACCCTTACGTGTACTCGCGTTCTTGGAAATTGAGAAACGGCCAAGAAGTCCAGATCAGAACAAGAACAATTGGATTAAGACATGTTAGGCTACATCACGCAGTAAAAAAACGTAATCTTTCATCAAGCTCAAAGCCTCTCTAACAGCACAAAACCTCCAACAAAAGCTCTGGCTACGTTTACTGTTAAGTTTACCGTTACCACAACAACGTAAAACTCTGTCACTTCTAAAAATGTGACGTGAATTCACTGAAATCTAACTTTTGAGTGTCTAGTCATGATGCCTTAAAGCCAGTACTCAAATTTAATGTTAAATAAAATGTTTTTTTTAAATAGAAATGCGAGGCCTCCACGTCAATGTCTGTAAATTACAGTAAAACAGACTTTGTTTATCCAGCGTGAATGCACGGAACTAAATACAGATTTCAGGGTGTAATTTCAAAATTACAGCAGGTCCAGAAGTAAAAAGGTGTGAATAGTACATAGGAGTCAAGAAAGTAATGATAAAACAGAAAACTCAAGTGACTAAAACGAGACACTAAACGAGCGTAAATCGGGCGTAACCTCCATGCCTGCAGGGAGACCCACTGAACTAAAAACTGCAAAAGTTCCTTTGCTTTAAGATGAACTGAATCCTCTATTTTTCATGCATTTTCTTTTATGCAATGTATCTTTTTTCAAACAGTAATGAGTGAGCTGTGCACTTCAACATGCATCACTTTGCAGCTGCTCATTAGAAAGAAAACGTCAAAAGCTGATCAGAATACATACGTGATACTTTCTTGATGCATTTCTATGAATGACAGTTGGATATTTTTTAGATTAGTTTGCTTATTCAGATGACTTGAAAACTGAAAAGGTCAGTGACTAAAAATGTTATATAGAGCAACTCTATTACATATAAATTTCTGTATAAATATAGTTCACCTTTTGATCATTACTGTCATTGTTTAGAACAATAGCATATTGAAAACATGCCAATACTAAAGGCTTTAGTCTGTGGGTAGCCAGAGTGTGGCCTGCTCTCTGACCCCCAAACTGCTCTTTTCAAAAACACAACAGATGAAGAATATGACAATGCCAGCCATGTGCTTTTGCGTCAGGCCAAACAGCTTTTCAACAACAGCGAAATGCACACCTGCTTAAACATGGCTGTGTGCTCTGTGGACGTTCCTCTATCGTTTTCAATGCCAATGAAGCCAATCACACATCAACAGAGTTGTCCCTGAAGTTTAACGTTGGAGGACATCCAGCAAAAACGGCTGTTTGAAAGATGCTACTGAAACATTGCAATAATGACTATACATACCTTTTGTGTGCACTCCGAGTCTGTATGAACCAAATGTAAATATCTTTCCCCCAACGCAGCTAATTGCCGACGGTGGAAGGTTCTACAGGAGAGAAAAACCAACAGAATAAAGAAATCAATCGCTACAGTGTCTCTGTTAAAGACTTGACTTTAGATAAATTCATCTGATGTGAAATGATAACTTCTGAAGTTAACCTCTAGCATCACAGATGGACTCACCTTTAATTCACTAATCTCTGCAATCCATTCCTTAACAAAATTATTCAGCTTCCCGAGAACAGCAAGTCTGAAATGAAACACATCTTTACAGCATGCGCCTCTTTTCTCATCCAAACCGTACTAAGTCACAAGAGCAAACGGGTGCTTTGAAGTGCATTTGACAGGGCTCCACATGGACCATTATTGGAGGGACTGAACCTTATTTTTATTCCAGGAACACCAGTCTAGCTTGCAAATGTACCCGTTTGTTTATAAATCATATTACATTATTGGAAATGAAGAATGACTGGTGAGTGTTCACTTCCAGTATGTGAGAGAGACGAGTTAAAATCTCGTCATCATAATGGCAGGGTGGCAGTAATTCTGAACAAGCTGTCACTGACCCATGTCCAGTCCTGACGTAACTTTTTCTTGCCTAATCTTTTGAACTCTGCATTCATTCCACAAAAATTTAAAATAATATTGAAACTTTCTGGGCAACTACAGTCTCAAATTTCTGATGAAGACAATCCAGACAAGAGTTCAACAGACGATTTTGTTTTGAAGAACAATGACCTACTCTTTCTGACATAAAAGGCTCACAAAGTTTATGTGGCTATGGTTTTAAAAGGAAATAAATGCCAAGTCCTGGAAGTAATGCTCTCAGTGTTTGAATGTTTGTGGGGAACGCCAGTTTACCAACTTAGCCACAGTCTGAACATGACACACTCAAAAACACAGCAACAGCAAGAACAAAGCAGAATCGCATACACAATGTTGTTATAGTTTTTCTGCCTGCTGAATTCTGAAAGCAAACTATATAATTCATTTAAGATCACTGCTATGGAAGAACTTCCAACAACTTAAAACAAGGCCTGCACAAAGGTGTTCAGAGTCCAAGAAAAGGTGTGTAGTTCATCTAAACTGATACCGACGTACCAGTCGGTAATTTATATTAAAAACAACATACAACCCCCCTGACCATTTTAACTACATTATGATGATTTTTTTTGTTGCTACAAATATGCCATTTAAGGCAATATTTTTTTCCTGTGTGGAAGCAATGTTTAATTCATCCACTTTTCTCATTTTTATTTTTTAACCATGAAGTACTACTTTGTGACTTTCTCTAGAATCAAACTGAACATTTTGATTTCCTGTGCTTAATATGCCTACATATATACAAAGCCTTAAGCAGTGTGATCATAATTTTACAAATAACAGTATTTTGTTAAACGTGAGTTTAAATGGCACCCTTATGTTTTGTGTCAGTTCCCCTCAAATCTGAAGAGCATAGCTGCACTGCCACAACCCCAATTCCAACTTAAAATGTAAAACACAGAATTCAATGATTTGCAAATCTCATAAACCAGAATTTCATTCATAATAGATCATAGACAAATACAATGTTGAAACTGTAGAAAATGCATCAACTTAGTGAAAAAAAAAACCAAAAACATTTGATAGTAACAACTTAAAAAAAAAAAAAAAAAGTGACTAGGTAATATTCATCAACATGTCGTCCTCGAAGGCTTGAATAAAGTTAACGTGACTTTTTTCTTGACTCATGAAGACATTTTACATTTATTGTCAACATCCACCTGGGAACTGAAGAGACCCATTTATGACGTTTTGGGAGAAGAATGTTGTCTCATTCTTGTATGATACAGAAATCAAGCTGCCCAACAGTCCTAGGTCATCTTTGTTAGATCTTTGTTTCATTAAGGCACCACCTGGAATAATTTGGTGCTTCATAAAACAAATCTGGACTGCAGACAGGCCAGTTCAGCACCTGAACTCTTCTACATAATTTGTTTAGCATCATCTTGCTGAAAGAAGCCAGACCTTCCCTAAAAGTCATTGTCTGGAAGGTATTGTGTGTCGCTCTAAACCTTAAATACCAGTAAGCACTGAAGTTTCCTTTCCAGATTTGCAAAGCTGTCATTTCCATAGGAACTAATGCACCCCTATACCATCAGAGATGCAGGCTTTTAAACTAAGTGCTGATAACAATCCAGATGGTCCCTCTCCTCTTTAGTCCAAGGGACATGCCATCCATGGCTTCAAAAACAAATTTCAATTTATGTGACTGCAGCATAATTTTCCACGTTACTACTGTCCATTTTAATGAGCTTTGGTCCAGGAAAAAGTTTCTAGATCATGCTCACATATAGCTTCTCAGTACATGACAGAGCTTTAACCTGGTTGGCAACCAGGGTGAACCACTATGGGCCCCTGGGCAAGGCCCTCAACCCCTAACTGCTCCCTGAGTGCCAGAAACAAATGGCAGCCCACTGCTTTTTGTGGGATATACTAACAAATAAAGACAATTCTTCTTCTAACCTTCATTTGTGCATGGTACATGCTGCGATTTCCATCACAGAATTATGCCCGTTTTTAATACAGGGCTGCCTAAGGGCATCCAAAAGTGATTTTTGTCCCCATCTAAAATGTGCAGATTCTTTTGGATTCTCTCAATATATTTTTTTTTTTTTAAATGCACCGTGGGTGCTGAGATATTTTGTCTAAAATTGTTTCACAGTTTGTAGAAACAATTTTTTTAACAAATTGGTGAAACTCTGCCTCTGTAAGATGTTCTCGTAATACCCATTACTGTCTCTGACCTGTTACTAGTTAACCTAATTAGGTGTAAGACGTTCCTACGGATGTTTCTTTTAAGTTACATATACGTTTCCAGGCCCAGTGTCACAAATATTCTGAGCCATGTTGCAGTCACCAAATCCTACTTAGGATAAAATATGGATTTATGAGACTTACAAATCATTGCATGCTCGTTTTATTTTACACAGAGTCCTTATTTTAATTGGAGGGCTTGGTATAAACTAGTGCACCTAATCACAGGTGGTCATATTTGTGTGAGCCAACTGTATACGCAGCTCTGTTGTGTGCAATAGTACTTAGTTTAAGGGAAAGCAAAACAAAACAAAAAAACAAGAACAACCATGAATTTTCTCACCTGTGGTTTAATTCTTCCTCGTCTTCAAACACCCCAAAAGGTTTCATAGCATCGCAGAGCTTCTTGGTGTAGTCGTGGTCTATTTCTCGTGGCGGTGCCAGGCTGATGGCAGAGGTGATGCCATAGTGCTTCTGAGGCTGCTGCCCACCAGGCATGGTGCTGCCGGGAACAAGGCGGACACATTACACACCGCACACACTACACACCGGCACGCCAACTTTCACTTTGCACCAACCTGCATTCAATGGTGTAGGCGATGCGAGCCGTTAGCCAGCAAAAAAACAAAAACAAAAACAAGAAAAAAAAATTATAAACACAGTGGGTTTTTATTAGAATATATATTTAACGACTTTCTGATATCTTACAAAAAAGCCGTATGTAAACACTTCACTGACAGCGATGAGTTTAACCGCTTTACTTTAGCAAAACGGAGCATTTCGCTGATTTTAAGTTAATATAATGGGGAAAAAAGAGAGACCAAAACTGAAACACGTGATTTAAATTACACGATATTTATCATCTGGACGCGCTGAGCGTTAGCGCCGAGGCTAACGAACTGGCTAGGTTAGCGAGCTAGCCGCTGCTAACAGGCTGCCAGCGGAAGGGCTGCTTTAACCAGCGGCTGCCTTCGCTGTTGGCCCGTTGAAGAGCCGCCGTGCCCCCGACAAACGTGAATAAGAAGCATCGGCTCGTTGATGGGGCTATTCTCGCTCCGGCTTCACAACAACAAACGCGCTCGCCAGCGCGGGCCTTGTTGTGACAGTCTGCTAGCATTAGCTCTTAGCCTATTCTTCAGGATCATCCTAAACACGAACAAAACAGCGTGTAAATTTAAAAACGTGCCCCGCGCACGACTTACCTTGACATTTCTTTCATGACACTATAAAAAGCTTGCACTGTTTTTCCCGCTGTAAACCCGTAAAAAAACTAAGAAAGTCAGCAAGTGGGAATGATAACAGCTTCGACCTGATTACAACAATGGTCACTTTCCAGAGAGCAGTTCAAACCTTCCCTCTGAACCGGAATCACTACTTATAAGATAACGAATCCGCTCGTCATCTCCAGACTAGATTCATATCTGACTCGTCCCCCGGAGCGACAGCATTTTCAGGCACTAGAAGGTAAACAGTATTTTAATTTCTGTTTTGAGGTTTTGTTTGAGACCCAGAGCTATAAACGTAACGGTATTTGCTCGCACCACGCTGAACGACCATCATCAGAGGTGCCGCCTGCACAAGCGCTAAAGTCACGTGACCGCGAGCGTCTGTCACTGCTGAGTTCAAAACACCCGGCCAACAAACAAAAGAAAGACAGAAAAAAGTGTATAACATAGGCTTACAAAATGCGTTTGCATAAAAAAAAGAAGGAAAACAAAAAATGAAGAAAAAAGAAACGAGAACTTTGAGGACCAAATACCTTTAATTTTCAGTTTTCCCAAATGCAAATAATTACATTTCAAATCAGTAAAATAATTTGATCAGTCAAACTATTTAATGTTAAACCACCAGAAGACTTGTTCTGTATTTGTGACATAATCAAGCTCCAGCAATCTAAGATCGTCCATATTCAACTGAAGCCAATGCTAAAACAAGAAAAGCTGCAGTCCCTCGAGTGACCACTGGGGCTGTCTCTTCAAATGAGTCAATCCTCATTGACCTCTATGTTATCTGCAGCCTTGTTTAACAAATGATTTATGTCTATATAGCTAGATTTCATATACATAACAAATGTACAGTGGGAGTTTTTTTTTGTTTCACATAAGGTACATTTATACAAAGCAATGCATTTATGCATAATTAAGGCTTTTGATAGCCATCATCACTCTGTTTATATAGTTTCTCTGTAGTCCACCAACCAACCATGTATCAGTCATTTCTACATAGAACTCTTAATTCTCATAGAACTCTTAATTCTCTACTAATATATCTTGTCTTATGTATCAGCACCGTTGACAATATATCTGTACCTCGCCTCCCTCTGTTATTCATCCTCTATGATGCTCTACCCACCTGGCCTTCGACAGGATACCCTCTCAGTTAAGCCCCTTTTACATTGCCAGATACTCTGTGTTTATTACCCCAATTTAGCGTGTTGCTTGTCCCTTTTACATTTACTGATATGGAGTCGGGTGTTGAGCTGGCCACCGGGGAAGCAAACAAAGAAAAAAATAGATTCAAAACCACTGGAAAAACTGTGGGTGATGTCACAGAGAGTTTGTTCAGCAATTATCGAGTTCCTGGACAAACAGGTTGTTGAAGTTTTTACATGCTTGGGTCACCTCAAAATCCACAGAAATAGATTTGTTTTTCCATGACAATGTTACAGTTGGTCTGATATTGAAAATCTACTAGAAGTTTTAATATTTTTGCTGTATAATATTATTATTGTAACAAAGTTTTATATACTAAATACAGTTTTTCTGAACTCCTACCAAACTGAAATGCACAACAAAATGAGGTGATCCTGTTTTGCAGATGTCTTACAAAGTACAGAGTAGCCCAGGAGACAAACTGATTCCCTTTTTTTCCATATATGAATTAATATAGCATCTTGACTTTTGCCTTGTCCCTTCCTTTTCTTATTTCTCCCCTTTAAAAAAAGATTTTATGTTATTATAGGTTTTTCTCATATAATGGTATAGTAATTTGTACATATGCTTAAACACTTACAGAATACTGTTATTTTAGCAGTTTTCATCTGGAAGAATGTGATGTATAGTCTAAATAATTTGAATATATTTTATTTAAGTCATTTTTCTTCTCGTTCATGTTTAAAAGGTTGAATAAAGCTGCTTAAAAAAATCAAACAAACTACATGTCATTTGTCATGCAAAGTTTTGAGTGGCTGCAACAGGTCATTTTCAAGGTGTTTATGGGGTCCCAGGAAAAATTCTTTATGAAAATGTTTCATTCTTTTTTCATTTTCATTGATTTGTTTTTTCTGAATAGTAAAGTGCACTTATTCTACTGTCACTTTAAAATCATCTGCATCTTACTTACAAAATAAATAGAGAGAAGAAAACTTGATTAATGAAAGATGCTCCAAAACACAGTTGTAGTGACATTAATTTAGATAAATGTTTGTTGTCTTTAATAATGATATACAGCAACTTATCACTCAAAACTGTAGAGACCAAAGAGTACAATAAAGGGAATCTTTAAGCAGGAAATGTTTCAGAAGATATAACAAAATAAAATTTTACAGACACTCTTCTTTCTCTTATTTTGCACTATTTAAAGCCTTTGACTGCAAGGGGGCAGCAAACCACAACACAGTTCTGTCAGTCCCTGGAGTCAGACGCAAACAAGGTCTCCTGTTGTGGGACAAAAACATAGTCATGCAGGACCATCTCCACTCAGTACAGTATTGTCAGTTGCTCTTTTGTCAACACGGCAGAATGTTGTGCCCTCATGAGGTCAGAAGTGACACTGCCACATAGAGTGGCTTTAACAGACAGGAATGCAATACTACAACAGCATGCTCATATGTTTTCATTTCCACTGCATGCTTGTCCTGTTAAGGGTTAAGGGGTGAGGGCTGGAGCGGTCTCTAGTCCTTCAAAGGCTCACTGAGAGGCAATCAGTCATTCATATTAAAATCAATCTAGTATCTAGTGGACATTGTTTCCATCAGCAGCCTTTGTGTGAAGGGAAGAATTACAATTATTTAATTTCCTTTCTTCTCAAGGGAAAATTGTTTGTGTCTGACATGAATCTGGCATATTATATGTTCTTGAGCAAACAATTTGTTTTTATAATTTTTGTGGCATCAGATATGACATTAATTCTGATCAAATCTGTTCTATTATCCTCTTTTCAAGCGTTGTGAATAAACTACGGGTGCTGCTAGAGCTGAAACGAGGGCTAACAGAGGTTCACTGCTACACAGACAAGTCCGTTGCAGTGACTGACAAACGTAGCGGCGTAGCTGCGAGTGGCAGACTGAGTGACTCCCCTTCAAAGGGCCCTCAAATGATCTTCTGTGGCCCCCGGTTCCTTCAGCAGATCCAAGCTGGAGGAGGTGTGGAACCGTCGGTGGACGTCCACAGTGAGACTTCTCCTGTCAAATGTAATTTCAATGACGACATCCGAGATAATAATGACGGTTATGATAATAATAACAACAACAATAATAATAATGTTGTGGACGTCCACAGTGGAACTTCCCCTTTCAAATGTAATTTCAATGACGGTTGACAGTTATGATAATAATAACAACAACAACAACAATAATAATAGTAATAATAGGACTTTTTAAGGCTTAGCCAAGAATTGTCCTTGGATGCTTCCAGGCCAACCCACAGCCAGTCATGGTGGCCTTTCGTAGAAGTAACAACAAACAAATTTTTCTCCAATATATGAATAGTTATGGTCTGTTTTATTCACACCTCCAAACTCAGGGCAGCACTGTGGAGCTAAAATGATGACAGCTATCCACTGGCTATGCCAGTGGCCTCAACTATGGAGACTAAAATCATCTGTTTGAACCAGGGTGTAAATGTGTTTATTTCTCATGCATTGTTGGACAGTTTAACATGCGAGTCAATAGACTTGACTGAGGGAGAAATCCCTAGTGGTCAGTTGATGAACTGCAAACTAACGTCAACCAGGAGTTGACGTTATGGTTGCATCACATTAACAAGGTCAATGTAGTCGCGTCATACTAATACTAATACTAATACTAATACTAATACTAATACTAATACTAATACTTATACATCCATCAATTTTCTATACCTGTTTTTATCCTTTGTAGGGTCACGGGGGTCCGGAGCCTATCCCGACTCATTACAGGCAAGAGGCAGGGGTCCACCCTGGGCAGGACACCAGTCCATCGCAGGGCCACATACAAGACAGATAACCATGCATGGTCACACTCACACCTATGGGCAATTTAGAAACACCAATCAACCTGACATGCATGTTTTTGGACTGTGGGAGGAAGCCGGAGTACCCGGAGAGAACCCATGCAAGCATGGGGAGAACATGCAAACTCCACACAGAAAGACTCACTGGGCCGGGAATCGAACCAGGAGCCTTCTTGCTGTGAGGCAACACTGATACTAATACTAATACTAATACTAATACTAATACTAATACTAATACTAATACTAATACTAATACTGATACTAATATAAATGTATGAATAAATTCACTAAAAGGAAAATTCCTACTGCTGTTTTACAGTTATGCTTTATGTTACAGTCTGCCAAAAATACTCAATTCCCACAGCTTGAAATCTATTATCAGCTCTTTCTACTATAACACTGTCATACTAAAAGATTCACTCCTAACTGTGCACTATGGTCACACTGAATCCATCCACTGATCTTGATTACCATACAGATTTCTAATTAAAAAAACATCAATTTATTTCATTTGTACAATGTTCCTATTATTTTATGCAATTCAAATATCCCCACCTCAGATGGCGCCATAGGGTAGAAAAGTAAAGCTTTGTAGATGAGATAGTAGCTGAAACACTTGGCACAGCTTGATCACTGCTTTCCCAGAGTGAAAGAGAACCAATGATAATCTTTTGAATTGTATTACGTCTGCTGAGTTACTTCAGGACAACACTGTAACTCATTATGAAAGTGGTGGTGACCTTTCACCAGTGTAGGCAAAAGAGCTCCTCCTATATTAGTTTACTCCTCCACTTCTGTATTTTGGACTTTCAGTACTCCCCTATTTAAACAGCAGAAAGACAAACCAGTCACACAATTTAATAACGCAACAGCAACAACAAAGAAAGAGCTTGTATAAGGTGTATAAGTTGTATAAGGTGTATAAGTTGTATAAGTTGTATAAGTTGTATAAGTGTATACGGTGACAAGATGAGCAGTCAAGCTTCTCTGGTGAACGTGGAGAACTGGATTGCAGAGAACCAGAATGCTTTTCTGCCTCCAGTGTGCAACAAGCTCATGTGAGTAAAATGTTTGTGTGCGTGTGATTACAGAAACTCACTTTTTGCTAATGCAGACCATACATCTCACTTACTGAGTAGTGTGTGATTTATTGCGTACAAAGACACTGAGACAAACACCCGATTTGGCTTAGACAAATGAAGTACAGTAACGTCAGGGGCAGTAACCTCTCATAATTTTCAATTCCTATTTTCTCAGGCACTTTTCCCAGTTGCTTATCATGTTCGTTGGAGGTCCTAATACCAGAAAGGATTACCATATAGAGGAAGGGGAGGAGGTGAGAGAGGCATACACTTACAATCCTGCTTCATCCTGTTCAGAGTCATGAGGAGGTTGGAGACTATCTTTATTTCAATTTCACTTCACTTCAGTTTTATTTACATAGCATCTACTACAACACAAGTTGTCTCTAGGATATTTCCAGAGACCAAACAACAGCTTATAAAAACTCCTCTAGTGGGAGAAAAACCTTAAGCCAGTGGCAAGAAAACCTCCCCTTTAAGAGGGAAACCTTGAGCAGGACCTGGATTATAAGGGAGGACCCTCCTGCCGAAGGCCAGCCGGGTAGAGCAGGAAGTAGAGAGAGAGGAGAGACACAGATACACCGTCAAAGGTACAAAAGACAAGATACATTAATATTAATTATCTGTCAGCAGCAGAACTAAGAGTTCTATATATGCAGGTCAGGATGTCAGCAGGTCTCCAACAGAGACATCTACACAGACAGGTGGAGGTGAACACTGGGATGGTCAGAGGGTGGGACTGCAGGTCAGCATGCAGCTCCTGAGGTTCTGGACTTCTAATTAATAACTGAGGATTGAGCTGAAAAAGGGAAAAAGGGAAAGAGAAACAGAGAAGGTAAGGGGCACCAGTCAGTGGATCATGTTGGTGTCCCCCTGCAAATATCGCAGACTTGGCCATTTAAGTCTTTATATGCAAGTAACAAAATCTTGTTGATTCTAAATTTTACCCTATGAAGCAAGTGGAGGAAGGCTAACAAAGGAGAGACGTGATTTCTAATTCACACCATGCGCCTTGATTATTTAAGAAAGGTTTTGATTGAGCTTTTCCATACCATTTACTCTCAGTTGCCTACGTGATAACCCTCTCCCTATATACCTGCTCACAGTGTTGCAATGTTTAGTCAAATTATTTTGGCTGGTTGCCACTACAAATGTTCCTGTTTTTTTTTTTTTCTTTTTAATTCATCATCCTTTGCTGTCAGGACTTTGAAGTCCTGTCCACTGTCAAAGTTCATAGAATATCAGCTGATAACCACATGCTGCAAGCTCCGCCTCATCGTCATCCTTGACGGGTAGAGCTGTGGTAAGGTGAGGTGCAGCTCAGTCTGAACATTGGACAGCGCAGCAAGCGTTGTAAAGCATATTTAAACACTAAACCCTGTAAAGCTTCACATATGAAATACTCCAAAAAAAATTCAATTTTTTTTATATAGTGTTTATGACATTTTATAATTTCAAATAAAAAACAAAGTTTTCTTTTTAACAATATCAGCATCATAATTTTTTTGTACCATTAGAAATACCTTCAGTAAATATATAATTTATGTTTTATTATAAGTCTTTTGATTATGTGGGTGGTGTAAAGGTCTCAGAAATCAAATTTAACACTGGACCAAATCTGATAGATCTGGTCTTATGGGGCTGAGGGCAGAATAACCATATGACTCCAGACAGGGGGAAGTATATCATGTGTCAATATAAGGGTGTAAGACGCTACAAAGTGCACCTCTGGTGGGACAAAGTGGTATTACAAGGCTTAACAGACTCGTCCACGCATGTCAGAACACACACATACTGTGTATCTGTCCCAAAGGAACCTTCATCTTTCATTCTCCACCACTCGTGGAGGTATCTTTCATCTTGGCTTTGGGACTTCCAACACTTACTCAGTACAGATGTGACTGGTCCAGCTACGTGGTTATGGTGCTCCTTGTATTCCTTGTATTCTTTGCCTGCCAGCCTACCATTTTACATCCCACAGTTTCCGGGGCATCTTTGCTCACTCTTCATCTGGGCTTCTATCAGGTGTGATAGACTCTGGCTGCTATCAGTCTTGTGCTCAAGGCCTTTTGATTAATGCCTCCGTGCTGTCCTTCAGACCAGCCTTTTCCAGCCACTGGGAGGACCTCTTAGTGTCAGCCACTCCTTCAATCTGTTGGTGATACGTGCACATGCATGACCTTCTCTTACCATGATGGTTTCCATGAATACCTAGGATGGAGTGAATGACATTATCCTGCCGTCTCAAGTCAAATGCACTGACAGACTTTGTTTCACACAATATGTGTCATGCTAGGGTATAGACAAAAATAAAGTTTGCTTATAATGGAGTAATTGTCACCTTTTTTTGTGTGTCACTTTGCCTTTGAAGACAATATTTTAACAACTTAAACTTATGGTGGCCTAAAGACCTTTTGCAATATTAACTCTATATCTTGTGGTCACCCTGCCGACGTGGACACTTAAGTTCAAATTTGATGAATTGTGTTTAACCCAGAATTCTTGGTGTCTCTCACTCTTTTTTTAACAGTTGTTCTATCAGTTGAAGGGGGATATGTGCCTGAAAGTGATTGAAAATGGCAAACACAAGGATGTGCTCATCAAAGAGGGAGAGGTAAACTTAGATAATGCATTTGTCTTTACAAGCAATTAATCTTTAAATCATTTATTCCATCTCTGTTCCTTCTAATGACTCCTGCCAAATAAAAATGAGGATGTGCAACAAGGTTGTTTCATCAGCACAATTCTTTTGACAGCCTAAATTATGCAGATGTTTTTCTCGTTTGTAGATGTTTCTGCTTCCTGCTCGGATCCCCCACTCCCCTCAGAGACAGGCCAACACCGTTGGACTGGTGGTGGAGAGGAGACGGCTGCTGACTGAGACTGACTGCCTGAGGTTAACCACTGTTCCTCCACTCTCACCTTCCCCTTTAGCTGTTCTTCAAGGATTAAATCAACATACAGTAGGTCTATCACTAGATGGTAATGAAGTCAAACTTTTGTTAGAGACTAAAACAACATTAATCTAAGTATTACCAATATTGTGCAAAGTACTGTCAGTGGAGAAGAGTTTGCTGCCTCTGCTTTCATAGAACTTGATTTGTACTTATATATTTTAGTTCTTAGTACTGGATCAGTACTTATATATTTATTGATGGTATTTTGTGTGATGTTAGTAATTGACTTCTAAAAACTTACAATAACTTAGAAATGCAGACAAACGGTCATTTTTAAACACTTTTTGTCAAAATCACCTTGATTGATCTCGTGAGACCATATTCATGCTGTCATTTAGGTAGATTGGCATTTTTGAGTTTTCAGAGGCTTAACACAGCAATTTGTCCTGACTTGCTCTCTGGGGTAATGTTTACGGTTTTTACGGTGCAAATGTATGTTCTGCTTCAACACAAAACATATTGCCATCTAGTAACAGGCCTAGAGGGGCTTTAACTCAGGAATATCCCGTTAAGACAAGGACAGGACATGTCCACCATCAAACAGGAGTGTAGTCCTGAAAGTTAAGGTTTTTAATGTTGAAGTAGGAGGAAAATTAACCCCTTAGACTCAACAGACTGAGTAGAGGAAATGAATGAGTACAAAGTACAGCTTTTTAGGTGAGATGAACGGTGTGGTCTGTGCACCAAAGTATCTTTATATAGACCTATATAGACCTTTACTGGTGCCACAAAAGGACAATCACTAAGAACAAAAAATATAAACAGCACAAAGAAAGCACCAAAGTGCATCTAATGGCAAACTCAAACCTGCCATTATGTAATGGAGATATACAAACTATCATCCATTATCCATTATGGCAAGAATAATATGATGACCGTTTTGAAAGACGTGATCTGGTGAACAATAATGATGGTGGTGAGACCCGATATGTTATATGGCTTAGAGATGGTGGCCCTGACGACTAGACAGGGGACAAAGCTGGAGGCAGCAGAGCTAAAGATGCCCAGGTCCTCTTGAAGAGTGATGAGGATGGACTGGAGTAGAGATGAGCCCTTCAGAGTGACAGCTTAGGGTGATAGTTTTGGAGACAAAAGTTAGAAAGGAAGATTAAGATGGTTTGGTAATGTACAGAGGAGGGACAGTGTATGTAGTACTAGAAGGATGTGGGTGATGGGACTACCAGGCAGGTGGCAAAGAGGAAGAACAAAGACCAGATTTATGGATATGGTGAAAGTGGAGATACAGGTAGTTGGTGTGAGAGTGGAAGAGGCAGACGACAAGATCAGATGGGAGATAATGATTTGCTGTTGCAATCACTGAAAGGAAGCGCCAAAAGCAGTAGAAGGAAAAAGAAAAATGAACATGCTTCAACAAACCCTCCTTGTTTACGGAACAGTACAATCAAACTTCCCAATCATGATTCATAAGATCCCTTTCGCAGATAAAACCTCAAACAACTATGTGATGCCAAGGGATGTGATTAAAAAGAAAGATGGTAATTTTTCTTTAGAAAAAGGGTTGGCACTTTATATAGTTTGATGAATCATTTGCCTATCAAAGTCAAACAAATGTCAACCAATCATGCAGCAGAAGTGCTGATCATTGTCACCCCTAAAATCTACCTGGCACCTGATAGTCAAGCTGGGAATTGCTTGCTCATTTGCTGACTAACAGTATGGTTTGGTTTGTTAAAAAAGAGTTTGTGTCACATCCCTACCCAGACAATTTTTTAAGTAGTTCAAAGGAAAATCAATATTTTTATATTTTGCTTCTTTTAGATACAATGTGGACAACACCACTGACATCCTGTTTGAGAGATGGTTCTACTGCCAGAATCTAGGAACTCAACTGGTGCCAATAATCAAAGAGTAAGACATATCGCTATCTTAATATGTGATTTTATTCAACTCATGAAATTTGTTTGGATACTTTTAGTTGTGTGGGATGACTTTTTACTTCCAGATTCATGGCTTCCAAGCAGTGCGCAACAGGAAAACCCGATCCAAGTGAGATTTTCATGCATGCACTGAAATGTTTCCTGCCTGTTCTTAGGAAAATTCCCTTTAAATGTTGAACTGGTGTCGTGATTATCTTTGTCTGAACAGATGAAGTAATCAGAAAGCCTCCATTCCAGTTGAACACTATGAATATGATGTCGCCTTTCTCCTTCAAAGACTGGCTGGACAAGCACAGGCCTTTCTTAGGCAGCGGTGGGCCCATCGACTTGTTCGGAGCTCAGTTTGAGACAGAGGTGTGAGGAGTTTTGATTTTTTTTCTTCTTTTTTTTTAAACATTGTACAGGGTTTTCTTGACAGACTATTTCAATCACTAATTTTTAAGCAAAGCTTTGCATTTCAATTCGGTTCACTTTTTATTTATACTCACAACAAAGTAATCTAAAGGCTCCTTACACAGAAAGCACTCAGTTAAATATAATGAATGCATTTAAATGCAAATTATATTCCATTACAGTCCAACCCACTGCATAATCCAATTAATTCCAATTTATAATTCCAAGTTATTACGATTGAATCCAAAATTCAGTTTCATGCAATGTCAACTCAAATAGACGGTTTAACAAAGAGACCCCTCAGATTGCATCAAACTTTTGCTTCAATGGAATCCTCCATCCTGAACATGCATGAGGCAACAGTGGAGAGAAAAGAAACGTAGTTAACAAGGTTAAAAAAACCTCCATCAGAACCAGACTCAGAGAGGGAAGCTATCTGTTTCCTATCTCTTTCCTGTCTGAGATGACAGGAAAGAGACAATAATAATGACATATACAGGCATGTCATCATTGAACCTATCAGCTTTATAGTTAAGTTTTAAACCTAATCTTAAAGGTAGGAATGATGTGTGATTGTTGTATGTGTAATTAAAAGGGACAAATTCTGGTAAAAAATAACTCCAAAGAGCAGAGTTGACAAATGAGGAGACAGTGTGAGTCTGAAGTACTCGGGGAAAAAAGACAACAACGTCATTCTTCTCTGAGTTTAGTAACAATACATTAGATCTCATTAAGGTCTTTATGTCATTAACACAGATGTGTAGTTCATCTCATCTGGTTTCATGGATGGATAGATATAGCTGAGTATCATCTGCATAGCAATGGACGTTTATATTATAATGCCTGATAATAGTACCTCATTAAAGCGTGTATAAAGTGAAACCTAATGGCCCAAGTACACAAACAGGTGTAGATGTGACTGATACATGGTTAGTTGGTGGACTACAGAGACGACTATATCAACAGGTGTAGACAGCAGACACTGAGGTGGTCAAAGGGTGGGACTGCAGGTCAGGATGTCAGCAGGTATCCAACAGAGACATCCATACAGACAGGTGGAGGTAACACTGGGATAGTCAGAGGGTGGGACTGCAGGTCAGCATGCAGCTCCTGAGGTTCTGGTCTGCAGAACATGTACAGAAGAGAAAAAGAGGAGACAGACCATCACAACAAACTACAAGAACAATGAAGCACAATTATACTGATGAGATACTTCTAATTAATAACTGAGGATTGAGCTGAAGAAGGGAAAGAGAAACAGAGGAGGTGAGGGGAACCAGTCAGTGGATCATGTTGGGGTCCCCCTGCAGCAGGTCTACAGCAGCAGATCCAGGATGAAGCTGTGTTGAAGACCAGCTGCTCTAGTCTGGTCCTGCAGCTGCAGATGTGACTACTGGTCCTAACACACTAGTTTACACTAACTATATGTT
Source organism: Xenentodon cancila (assembly GCA_014839995.1). Taxonomy (NCBI): domain Eukaryota; kingdom Metazoa; phylum Chordata; class Actinopteri; order Beloniformes; family Belonidae; genus Xenentodon; species Xenentodon cancila. The sequence goes on along the minus strand of CM026208.1, from coordinate 24,246,229 downwards.
TTACTAAACATAAACATTTTAAGTTTGGTTTTAAAGTTGGAGGTGGTGTCAGCCTCCTTAACCCAAACTGGAAGTTGGTTCCATAGCGATGGTTCCTGATAGCAGAAATCCCGTCCTCCAAATCTACATCTGGATCCTCTAGGAACTACGAGTAAACCTGCACTCTGAGAACAGAGAACTCTATTAGGAACATATGGTTCTATCTGGTTTTGAAAATATAGTGGTGCTAGGCCAAGTAATAAAAAGGTATATGTAATAATATGCAAGAAATAAAATTCAGAACTGGATTCTGAGTTTTACGGGGAGCCAATGGAGGTAGGCAAACACAGGAGACGTGGTCTTTCTTGTTAATTCCTGTCAGCACTCGCGCTGCTGCATTTTGGATCAGCTGGAGGCTGTTCAGAGAATTACTTGGACATCCAGCCAACAACACGTTACAGTAATCTAGTCTAGAAGATACGAACGCATGAATTAGTTTTTCAGCATCAATCTGGGAGATGATGCTCCTAATCTTTTTGCTATTACGGAGGTGGAAAGATGCGATTTTACAAACCTGATTAATATGCTGTTTAAATGACAAATCCTGATCAAAAATAACACCAAAGTTTCACTGGTTTCACATGTTTTACTGGAGGCCATCACAACACCATCTAATCCCCTGCTAAGGTGTTTGGGACCACAAACAACAACCTCTGTTTTATTAGAATTTAGGAGCAATACAATTAGTGGACAATACTTCCCAAGGGCTGCATGTATAAACTGAACAAGATTGGTCCTAGCACTGAACCCTGCGGGACACCATAGCAGACCCTCGTCTGTACGGAAGAAACCTCATGAACATGAACAAACTGGAATCTATCAGACAGATATGATTTAAACCAGCCTAGAGCTGTTCCATTAATCCCAACAACATACTCTAGCCTCTGCAGTAAAATGCTGTGATCTACAGTATCAAAAGCAGCGCTGAGGTCCAGCAGAACCAGTATGGACACTAACCCATTATCTGAGGTCCAGCAGAACCAGTATGGACACTAACCCATTATCTGAGGCCATAAGAAGGTCATTCGAGACTCGAACCAGTGCTGTTTCTGTGCTATGATGCATTCTGAACCCTGACTGTATGAGGAAGACACTCCATTCACATAAACAAACTGAAATAAATTCTGTACAACCTTCATCCAGGGATATACTTCATTCAGTATGTCTCAACAGTCAATTCAGAAGTTACTTCAACAGTTCCTATATTCTGATTGTACCCATTCTTTACATTAATGGTTCCAAAGTCAAAATGTATCTAAATAAAATCAGATCAAGGCAAATTAGTACTTATGTAAGGATTCAAAATATTTAAAATCAGCAGTTATATAGCTGCATAGCAGATAGCAATGAAACAAGTTCCCTTCTTCAGGAATAAAAGCACAAAATGCACCATTTCTAGAGGTTCTGGACAAACATCTGCGAGCATCAAAAGCACAATATGTAAAAGCTTATGCTGATTAAGCCATGAGCAGATGCACTGTTATTTTTTTTTCACTCACAAACAAGACTGTGGTTGCCATTATTACTTATAAAACACTTAGCTTGGCTTACTTTCACTAACTGATAGCTGGGAGCTTGTACAGGCAGGTAACCATGCACGCCCAATTTACAATTGTGAAACTGGGCCGTGGGAAGAAATAACATGCAAATGGAAAGGCGTCTACAGAGACTGAAACATGTAAGATGACACTTTTAACCATATCAACAGATTACCACTGGAAGGTTGAACACCCTTGGGTGTCATCAAACCTGCAACACTTCACTGAAACCAAATATGCTTACAGATTGCACCATTTTATATTTATAAACTGTAGTAACCAACTACAATAAATTCGGCTTTTGTCTTAAGCTTCGTTCCATCCATCCATCCATCCATCCATCCATCCATCCATCCATCCATCTATCTGGGACATACCTGAAACACCTACTCTGTAAGGTGTCCAGCAGGCATCCTTACCATACCAAAACATCTCAACTGGCTCCTTTTGATGTGGAAGAGCAGTGACAATGCTCTTCACAAGAGACCAAACAAGAGCAAATCTTAGGTCCAGAGCAATGTCATGGAAGTGACTTAACCAAAACGACAAACGGCAGACCCGCTGGGCGACATAGCAAAAGTTCCTTTTTGCTGCTTCAAAGGAAAAACAGTATTGTACAATAAGTGCTAGGCCACTGCCAGTTTTGTTGATTAATCCGTTTTTATAATATCCATTTTTATTGACAAATATATCACCACAAACTTTGAATGTGTTCACAATCACAAACGGAAGACAGTCTGCAGTTTCCTAAAGCTGCAGGTCGTGCCAATATCCTTTTTGAATTTTACTACTTAAGTAGAAAATATAGCAACAATCTGTGCACATGTTGTTAGTTGGCTGATTAATTGGTTCGACAAAATCTACTGAAAAATAATATATCTGGGCAACATAAAACCACACAATGTTCAGGACAATATTACCCTACAAGAAAAAAACCTCCGTCAGAAACAAGCACAGAATTAACTGTTTAAGGAGACTGTCTCATACAGTTATAAATGGTATTAATCAGAACACAGAATGAGAGTAAAGCTCAGACAATCATCTAAAAGAAACCCAATAAGTCAGAGTCAGAGTCAGAGTCAAGTTTATTGTCAATTCTACCACATGTGAGATACATACAGAGAATCGAAATTGCGTTACCCTCAAACCCTCGGTGCTACACAATAAATACATTTTAAACACAAAGTGCAGGTTAAAAAGAGACAAGAAACAAGTTGTGACATGACAACAACAGTTTTTCGGTTTGTTTAAAGTGACATGGTGCAAAGCAAGCGGTCCAGTTCTGCCAAAATACAGATACTGAGGTCAGAGTGAGTGAGGGGGGGGCAAGGCGGGAAACGGTGGAAGAGAAGGGAGAGTGTTAAGTGTCCTGACAGCCTGGTGGACGAAGCTGTCCTTCAGTCGGCTGGTTCTGGCTCGGAGGGTCCGCAGCCTCCTCCCTGAAGGCAGCAGACTGAAGAGGCTGTGTGACGGGTGGGTGGGGTCTCTCACAATGCTGAGGGCTTTGCGAGTCAGACGGCTGCTGTAAATGTCCTGAAGTGAGGGGAGAGAGACACCAACGATCTTCTCAGCTGCTCTCACGACGCGTTGGAGAGACTTGCGGCAGGTTGCGGTGCAGGATCCGTACCACACGGTGATGCAGCTGGTCAGGATGCTCTCGATGGTGCCTCTGTAGAAGGTGTACCTGATGGGGGCCGGGGCTCTGGCTCTTCGCAGTTTGCGGAGGAAGTAGAGGCGCTGCTGTGCCTTCTTGGCGAGTGATGCGGTGTTAACAGTCCAGGAGAGGTCCTCTGAGATGTGGACACCCAGGAACTTGGTGCTGCTCACCCTCTCCACAGCAGCACCGTTGATGGTCAGAGGAGCATGCTGGGTGTGTTGTCTCCTGAAGTCAACAACAATCTCCTTGGTCTTCTCCACGTTCAGGGAGAGATTGTTGTCGCTGCACCACTCAGCCAGGCGGCTCACTTCGCTTCTGTAGTTTGACTCATCGTTGTTGTTGATGAGACCCACCACAGTCGTGTCGTCCGCAAACTTTACGAAGAGGTTGGAGCTGTGAATCGGTGTGCAGTCGTGGGTCAGCAGGGTGAAGAGGAGGGGGCTCAGCACACATCCCTGGGGGGCCCCTGTGCTCAGTGTGATGGTGCTGGATGTGTTGCTGCCGACCCGTACTGCCTGTGGTCTCCCAGTCAGGAAGTCCAACAGCCAGTTGCACAGCGAGGTGCTGATCCCCAGCTGGTCCAGTTTGTGAATGAGCTGCTGGGGGATGATGGTGTTGAATGCTGAACTGAAGTCGATGAAAAGCATTCTTACATAAGCGTTTCTGGTGTCCATATGTGTGAGGGCTGTGTGGAGGGCAGTGGAGATGGCGTCGTCAGTGGACCGGTTGGAGCGATATGCGAACTGGTAGGGGTCCAGAGAGGGGGGGAGAGCAGCCTTGATGTGATGCATGACTAGCCGTTCAAAGCACTTCATGATGATGGGAGTCAGTGCGACTGGACGGTAGTCGTTGGAGCAGGAGGGAGATGACCGTTTTGGGACCGGACGGATGTTGGTGGCTTTGAAGCACGTGGGAACCACCGCCTGACTCAGTGACATGTTAAAGATGTCTGTGAAGACATCCGTGAGTTCTCCTGCACAGTCTCTCAGTACACGACCAGGTATGTTGTCAGGACCCGGAGCTTTGCGGGCGTTGATCCTGCTGAGGGATCTCCTCACAATGTCCGGTGACAGCGTCAGCACCTGGTCGCCGGGAGGGGGTGGTGCTTTCTGTGCGGCGATGGTGTTGTGTGCCTCGAAGCGGGCGAAGAATGTGTTCAGCTCATTCAGCAGGGATGTGCTGCTCTCACAGGTCTGAGGTGGGGGCTTGTAGTCCGTAATGGTCTGAATCCCTCGCCACAGGCTCCGTGTGTCCCTGCTGTTGCTGAAACGGCGGGCTATCCTCCTGGAGTACCGTCTCTTAGCCTCCCTGATGCCATGGGACAGGTTGGTCGTAGCTGTCTTTAGACCCACTTTGTCTCCAGCTCTGAAGGCAGCGTTCCGAGCCCTCAGGAGTCTGTGGACTACCTTTGTCATCCACGGCTTCTGGTTGGCTCTGACTTTGATGGTTCTGGAGTCTGTTACATCATCGATGCACTTGGCGATGTAGGCGGTAACAGACTCTGTGTACTCCTGGAGGTCTGTGGTGTTGTTGATGGTGGCAGCTTCTCTGAACATGCTCCAGTCTGTGGTGTTGAAGCAGTCTCGAAGTGCCTCTGTGGACCCCTCTGGCCACACCCGGACCTGCTTCCAGACTGGTCTGACAACTTTAACCAGTGGCCTGTATGCTGGCAGTAGCATGACAGTGATGTGGTCTGAGGCACCGAGGTGGGGGAGGGGGTGGGCTTTGTAAGCTGTCTTGTTGTTGGTGTAGACTTGGTCCAGAATGTTGTCTCCTCGCGTGGGGAACTTGATGTGGTGGTGAAGATTTGAAAAGATGGTCCTTGGGTCTGCGTGGTTGAAGTCCCCCGCCAGGATGAGGAAGGCCTCAGGGTGGGCTGTCTTCTGCTCGCTGATCCGCTGGTACAGCTCGGTCAGCGCCTCTCTCCTGGTGTGGGTGGAGGGGCTGGGGGGGATGTAAACAGCAGTGAGTAGTATGACCGAGTATTCGCGCGGTAGATAGAAAGGACGACATTTAATAATCATAAACTCCGCCAGGGGTGAGCAGTGTTTGCAGACCACCACAGCATCTCTACACCAAGCATCACGGAGGAAAACACAAAGGCCGCCGCCGCGGCCCTTACCTGCCTCGGTGTGTGCTCGGTCCGCCCGGTAGCAGGTCAGCTGGTCGAGCTGGATGGCGTGGTCCGGTATGCTGTCGTTGAGCCATGTTTCCGTGAACACAAAAACACAGCTCTCTCTCACGGTCCTCTCGGCGGAGCAGAGTAATCGGATGTGGTCCAGTTTGTTGTCCAGCGAACGAACGTTGGCCAACACGATGGAGGGAACCGTCGGTTTGTTCGGGTTCTCCGCCAGTCTCGTCCGGATACCGGCTCGCTTGCCCCTCTTCTGCTTCCTGTAGCGCCGCTTGTGGCGCTTCCATTGCGGCGGAGGTCGAGGCGCGGGGGTCGGCGGAAGTGGTGGTTTCCGGAGCAGACCGCGTTCCCGAAGTTGGCCGGCGAGTTCAGAGTTCAGCTCGACAGTGTAGGTGTTTCCAACGTCGAGCAGAAACCCCCGGCTGTACTTTGGTTTGGTATGCATATGACTTGTCAAAACACAACTTTGGTGACAAAAACACGAACGAAAAACACGAAACGTCGCACCGTCGGGAGAGAGAGAAGCCGCAGCGTGAGGCACGCGCCGCCAAGGGATCGCTGAGCTAAAAATAAAAAAAAAATCTGTGCTAATTTAATGCTTGGTTTTAACATAATTGTTGTAATATCAATTTTAAAGTTGTGACCTAAACTTTATACTTCAATGTACAAAAATAGTGAATAATAAGGCGTCTACATGTTTTATGGTGTTTCTTTCTTAAGTTATCATTTATTTAATACACAGTACATCTATAGAAAATTGTAAATCAAGTAAAACTGAAACAAACGCATAACTTGGACAACGAAATGTTCACTTGTTACAGTACACATGCAAATATTCCACAGCATGCTTTGTAACTACAGATACAGCTCGGAGGAAAAACTGCTGTAGACATAACATGAACAGGGGGGATATGAGGTAGCTGAAGACGCATGTAAACAAGGTTCTTGTGGGTCCTGCAGGTGATGGTGTTTGGACCTGGACTGACAGAGTCATCGATGCGACAATCTGACGTGTGGATATGGCAGCTGGTATGTACGAAAGTCTGCCGCTGCTCTGAGGCTTAATTCAGGCTTAACTTAATCTTTCATCTGTGTCTTCTGTTTCTTTGTCAGGAAGGATCTTCAAGAGTAACTGTTGCCAAGCAGACGTTCACTCTTTCAGCAGGAGACAGTTTACTTGTCCCTGAGCAGAGCCAGTGAGTAGTTATTTAGAGCAGATTATAATAATAAACTTTTCCAGTCAGAGTACAAATAACAAAGGAAAAAGTTGCCCGATTTTCTAATGTGCCATAAAGGAGCTAATTTGTAAGTTATGACTAAGATTGCTGGTGCTGAGAGGTTCATGGCTTGTTGTTTTACAGATACCAGTGGCAGAGGGAGAATGGGACTGTTGCCCTGTTTATCATCCAAAACCCAGAGCGGAAGAGGTCCTAAACATCTACAACCATCCACACTTAAAGATAGAATTTATGTGAGAAGGTGGCCTTGCATTCTTCTCAAAGAGATTTATTGTTTTATAAATGCTTAGTACAAATAATAACAAGCAGAAAGGTGTGTATCCTCTGCCTAAACTCATCTTTGATTTATTCATGGATGAACACTAAGCCATTTCAGTATTAATGAGCAAAATAAACTCACTTTCATCTTGTCATAACATGTTCAATTTTTGCAATATTAAAAAAAACCCATATATGTGTGATGTTATCATTCGTCTTATTACATTTTTTTGTGACAGATTCAAAGCTTTCTCTGTAATCCTTGGAGCAACACTCAGAGTGGCTGAGAAGCTGGATAAAAACAAGTTTTAACATGTACTGGGAATTAACCCAGATGCCAGGTGACACTAGAGCGTTTAATCCAACCTCAGTTTGCCAAATTCTCATCACTTTGAAAACGAGAACGCCATTTCCAGAGAAAACAATAAATGACTGAGATCATTTCCTTGTCAGGAATGCTTCGACTTTATTTTGCATCAGAAAAACCTGTAAGTTATGACCAAGAAAACCTTTCCCTCATGGATTTGCTGGTTTCAATATAAAAAAAAAGTCAAGAAATGTTGGTAATCATTACATTTTTATCATGAAACTGTTAAAAACTGTTTTATTTTTCTGACAAACAATGTGAGAAGCGCAGATTTTCATTGTGTGAGTTTAGTTGTGCAGTCTTATCCTCAGAGTGTTCCTGATCACATGTTGCTCTGCTATAAATGCAGCGGCAGCCCAGGGCAGCGCGTACTCCAGAGTTACCAGCCCTCCCAGGTGGAACCTATAACCTGAGTAATCCCAGGGACAGGCTCCCAGCAGTCTCAGTCCCACACCCCAGCTGAACTCCCAAAAGTAGATGAATATAGTGTAGGCCGTCAGTCGCACAAGCAGTGACTGATGCTGAGCCAGCAGCCGGGCCCGCAGGCCCTCCATGAGGTAGATTGCAGTGGCGTACATTGGCAGCGCCCAAAGGCTGCTGTGACCCGGCAGCCTCCTGTCCTTGGTGATGAACCAGTCAAATACAGCGGTGAAGGCCACCTCACAGAGGCAGCCGTGCAGTGCGTACACATAGAGACGAACAAGGGTGGAGACGGGGCGGGTTGGGATGCTGCCGTGACGTTGCAATGCTGATTCATCTGCGACTCCAAATCCTGCCACAAATAAACCAAATTTATTACGTATTTTTGAAACTTTTATACAGCCATGTGAACAAGAAAGTACAGACTTTTTCATTTCTGAAGTTTTATGTATCAGGACAAAATAACTAAACCATCTGGTCCATACCAGGTTTGTGATTTAGATCAACACCTCAGATAAACACCTACTACACTGTTTAATTGGTAATTTAACATAAAACAAGTCAAAATTAAGAAGCAGCTTGTGAAATACTAAGCACACCGAATGGGCTACACCACCCATGCTAGTTTAATGCAACCCTGAACTAAGTTTAGTTTGCAGTTCATCAACTGACCACTGGGGGTCAGGTTAATGTTATCATGGTCATGTTAAAATATTGAACGCCTTTATTTTAGCTACTCATTACTCCCCTCTTAGTTCCAGTTTCATCAGTGAGGCCAGAGTCAGCAGGGGAGGCGGAGGGGTTTCAGTCTTATTTAAAGAATCATTTCAATTTCAGCGGTTATCTCCTGGAAGTTTACAGTCTTTTGAATATGTGGCTTTACAGCTGAAGGCCAACCAGAGTCGTGTATCTTAATGTTTACATGCTTCCAAATACTGTGCAGACTTTTTGATGATCTCAGTGAAATGCTGTCTATAATTTGTGTTGATTTTGAAAGTGTCATTATTGTTGGGAATTTTAACATCCATGTGGACAATGCTCAGGACAAAGGGACTACAGACCTGAGTAACACCCTGGAAAACTTTGGACTGACTCAGCATGTAAGAGAGGCCACATACAATAGAGGAAACACTCTGGATTTAATGGTCTTTAAGGGTCTGAGCATTTCAAAGATGAATGTGTCTGATGTGGGCCTGTCTGGTCATTCCTGTGTTTTCTTTGAGAGTTTGATTTCAGTGAACACAAATGTGTCGACAGCAGTGATCTCAAAACGACGTATAACTGAAAACAGTAGTGAGATCTTTAACCAGGTCTTCTCTGTGACGCCTGCCCTGTCCGGGGGTTCAGTCAATGAGTTCATCATTACATTCAATGCTAAAATGTTAAATGTTATAGACACTACTGCTCCCACTAAGGTGAAGGTTATCTGTGGAAGGAAGAAGTCTCCATGGTGAAACTCTACTCTGGTGAAAAATGGAAAGAGTTTCAGAAAGCTGAGCGCAGATGGAGAAAAACAAATCTCCAGGTTCATTATGAGATCTATAAAGAGAAACTTCACCCATATAATTTAAACGTGAGAAATGCAAGGAAGTCCTACTTCTTTGACATCATCACCAAAAACAATCATAACACTCAGACCTTATTTACTGCAGTTGACAGGCTAACAAACCCTCCTGAGTCAGCGGCAGCTGAACTTCGTTCCACCCTGAACTGCAGTGATTTTACCAAATTCTTCACAGACAAAATATTAGACAAGCAGTTGGTACGTCAACAACAGGTTCAGGATATGTACCGTGTCCACCAAAAACTGGTTTAAACACCATGACACAGTTCAACCCATTACAGCAAAGACCTGGAGGACATCTGACATCAACTGAGCTCCTCCACTTGCTGTTTAGACGTCCTGCCAAAAGTTCTTTTTTTTTCTTTCAAAAAGGTCTCTAAGATTTTGGAGTCAGACCTGTAACAGATTGTAAACTTGTCCTTAATTTCAATTCAATTCAATTCAATTCAATTTTATTTATATAGCGTCTATTACAACACAAGTTGTATCTAGGCGCTTTCCAGAGACCCAGAACATGACCCCCGAGCAATTATTACAATGTCAGGTGTGTTTCCAGAGTCACTAAAAAGCTGTTATTAAACCTCTGTGGAAAAAGGACAAGCTGGACAAGACACAATAAACAACTACAGACCGATATCGAATCTCCCATTTTTAAGTAAGATAATTGAAAAGGTAGTTTTTCAACACCTTAATTACTTTTTAACACAAAGTAACTGCTATGGTGCCTTCCAGCCAGGTTTTAGACACCACCACAGCTCTGAGACGGCTCTGACCAAAGTGTTTAATGGCATATGCTTGAATACAGACAGTGGAAAAATATCAGTCTTAGTTTTGCTGGATCTCAGTGCTGCATTTGATACAGGTGACAACAATATATTACTTAAACGACTGAAGAAATGGGCAGGTCTTTACTGAACTGTACTAAACTGGCTTAAAACGTACTTGAAGAACAGAAAATACTTTGTGTCAATATGCTACTTTACATCTGAGCAGACAAGAATTACATGTGGAGTTCCCCAGGTTCTATCCTAGGACCTCTTTTGTTTAACATCTACATGTACCCACTGGCACAGATTAGAAAGAACAACAAAATAAACTACCACAGCTATGCAGATGACACACAGATATATATTATTATGTCACCAGGAGACAGAGGCCTGTACAGGATCTTGGTAAATGCATTGAGAAGATTGATTGGATGAGCCACAGCTTTCACCAGCTACACAAAAACAAAACTGAGGTAATTGTCTTTGGAGCCAAAGAGAAACGATTTCAGGTCACCACAGAGCTTCAATCTATACACCTAAAAACCAACAACCAGGCCAGAAATCTGGGTGTAGTGACGGTCTCAGACCTAACCAAAATCCCAGAAAGTCTGAGATCAGCTGAAACTCTCAGTTTATTTGCATCCAGGTTGAAAACTCACCTGTACTCAGCTGCATTTGAATAAAGCTCCAAACCTGCACAGATACTTTTAAACTTGAGTTGTACAGCTTCATCATATTTTCACTACTGAGGTAAGTGTCTTTGGAGCCAAAGACAAAACGATCAAAGGTCACCACAGAGCTTCAATCTATACACCTAAAAACCACCAACCAGGCCAGAAATCTGGGTGTAGTGATGGATTCAGACCTACATTTGAAAAACACATTAAGCCAATAACATAGTCAGCCTATTATCACCTCCAAAATATATCAATGTTAAAAGATCTGATGTCTCAGCAGGACCTGGATAAACTAGTCCATGCATTCATCATTAGTAGGCTTGATTAGTATAACGTCTTTACAGGCCTACCTAAAAAATCAGTTAGAAAACTGGAGCTCATTCAGAACTCTGCTGCTCCAGTCCTCACTAAGACCAAAAAAGTGGACCATATCAGTCAGATCATTTCAAGGTACCTCTTAAAGCCCATCTATGCTTGCAGCAGAAGACATATTAAGAACTGCATGTCCACTATCTTCATTTAATTTTTTGTAAGTATCATCTTATATATTATATAAATTATTATTTTATTATGTATTATATTATAGTTTATTTTCGATCAGGTTTTGTCATTTAAACAGGACAGCGTTTTTCCATCTTCATAATATTGCAAAGATTAGGAAAAATTAATTACCCAGCTGAGAAAACCAACAGATTGCATGACTTTCCCCTTTCCTGAGTGAGCACAAAGTGACTGTGGAAAAAAACCAAACTCCCCTTTACCAGGAAGCATGACATGTAGTTATGCGGCAAACCATTTGTAGCCTGGAGAAACTGCATCATAAAGTTTCTGCTTGACTTAAAACTTCATGAGTGATTTAAGAAACCTTGCAAGGCTGCTGTGAAAAATAATTAATTTTGTAAACTTCTTTAAAGCCACAAAAATCACAGCTTTCATGCAGAATGAATACCAAAAATACAGTAAATGATAGTACAGTTAGGAGGTGACACTTTCATAAGCTGGTGAGTGTGAAACCTGTTTAAAGTTCAATTTTAAACTGTTTTAGCAGCAGAGAGGATTTCTGCTTCTAAGAAAAGCTAAGCTACGTAGCGTTTCAGCGAAACTTGTTTTTTCTGATTTTACATCTTTCTACATTCATTTTATCACATTCTTCTAATTTATTTGGTCTAACAAATTGTGGAAGAGTTGATGAGACAGATTTTTCTTTTTAAATTTCATAATACAATAACAAAGTTAACTAGCCGTAGCTACAGCTAACAGGTAGAGTGTAAACCAGCAGGTCTTACGCTATGAGGAGATTGTAGCAATTGTAGCAAAAACTGTAAAAATAATAATGATAATTAAAACAAAAATATCTCAGAAAATGTTCAATATGTACTTGCTGGTGAATACCTTCACTGTTAAGTTTTATATTTTGCACTTTTACTCCTGTAATTCTAAACAACAAATCATTTGTTTTTCTACTAAACTGCTTTTAAATGAGTAAAATATCGAACATTAAAACAGACAGTTTCTTACAAATATGCCAACTCTTACTATGATGAGAGATTGTGATATTTGACAAGGAATACGCTGAAATGTTATCAAATTATGAATGAAAATGTATCATCTTACTGGACTGTCTTCTGTTCATTGTGCCTGTAGAGTGTTTTCGCCCGGTTTAGTGCCTTTAGTGCCCAGAGTTTATGTGCTCAAATGTGGATTAACAGGCTAATAGCCCTGCTTAACAAATTAAAGACTTGGAAAATCTTCAACAGGATTTCCCTCTGTGCTACAAAACAACAAAGCTTATGCGTTAGCTGGCACTTTGATTTTTATTTAATTTTGTTTTTTACTCCACAAAAAACCCCAATAAACAATAGTTTAATGTTGACACCTAATTCTACCCTTAACTATGCAATCCCTACAAATACAATAAATATTCAAGGATGATGACTATGAATAATAGATATTGTTACTTGAATCTTTAAAATTGCCGCCACTACAAAGAGCAGAAGAATGCTATTAACCGTTATTATTCTCACCTTGGTCATTACCCCCTTGTAGCTTTTCCCCCTTCATCCCTGGCCAGTGTATGAATCTTTGTGTCGCTGTAATCCCTTCGGTTCCCCTATATGTGTGTGTGTGTGTGTGTGTGTGTGTGAGTGTTAAATATTAAGCTGCTCCATGTTATCAGAGGGAGACAGAGATGTCTCTGTCACAGGCCCAAACAATGAATTGAGGAAGAAACCCAGGAACCAAATCTGAAACATCTGAGGAAAAGTGTGTATGTGTGTACATGTAAAACACTGATATCGATCCCACGGTGGCCGCATGAATGTTCGCTTTTAAAAATACAGTAAGTGTGCAAATACGTTTATTGATGCGTTAACAAAGACAGTGGCAGTGTGTGTATCGAACACAGGTTCTGTGTAGTACTGAGCTGAGTTGTAGATTATACTGGGGGTTATCTATGAACCACAGTACCAGGGTGTGTCAGACCAGCCTCTCAAAAACGTATTGATAAAGAGATGTACCCGCTCTGCCATGCTATTTGGATTGTCTCAAAAATGTACATCACATAGTTATGAAAAATGGGCTCATTATGAATTAATTCACAAAACTAAGGTTGGAGTCATGATGGCCGCTAAACTAGAGGCCTGGATATTTGTCATGAAGGGTGTACAAAGCTGTCCTGAAATCACATCAGCTTCTCTGGTCATCTCGACACTATGAGCACTAATCTAAAGGAATAGCACATGCTTATCAATGTCTTTGATGTAGAGCACACACAATAATCTTGTAAGGGCAGAACATTTTGTTTGAGTTTTAACACAGATATATCTATTTTCTGCTTGATTAAGTATCTGCTTTTAAATTCAATTCAATTCAATTCAATTTTATTTATATAGCGTCTATTACAACACAAGTTGTCTCTAGGCGCTTTCCAGAGACCCAGTACATGACCCCCGAGCAATTATTACATAAACAGCGGCAGGTAAAAACTCCCCTAGTGGAAGAAAAACCTTAAGCCAAACAGTGGCAAGGAAAAACTCCCCTTTAAGAGGGAAGAAACCTTGAGCAGGACCTGGCTCATGAGGAGGGACCCTCCTGCCGAAAGCCAGCCGGGTAGAGCAAGAAATAAGAAAGAATAAATGCTGGTAAATGCATCGGATCCATCCAGAGTTTGTTTCAGGATCGATTCTGTTCTGTCTCGAGTTTTTATGTTTCTGTGTAAATGCAGACTGTATAAGAAGAACTGGACAAGCCCTAAAAAGTCGCCCATGGGGTTTCTGGATAGTAATTTTGAAGCCTCTCTTTTGTCATACTGTGTAGTACCAAGTATCAAATGGGTGGCGTGAACCCAGTGGCGTGCGGTGAGGTTGATGTCTGCTGAAGCGCTGACGTCATCACAGATTTACAAAAAAATGAACCCTACAGAGCAGCTTCTAACATTTGATTGGCAACATTTAACGTGTTTGAAAATTTCATTAAAATTTCATATCAGCATTTTTTACATATACAAACTGTAGCATACAAAAAAAAAGGACATATGTTATTTTATTTTATGTTATGCTAGTATTGTCTTCCCTTTACTTATAAATGAAGTCCATGCGCTGCTCCTTTTGAATAAAAGCACCGATAATTGTTGGAAAAGTCTCATTATCCTTATCTAATGATCATTAATTCTGTGGTTTGGCAGTAGAGGAGTTGCAAGAAGAATCCCGGGGATCACTATCGCCCCCTGCCATGAGGCAGGAGAACTGTGGCCTGACTTTGCAGCTCTGCGCAGCAGTTTTATGACCGCTCAGCACTACAATACCTTACACACATACAGTTGTTGATAATAAAAAATAAACACTGTGCATTGTTTACACCAGCTGAACTAATTAAATTGAATTGATATAGTAAAAGTGTTTTAATAGCGACATGCAGACGGACAGCTAAACGGCCTCACTGCATAGCAGCACAGCATAGTGGTTGTGAAATCCTCGGTGAGGCTCAGTGGATTTCAGTCAGCGCTGAGCGCCAGTCTCGTCTTAGTATTTGGATGGTAAATGTGAAAATTGAGCAATTTTGAAAAACAATTCCAAAAATTGTAAAGTTAAATAAAAAAGAACTTTAACATTGAATAAAGATAACAATTAAATTTATTTTTAATTTTATATTTCCATGATGACAGGTGAAGCTGTGGCACACCTGCTTCCCCTGACTGCATGTCACTGCGTCGACCTGGGACACACCCATCTTCTTCACTCTCCACAAGTTATCTATTTTAGTTTGACTGGCTTACCTTTACCTAACCTATGGTACTCAATTGTTATTAATTTACATGAATTCTGACCAAGTCTCTTCCATTATCATGGTATCAGGTGTCCCTGCCAAAACGATATTTCAAATGAGCGCTGCCAGAACTAAAATGAAGACTGCCAGAGCTCTGCTGAGACCAGCCATCCCTTGGCCTGCCACTTATGGGGCTACACCCAGTGCAGTCGTATACGGGTCAGGAAGGCTCACCAGTTTAGGACCGCGTGTCATGAAATGACTGAATGTGAGTCTTAACAGACCTCCACTTGGAAGGGTCCGGAAATGACCCAGTGGCAGCTCCCAGAAGACGTTGCTAAGTTATAAGTAGAAATAATGATGATAGCGCTCCAAAACTAAACTGGCGATTGACTTTTGGAGCCAGCCCCTAATGGTCAGTCAAGGAACTGCAACTTTTTATACTTCCGCAACCTGGAAGGTGAGTTGTCAGTTGTCAGAGGTCTTGAGGGTCAACACAACTTTGTCCCTTTTTGTGTGGTGGCCAGAAACCAAAACACTGAAAGTGTGTGGAAAAACTAAGGTTTTATGGACTGGAGCATGCAGGTATGTGCTTCTGCTGGTCCCTCTGTGTTGTGGTCTGGCTCTGGTAGCGATGCTCAAGGTTGGGCTTGGGTGCCTCCTGTTGCTCCTCGTCGCTGCTGGGATGTCTCCACTGCCCGGCGGGGGTCCGCCTAACCAGATGAATGTAAATTGTAATTATGAAATATTGTAAGAGGGGTAAGATTAAATAACTTTTACTTCTTCCTGCCCTTTTTCAGACATGTTAAACAGGATTTATGTGTATTGCTATGTGTGTGCATGTATATAGGTATGTATATATAGATAGATAGGTGTGTGCACACTGGGTATAGATTTATTTTTTTTAAGTTTGTGTACATACATTTATAACATTTATAACATGACATCCATTTATTTATATAGATTTACTTTCAAGGGGTTCTATATGTTCAAATGTGTGTGTGCCCGTGTGTATATGTATGTTTATTTATTTATAGATTCATACTAGTGTTAACGTTGTTACGCTTTCTATAATGTTTTTTTATTTTCATATGTCTGGAATGAATCAATAAAACCAAACAAACAACAATAGCCTCCTGAGAAAAAAGTCATTCTTTCCACAGACATCTCAGACTGCACCTCCCTCACGTAGCAGATTCAATTTTAGAAGTTAGAAAAACCTTTGTCAAGTAGGGTTTGTTAGGACAGGTTGCCAGGAGAAAAATCCTTCTTACAGTAATAATAGGAGCTTGTTTTACAGCCACAGGAACTGTGAGCACCTTGCAGTGTTTGGGCTGACCATGAGCTCCCGTGTCCATGAACTGATTCCACGCACAAATACGAGGCCAAGTTTGGCTTACACTGGGTCATGCAAGGCTGGACAATGCAGCGCAGGACAATGGCCATGGCAATGATCCCGAGCACACCAGTTTATCTACAACTGAATGGCTGAAAAAGAAAATAAAAAAGGTGTTGCAATGGCGCAACATCCAGATCTCAATCTGATTTGGTTATGAGAACTGTGTCTGCAAACCTCAATGAGATTAATCAACACTGTAAAGAGGAAGCAACTGACATGTGCTTAGTTTTTTGTTTTTTTTTACCAACAACTTCTGTCTTTTAGTTAAGTCTTTGTTAAATAAATAGTGACATGATGTTACACAATGTCACATGTTGCTGTTCGTTTGAGTTTGTATGTAACCAGACCAGGTAAGGAGCAGATTATTTCTTTTTTATGTCGAAATATGTTAAATCTTAGGAGTGAAAGAGGACGTACTTTTTTTTCATGACTGTATTTTGCCTTAAGTTTGTAGACTAAATAATGTTTCATCTTCCTCTTTGAAAGTATTGTTTTGACAGTTGTTCCTAAGTGAAGCAATAGGGAAGTAGACTCTACTTTCAAAAAAATACCAAAATACAAATCAACACACACACCATAAAAGTGGCAGAGAGCTCCAGCAGTGCAGTTTCGGTCTTGTACTTCATACAATGCAACCATAAAGCATCTATTAGAACAGATGTCAGTCCTGGTGCTGCCATTGTTGGGTCCTGCGTGTTTGTATTTGGTGAACTGTCATAAAACAGTTGGTCCAATGAACATCTCAGAGTCCAGGGATTCTAGCAAACACACCTTTAGGCCCATGAGAGGGGACTGAACTGCTGTAAGGGAGTCAGTGACCATAAAGTTATCTCGCTGACAAAGGTCGGACAATTGTGAACAAGGGTTGTTCCACGTGTGATGCGTTGTTGTGAGCTAGGCCGTTACCAGACGGTTTGATTAGGGAAATAAGGCTGTTCTCTGTGCAACAGTGGTGGGTCATTGCATTTTGTAACCCACTGAACCATAAAAGACTTCTGCAAGTTTCAAGCAAATTCACCAACGTTCAATTCAAAATAAGAAAGAGTAAATGGGTTCCATAAGCGCTTCTTCCTATATGAAGGTAATAGAACAAAAAAAAAAAACCCAACAAAAACGTGAAAAGTCAGATAGGATCCATCCATTTTCTATACCCATTTTATCTTTTGCAGGGTCTGGGGGGGTCTGCCTGAGCCCAGCTCATTACAGGTAAAAGGCAAGGGTCCACCCTGGACAGGTCGCAGTCCATCACAGCAGATGGGATGTAGTGACAACATTAAATTTAAGTTGATATGGAGAAGAGAAAAGCATAAACAGAATGAACAATTGTCATTATTTCACCCTCACAAGTATGGAAACACAACTCAAGAAGGTTTTACCCGCAAAGAAATTGCAGTTAAGAGAAATTTACTAAGTACAATCTATGAGTAAATAATGGATACTTGTCATATACCATCCATTCATTAACTTACTCTATCTAGATTTGGGTGGTGGGGGCAGCAACCGAAGCAGAGGGGTCCACATCTTCCTCTTTCCAGCCACCTCCTCTAGCTGTCCTGGAAGAATACTGTGGCAGCTGAAAGATATAATCTTCAATCTGCATGTTTTGGACCTGCCACAGAGCCTCTTCCTGGTTGATCAAAGTGTAGGCATCTTTCATGCAGGGGAGCCACTGCTGTGGGGCATGGTCTGAATAAAAGCATCCCAGGATGCAATATCATAAGGCATCAACCACCCAGCGGATCACCAGACACTCACTGGCTGCTGTAGTATACCTCGACTCCTGCTTTGACAGTTTCCAATGGAGTTATTGTATGGTGTTCCTCCACCGCCCTCTGGTCTGTCTGCAGGACAAAAGGGAGAGATAAATTACGAGTATGAAGCAGTGGTTCTCCATAGGGAGATTGTATTTTCCTCTCAAGCTCCACCTGGCACTGCTTCATCCACGAGATCAATGCTGGGACAACAGCCTTTCAGGACAGGTCAGTGAAGGGGTTGGTCAAATCAGCATAATGTTGGACGAACCTTCTGGAGTACATGGCCAGCTGCAAGAACTGCTGGACCTCCTTTTTGGTCTTGGCCTGTGAGCCATTTATCCAGCCATCACAACTGCACTCATCCTGGTAAATAAACTTATGGGTCATACTTAAAAGACTTATTCAGAGGCTCCACCAACCCATCACACTGTGATACATACTGGTCCAAATACGTTTGATGTCCAGTGACTCATAAGGTTTATGAAGCATGTGCAACATGGACTGGTGTTCTCAGTCATTCGGAATCTCTTTTGGATTTCCAACTTGAGAGATTCCCTGTAACAACACACGTGCAACACCCTTTGCACAAATGCTACACAAATGCACTGTTTCAGGATATTCTGTTGCATAAACCTAACAAAAAACACTGCTCTGTTGCGCTCCAGATCAGAGTGCGCTTAGGCAGAAGTTAATCCTATATAATTTTAATTTTAATTTAAATTTAATTTAAATTTTAATCCGGGTCCTGGTGGATCAGTGTGCAGCCTTCCTCCACCATCGCCTGGTTGTGTACTTCCTTGTATTCTTACTGGAATACTGTATGTCTCTCCCATGGTGGAAGAGGAGTTTGATATGTTAAACACCCGGACCACCTGACCCACTTCTAAAAGGGGAAAGTAGCTGCAGAAATGGTCCAGTTGCCTGCATTGCCAACACTCCTGAAGTGCCCTAAGGAGCTGACTGTGGGTTGAAAACAGTGGCAACAGTCTATGAGTTTTCAGAGAAGGCATTAGGCGTTTGGAGACATAATCGAGGGTTATGCAAGGGATGAATATTGTCAGATGGATGCAGCAGGGGGACAATACCACGGCGCCACCACAGGGTAGGTGGCAGTTCTTTGGCTGCCCACGCCCTTGTCATCCTCCAGGATGGCCAGCCAAGAAGTCCTCTGCCAAAGTGATGGCTGACTCAGGGACACTGGCTGGTGACTCCGCACACTCTATAAAACATGGTTGGAATATGAACTTTCCAGTTAAATATCTTCTTTTTTGTCAAACCCTCACACAGTTGCATAGAAGAAGTGATTATTTGGGAGAGCCTGTTTTCTAGAATCATCATTGCCCACATGTTGTAACAAGCCCAGGCAAATAGCTCAAGGAAAATACCACACTCCAACAGTTGTACTCTGCACCATAGACTTGTAAACACCATTGCTTTCCTCTGATGAATCCAGGGTATGATCATTGACTACGGGTGAGTACTGAAATCTAAAGTTTCTCTGCACTTAGTGTGAATTATGCCATCAAAACACTGATAGCATGCATGTGCTTATATATTGTTTCTTACAGTGCAACGTAAAGAAGGAGGACTTAGGGTGGGATTTTTTTTTTGTCAGCAATTGCATGTTAAATCGTCTATTATTTGAATACTGACAGTATTCTTCTAGGAAATGATATCCATAACGTAGAGTCTGACAGTGGAGAATATTTAGAGGGGAAGTTAATTTAGTTTCTAACAGCGTTCTCTTTAACCCGACAACCTGACCGTCTCATCAGGTTAAAGCATTCGTGAAAACTCTCAGCCTGAGTATGATGAAAGGCTGCTGTTATTTCATTTGCATTAAGGTGACATAATCATTGCATATTGTGAAACATACACCTTTAAATTTAATGGGTTATTTTACAATTGAGCAAAACTAGCTGTTTGGTAGCTTAATTATTCATTGTATAATTATTATATTGCATTTATAATTGGACATAATTACCCTCCAGGTGCTTTTGTCAAAGGCTTTGTAGATTATTGAGATGGCAGATGGCTAAATAAACCTAAATACCTTTGACTTTAATCATTTGCTCTTTAAAATATGTTATGGTCTGAACTATGTTTTCCTCTTTTTAATACTCCACAGACCACATCTGCAGGGAATAAAGTGCAGTACAACAAGAAGATATATAACACCACATCCACTCAAATGGGTGATAATGTAAATTGTCAACCCTACTATGTAGGAAATTGGTTTCTGGAAGCTGTCATGATCATTGATATAATTGTGGGCCTGCCTGGGAGCTTAATTGCCTTGTGGATTTTCTGCTACCGGGTGAAGCTTCAGAAAGCCCACATTATCTTCCTCTTTAACCTGGTCCTGGCTGACTTTATGCTCCTCATCAGTGTGCCCTTCCGCATTCACACCCACAGGCAAAAGGAACAATGGGTGTTTGGATCAGCAATGTGCTCCATAAACCTCTTCATGCTGGCTATCAATCGCTCTGCAAGTATTGCATTCATGACAGTCGTTGCTCTGAACCGTTACTTTAAAGTGGTCCATCCACATCACTGCATTAGCCGGCTGAAGAAAACTCATGCGTGGTGGCTTGTGGGTGTGATATGGGTTACTGTGATTTCCATTCGCATCCCGATGTTGACCACCAACCTCATCAAACAGGAGGACAGCCACACCCTGTGTCGCAGCTTCGACCCCCACCAAAACATGACTCAGGCAGCAATTGTGAATTCTGCCACCTACTTTATAGAGTTCTTCTTATCGTGGCCCGTGTTGCTCTTTTGCACAGCCAAGATTACCTGGCACTTACACAAACGGGGAATGAACAAGGAGAAGAAGGTGCAGAGGGCCATCCGAGCAGTCATAGTGATCTGTGCAGTGTTCACCTTCTGCTTCATGCCAAGTGTCTTCACCGGCCTGATGGCTCTGTATTTTTTTTACCATCACTGCGAAACCTACAAGATGTGGGCTATGATCTTTGTAACATGCTTCAGTTTAAACTACCTGAACAGCGCTCTTGACTCTGTCATCTATTTCTTCTCCAGCTCCATATTCCATGACACATTGATGAACTCAGTTAGGTTCAGGAAGAAGGTCCAAGCAAACAACAGATATTAGACCGTGCTGCCCCATAATTTAGAAATATTCACAGCAGTTTATGTAATGGATATGCAAAAATGTCAGCTGCATCAGCTACGTAATCCTATGAACATGCTCAGATTAGCTGAATTAATCTTACATTATATATCCTAGATATACACTGAAATCGTTGCTTATTAAGATCTTAGTTTATCATTAGTGTAGATTCAGTCCATCTGAACATTGCATAATGTATGACAGTACAGTGACCAGTGGACTCAGTCATAGTATTCATCCTCAAATGTAAACATGAATAAAAATCCATTTAAAAAAGTTTGATGTATTAACTGTATCTGCTTCTTTTTCTCTGCAGAATGCATCCTCATGCCGCTTATAAATGTATTTAGACCCTGTCATATATGATTTTGTTGAAAAAATTTTTTTTCACAAAATAAACGTACAAATTTACACTTCTGCTTGTTGAATGATTAGTCGTATTGTTTTGAGAGTTCTATATTCTCTAGCTGATCAGGGATTATTTATACACTCCACTATGCAAAACCTATTATAACCTTTATCTAACTGCTTTGGCAAAATCTAATTATGATTAAGGATCTCTTTAGAAGAGGGTCAGAAGAGGGAAGAGGGAAAAGGGGACATTAGAGCCTCACGATCATATACACAGACATAAAAAAAATGCATAATAGTCAACTGTATTTTGTGAGGATATTACACGATCAAAAATAATGAAAACTACATGTGTAGTAAACTATGTGTGCATTTTAGAAGATGTTCCATGTTACTGCAAAAAGACCAAAACATTCAAATATAATTCTGGTCCCATTATCCACAAAAAATGCACAAAACCCATATTTTACTGTACAAGGACTCAATTACTCTAAATAAATCCAACGATTACTCTGGTCTGATCAGCTCCAATGAAGGCAAGTCTATTTATATAGCACAATTCAACATCCAGGTAATTCAAAGTGTTTTACAGAGACATTAAAACATCACATAAATAAAAAGCATGATTTAAAATGTAAACAAAATAAATAAAAAGAACAATTGATAAAATCTGTGGTTAAAATGTAATCAAGTTTTGAAACTTAAGCTTAAAAGTAAAACAGTGTGGATTTGGAGCTTTATTCAAATGGAACTGAGAACAGGTGTCTATGACTTTGTTATTGCCTTAATGTGTTTGTCCAAATGTACGTCTGAGTCCATCACTACACCCAGATTTCTGGCCTGGTTGGTGGTTTTTAGGTTTATAGATTGAAGCTCTGTGGTGACCTGAGATCGTTTCTCTTTGTCTCCAAAGACAATTACCTCAGTAGTTAAAATATGATGAAGCTGTACAACTCAAGTTTAAACGTATCAGTGCAGATTTGTGTCTTTATTCAAATGCAGCTGAGAACAGGGGAGTCTTCAACCTGGATTTAAATAAACTGAGTGTTTCAGCTGATCTGAGGCTTTCTGGTAGCTTGTTCCAGACATGTGCAGCATAGACTCTGACTCTGGGAACTGATAAAAGACTGGATCCAGATGACCTGAGGGGTCTGGAAGGTTCATACTGGGTCACTGATGAGCTCACTGGTGTATTTTGGTCCTAAACCATTCAGAGATTTATAGAGCAGCATCCATCAAACCTTTAAACTCTATAAAGGTCTGTAAAGACCTCAGAGCTGGACTGATGTGGTCCATGTTTTAGTTTAGTCTTAGTGCTAGATCTATATTACAATGAAAGCAACACCAAGACTCTGTTTGCATTGCCTAACAATATTCTACAGCCACCTACCAAAATCTCCAACCTCATCAAGAAATCCAAGCCCTCCATATGTCAGCTCGATCCCCTTCCCACAACTCTAGTCAAATCCTAGCTCCTACTGCAGCTGTCACTCCGATATTGAAAAATACGGCTCAAATCCCAACAACTACAGTAACCTCGGCCCATCTCTAACCTACCCTTCATCTGCAAAATCCTTGAAAAAAACTGCTGCCTCCCAATTACACTCTCATCTAACCTAGAAATCGCTCTATGAGCCTTTCCAGTCTGGTTTCCGCCCCCATCACAGCATTGAAACAAACCTTCTAAAAATCATTACCGATCTCTCCATCCTCATTCTCCTTGACCTCAGTGTGGCCTTTGACACCATTTGTCCTCATCAAACTCTCATTCATTGGCATCACCCACAGCCCCCTCCACTGGTTTCATTTCTTATCTTGCAGGCCGTACTCAATTTATACAGGTTAAATCTTTCAGATCCAACCTCTCCCCAGTCACTACAGGTGTGCCCCATGGTTCTGTCCTGGGACCCCTTCTCTTTATCACCTATCTCCTTCCCCTCTACAATGTTTTTCACCAATTCAATATACATTTTCACTGCTTCGCCTCAGACACCCAGCTCTGCCTTTCCAGTAAACCAGACTCCACACTCCCACCTTCCTCCCTCACCATCTGCTTATCTGAAATCAAATCCTGGTTCACCTCAAACTTTTTATATTAAACAATGGAAAAACTGAGCGTCTCATTGGCACAAAATCATCATTATTCAAAGCTGACAGCTTCTCCCTTACCACTGACAGCTCATCACACTCCCCCTCTCCTCAGGTTAAGAGTCTGAGTGTCATCCTCAATAACACCCTTTCATTTCATTCCTATATCAACAACATCACCCAGACTGCTTACTTCCAACTTTGTAACATAAATCGACTCTGCCCCTCCCTTACTGTTCACACTGCCCCCCATCCTTATCCACTGTCTACTCACCTATCTACCTTACCCCCCAGAAGTTCCTCCACAAGCTCCAACTGGTCCATAACTCTGATGCCTGGATCATAACAAGAACCCCATCATTCCATCACGTTACCCCCATCCTGCAGCAGCTCCACTGGCTCCCAGTCTGGCAAATAATTAATTATGACCTCCTCCTGTTCACCTTCAAAGGGGCAAAATTTGCTGTGCAAAGCCGTAGAGGACAGGGGCACAGTGTGAGAACATTGTAATTCATTTTCTTTTAAATTATATGTTCCCCTGCATTTTGGATGTTTCTGGGACATCCTGCTGGAGATGGACGATACCTGCATACATTCTGGAGAGTGAAAAAAATGTGTATGCTGGTGTAGGTTAGATGGGGTGGCTGGGAGTTCTCCCCCAGGAAACATTCGATTCAGTAGATGTGATGCGTGATGATATATATATATATATATATATATAGATATATATTATATATACACTATTTCCAAAGCAACACATAAAGGAACAAGGACAAGAAGGCATACATCTGTCATATGGAAAGAAAAGAAATCAATAATTTCAGAGCTTCACTTGTTTTGACTGTGTGTGTGTGTGTGTGTGTGTGTGTTTCTATCTTTTCTGACTTGGCTTGTCAGTTAAATAAAACAAAAATTCTCACTTTTGTCCTGCCAACACATCTTGAAACCTAAAGGAATCACACGGTCATGTTAGTTTAATAAATCTACTCTAGTGTATCAGTTACAAAAACACAAGTAGTTGCACCATTTCAGCCTCAAAAGAGGCTTCTTATCACTCCTCAGAAAATCTATAGGTGATGTCATAGATTGTCGGTCCAGTAGTTTTACAGACT
The DNA here is from genome assembly GCA_014839995.1 of Xenentodon cancila. Lineage (NCBI taxonomy): Eukaryota > Metazoa > Chordata > Actinopteri > Beloniformes > Belonidae > Xenentodon > Xenentodon cancila. The sequence goes on along the minus strand of CM026208.1, from coordinate 24,221,467 downwards.
ATGCATTTAACTTCAGTAGAGGATATACATTTAACTTGAAGAACCTCAGGAGAGGATATAGGCTACATCTTGTATAGTATGTGTGCTAAGCTTTATCATTGTGTACAATGATTAGATGTACAATGTCGAGTGGGTAATGTTGACTCCGATCAATTCTCCAATCAATTCTCCAATCAATTAAATTGGAGAAAGGAAAAAAAGAGAGAAGAGATCAATTTACAAAAATACACGCAAATGGTACTGTAACTTATTAGTATTTTTAGTTAGTTTAACTTTTAGTCTGAAACATGTGTTTTGATTTTATTACACGTTTTATTGCGTCTTTAACTTTTAAAGTCTTCGGAACTCATTTAGCGTTTCGTTTCCGGGGCTTTCTGGCGCCCTAGACTGTTTCTAGGTGACGTCACTGAGCCGAATGCCACACGGATATTACAAAGAACCTAAAGAACGATGAAAATTGAGGGGGATACTTTTTTCGCCTTAAAATTAAGTATAGCTTATATATTAATTCGGTAATTTATTGTAAAAAGTACAATGTCAACAAGTTACGACGCCGCGATGTCCGGAATTGGTTTCTACATTGTTATGGCAGCTTTCCTTTCCTGAGCTGTTGTTTTGAAACATATTCATATACACAAAGTTATATATAGACATTTATTGGCTTCTGTGAGTAATTTTCTGTCTTTCCTACACTATTCTTTAGAAAAATAGTCATATACGCAAAGTTATATACCCATAAATCGATTTATCTAGTTTGTAATGTGTCGTCAATATAAAGGCAACTGCGAGGCCGGTGCAGTGAGCTCCAGTGGCGCAATCGGTTAGCGCGCGGTACTTATATGACAGTACATTGTTGAGCAATGCCGAGGTTGTGAGTTCGAGCCTCACCTGGAGCAGTCTTTTGACCACCAGGTTGTTCGCTTTTTTTAAATTTTCCCCAAGGTTATTAGACATTCTGCTGCATTACAAGTACATATTTCTAGTACAGTTGCACGTTCACTGAAAACAGTTGATCAATTATAGAGTTGATCTATTACAGCCGTGTCTTTACAATGATTTTATCTAAACCTAAAGACAAATGAATCATATTTAAATTGAGATGCCCCATTTTTAAACTAACAAACACGGTTATAGAGTTATAGCTTTTGTGATTTTTGGAGGTATTGTAGTATGCATACGACCTGGGGACATGATTCAGAGTATTTACACAGAAGCAGACGCTAAAATTGTATTTCAGCTTCATTACCAGTAAGAGGCAGCAGCACACCGTGTCTGCACAGGCTCACTGTCTTAAATGAAAGTGAGCAGATGACAAACTGTTTGAAATTAACAATGACTGGACACCAAACCCCACATCATCTATAATGTCAGCGTGAGAGAGAGAGAGAAAATCAATTTGAATTTTGCATCATGTTGCATCATACAAAATTAATCTTAAAATAATTTGGAGAAAAAAAAAATCGAAGAGATAAGCAAAGTAAGAAATCACTTTTTATGAACCTACCACTAGGGGTCGATGTTGTCCGCTATTTGGATGTGTTGGTTTGCCCTTTTTTTCCCCTCCCCATGCTTGAATATAACTGGTTGTATCTACCGTTTGAATGAAAACATCCGTCCATCCCTCCAGTATGTGTATTCCTATTTACAGTCACATGAATTAAACCATCAATGAGTCATGTTTTTTTTCTCTTTTCCTACTTCCACATACAGTGTGTATCATTACAGCTCATTTAATACAAACCTGTACATGCTGCTATCTGTAACTACATGTTGCTGTTTTAGTAAAAACAAAATAAAAGATGAAATTTCCCTTTTGAAACTGGTCATCCGTCTGCTCTTGCATTTCATATGGTTTCCTTGTGCCCTACTGTGCATTAACGAACGTTAAAACGGGAAAGCGTGGAGGATGTTATGTTGTATGCATGTGTTGAATGAGTGGATGTGACCCAAAAACGTAATGCTGTGATGAATTTAAAATGCTTAAAAAGCAGCTCTAATGCAGAAAACACTGCTGAGAAGATTGCACTATTATGGTCACTAGAGGCCGGATTCAATGAGCATGAGATCACTACTTTTTAAAAGTTGAAGGTATGGGACTGGAAGCTCACCGCACTGCTCAAGACATTATACATGCTGCTCTGATCCAGAAAGTGATAGCTTTACTTACATTTTCATTGCCTTTCCACGTCACCCCTATTCTATACCTGTTTATCCAAACATGAGTAAGAGAGTCGTTCCTTTTGGCCATAATCTGTGGAGCAGCTTTCTCTTTAGTTTAAAAGTGTGCGGTTGAGTAATTGGGTAAAGAATTGATTTCATTTTGTTACTATTAGTACATATTGGTATTTTACTGTATCTAAATGTTATGCAGCTTAACATGCTAAAATGTTGTCATGGGGCACAATTTCACCCAGGTTCGTAAATGTGAAAATGCTGTCAGCAAATCTAGTAAAAGTTTTATTGTGAGCTTATTATACCTCTGCTTAGTGCATATTTTAATTTTAACATAGGGCCTGCCACTATTCAGCTTAATAAACGCTAGAGTACTGGTACAGGCGCTGAACTGCACCAAGGTCAGTAATTGTCTGAAGTTGGAGTCCTCTGCACCTTCTCTGTGAAGTCTGCCGTCTGTGAAACGTCTTCACAATTTGATTTTCCTGGGAGGAATTTGTTCCTCAATAAAGCACAACGTAAAGTCTTGGTTGTAACACTTCTGTTGCTTGCTGGAGTTTGGTTTAGTTGTTACTTTAAGTCGACCGTCACCGTACTGATATCCAATAAAATAATTTGCCAGACAATATATCAATGTGTCAACTGTTAACACATAAGCCACACATCTTTTTTCTGTCATTTGCATTCTGGCAGAACATGTGCCGTATTATTGGATCACGGACTTGGTATGTGTTGATGTGGACCTTATGCAATGGGACCATCATAATGAGGTGTGTGTGAGTGTGCATGAGTGATATTTCTGGGGGATATTAATATAGAAGATTGGATAACATGTCTGCCTGACCGATGGCGGGAGTGTGTGATGAAGGAGAGACCTGAGCGTGAACAGAACCCGAAGCCAATGTATCTGCTAGTCTGTGAATGTTGTGGCAAGACCTGTTCTCTTATCTCTGCTCCGGTCTTGCCTGCAGCGTTAACTGCTCCCATGCGCACACGCCACTGTTATACATGCATATCTGTGTGGTCTTTTCAGATTCCATTATGAAATAAACCATCAAGGCTTTTCAGTAAACGCTTCATCAGTAAAAGTTATTTGCATGTTCAAACTGCCAAGTGTTGAATTGCTGTGTCGAACACATGTATATGAGTTCAGTTTCCCTGAAGAAGTCTCGACACAACATTGGACTAAAGTGTTTGCATTTCAGTTTGTAAAGGAGTCCTGCAGCAGCATATTACAATCCTTTGCTCCAAGGCCGCCCCCAGCCTGTTAGTAACCACACATCTATGTGTCACAAGCTGTAAGTCACATCTGTGTTTGGTTACATCGGGTGTACACACACTATCTAGCTGTCTGACAGCTCCCAGGCCCAGCTGTTATGTGTTGTGGCCCGTGGGCTCTGCTGCTCATTACGTGTGAAGGTATAATTATTATCATTATTGTTTTTTTTTCTTCTTCCACCTCTCTCTAAAGCCCAGAGGGACTTCCCTGATGAAATGTCTATCAAGACGTCAAAAGGAAGTGATGTAATTTTTGCTTGGCCTCACACTCGTAAAACTCTCAGGTCAAAGGTGCGTCCTGTCACAAGGAGAGACGTGTGTGTGTGCTGGATGTAACACACAGCCAGGAAAGATGAATGAGTTTTCAGGAGGACATGAGATAATGTTTTGTTCCTGGGAAGTTAATTATGTCTGGTGCTGCTTTTACAAGGCATGTGTGTGAATTTCTGGGGTCATCTGGAGAAGAATTCCCAGATGTGCCATTTACATTTTTGAACCTGCAGTTTCAAGAGACAAACACTGAACTTTACTTGTACTTTATTATCATCATATTTAGCAGTAGCTGATAGATGTGTGTGTATATGTGAGTGTGAGAAGTGTGAATAGGACGGGATCTTTAGACTGAGAGGAGCACTCCGCAGCATTGTTGTTTTGTGACAAAGTTAAGATAAAGTAATATGCTTCAGCAAGTTTTATTTTTTTCTTTTTAGGCTTTTTTAGGCAGACCTGTTATAGCGGTTGCTGAAGTTGTACCAAAACATTTTTCAATTTTGCTCCCTTTGGACAAGGCTCATGAAATGTGGGCCACATCTGGCTCATAAGCCAGATGCTAAAACCAAGTCTGGCCCAGTCCATGATCTTTGAGGCAAATCTGGCCCACATAGCACCTGCCAGAGCTGTAACTGAACAATAAGTGTCCAAAGAAGCCGAAATTAGGCCCAAATGTGTCTACTATCTCTCATTAAAATGTTAATGACATGTTTTGGGCAAAATACCACAAGGATGCCGTACTAAAGCAGCCTTTTCAACCCAACCTCTTCAGCTTGGTTCAAAGCAGCTTGCTGGGGGTGGAGTCAGCATCTTAAAGGAGCACAAAGGGAGTCTTGCGAACATTCATCCATGAACTAATTTTGAGTTCAAAAGCACTTTGTTAGTATGTGTGAAAGTTTGCAACTTGAATGTTCACATGCAGGAGACTTTCTGCAGTCTTGTTTGATCTCCTGCTCAGCCCCTCGTGTCCTCTCCGCTGTCTGTTTTATCGTTGTTGATGTGTAACGTAGTGCTGTAAAGCAATAACAACCGGGATGGGAGCCCAAAGTTGCTTTGCCTGGTTTTTGCAGATAGCAGACTGATCACTGGAAGCGCTACCCAAACATATGCTTTCAAGCACACTTTTTTTTTTTTTTTTCCCCATAACATGTCCCTTCACTCGACTGTGGTTTCACTGTTGGTCTGGAAGACCAAAAAAGAGAAACGTAATATAAAATTATAAAATAGTTTCCTTAGTAAGTATGTCAAAGTTTGTCAGAATCCAAATCCACACCTTGTGGTTGACAAGATACTTCGCTTGTAGTTGTCCTAGTTTTCCCTTCTCCCGCAAACCAGAGCCAGCCCCAAGGAAATCGCTAATGGAAGTAGTATTGCTGACATTTATTAACTGCTAATACACCCAAGAAAATCAACTTGCACCTACAGCAGCTGGTTTAAATGGATTCATAAAGTAACCCGCGCACACTCTTCTGTACAGGCTTTTACTGGGCCTTACGGACCAGCGCCTTCTCTTTAAAATACCATGAAATGGCTGCAGTAGCCAGAGAACTGGATGAACCCTTTTGTGACATCACCAAAATGTTTGTGAAGGTGGTTCTGAAGGTGTAAATATGTTTGTTTCTGGCTATTTTAGCATAGAGGTCAGTGGAGATGAACTCAATTTTGGAGCCATTCAAGGAACTGCATGTTTTGTCACTTCTGTGATGCCGTTAGTTTGGCCAGAGATCCGATAAAGGCTTAAAATAACACACCACAGTTTATCCGCAGTTGTTTAAGTTGCAGTTTCAATGAAAAGAAGGGGCCACTCATTTAATTTTAATGCCGATAATTCATGTTAATGGGTAGCATTTGTTTCACAGCATGTCCTGAGTTAAAGAAAAAGATCTTGCTCTGTAGGGTGTAAATTATTTAATCAGATTTTACTTTTTGGCTTTTTTGTTTAGAGCCCTTTATTACTACGTAAACACAGTATATGTTGAAATAATGAACACAGTTTATTCAAGGAAGATGCACAGGTCAAAAGTACGTACTTCATCACTTTCATGTTTACTTTAATATAAATAAAATTTCGAAAACAATGTCATTTTTATTGAAACTAAAAAATAAACATGAAGTGGCCGGTTGTTGTAATTTATGCTGTGTTTTCCCTCTGAGGAGTAATGAATACTGCTGAGAGGGTGCACACCGCTAAGCCGGAGAGCCACATCCATTCACAGCCTGGCCCTTCTGCCTGCTCATTTACAGTATTCCTGGAAGTTATAGTGGATTTAAAGGATTTGTAGTGTGCCGCCATTCACAACACAAATGTGCACATGTTATATAAATCAGCGATCGACTGTAGGTGCGCGTTAATGCACTCACTCTCTTTTTTTATATCCAGGAAACTATCTCATTGTCCCATAACTTCCAGGAAACTTGAAACTCTTCTAGTTCTGCAACGTCCTATGGTTTCCCAGCAAAGCTTAAGGTTCTCATTTGTCAAACAGAGCACAGGGAGTATTATCATCCTGGCCAGTGATGTTGTTTGTATCCCAGCTTCCGCCCCTCTCCTCTCGACCTGGCCTGGTGAGATCAGCAGGGAGGATACATCCTCACTGATGCTCCCCTCCGTCCAGACAGATGTCACAAATAATGGCGAAGAGGGAAAAGCTGCTGCTTATGTTCACACACAGCCCTTTGGAAAAGGAGAGTGGAGTTTGTGGCACAATGGAGGGTCACATCCTGTAACAGCCTTCACGCACTTGTGTCGTTGGTCTTTCTGTCTTTTTTCCATGAACAGTTTACATGTGCAAGCACACACTCACGCAGATTTAACATTTCAACATTTTCAGAAACATCTGCTTCTGCCTCATAATCCCCCTCACACGTGCATGTCTCCCTCGCTCAACATGACTTGTGTATTTGCTGCTTTGTATGTCATAATCAGAACCATAACACAACAGTCTTCGCTTTGGCGTGAGACTCTTTCGTTTCATGACTTCTCCAAACTCCTAATATGGAGCCAGCAGTTTATAAGCATCCATTGTGCCTGCTTTTGCTGTGTTAACAATTGCAGTGTGAGTCAGATATGGGTAGTATAAATAGCAGAATGATGACCTTTGATAGAGGAAGCGGGCTGTCTGATCCCTTGCCAGTATGATTGTGTACTTTACCTGAGCTGCCAGCCTCACGTCACTGTGGCCGGAAAAGAAGGAAAGGACGACTGATTAATAGGTGTGCTGTTCATTAGTGTGAGAGGACCAGTGTGTATTTGACCAGTGTGTATTTGTTTGACTTGGTTAAGTCGTATGACTGCACATATTTTAACTTGCTTTGATAACTGGATGTATGATTTTTTCATTCGCCGATGTTTATATGTACATTTTGAACAAGCCCAATTCCAAAAAAAGGAAACGAAAAAATAAACTCTCATGAACCCAACGGGACAGAAAACATATCAAAAGTCAAAATTGAGGCGTTTTACCAATTTGTGGTGAATATGAACCTGTTTTGAACATGATGGAGGACCTTGTCTAAACACAGTTGGGGAACAAAAGTTTGGACGAGCAAAGGGTACTAAAAAGAAACACCTGGAGAAAGATCTCGCAGCTAATTAGATCAATTGGTAAAAGCTTAGTGGCATGATTGCATCTATACACACACACACACACACACACACACACACACACACATACACACACACACACACACATATATATATATATATATATATATATATGTAGAGAGAGAGAAACATCTTAGAGAAGCAGAGTCTCTCAGAAGTAAAGAACAACAGAAAAACTGACTGCAAATTGTGAATTAATTTGAGAAATTTGTAGTCTGTTCTGACACTGGTACATAATGTACCAAACCAATTATAATGGAGGGGGCAGGCTTTATACGACGATCCATACAGGAGTCCAAGAACCACTATTTGAAACAAACCAGATAATACTGCCTTGAATCATTAAGTCTTTACTGCACAACCAACAACATTCATTCACCAGTATTACCAGTTTACTGAACGTCATTTTGGCGTTTGTTGATACTAGTCTGGTCGTCGCTCTGCCATCATCTCATGCGTTGATTCTTTGATTGGCTGTATTTTCTAGAGGCAGATCTTCTGGTCTGTTTCTGTCTGGAACTGCACCCTGAAACTTTGTCAATATTAGTCAATAATACTTTATTAATCCGCAAAGAAAAATTAGTTGTAGCAGTAACTTTTACTATCAAAGTTTCTTCAAAGAGACAGTATAGATGTTTATAGCTATGGGCTAGAAAGATCTGATGTAGGAGAAGAGTAGTGGGGTTGTTGCCCTCTCTTCAAGCATGTTAGGCTTATGCAGCGTTCTTTGTTTCTGCAACTGGCTCCAGGCCCTCCAGAGCAGCTCCTAGCACAGAGCACGCCTTCCTTATCAGTTTCTTTGAGCCACTGCCTGTGATAATGCTCCCCCAACAGATGACTACAGATAAAACAGCACTCCTCACCTCAGATGATAAAAGATAGACAACATGGTGGTGCATATACCGAAGGACCTAAGATTTCCTAAGAAGAACAGTGAGCTCTGTTCCTTCTTGTAGACAGCTTCAGTGGGGCATTTCCAATCCAGTGTGTTGTCCATGTGCACACTGAGGTACCTGCTGTCCTCAACCTCTTGCTACAGGATGGAAATAATGTTCATCTTATTCCTGCTCCTCCTAAAATCCACAATCATCTCCCTTTTCTTTTTATACACATTGGAGATGAGGTAACTGTAGTACCTAATATAGTGGCGTGGCTTTCTTAGATTGTTTACATTTCTTGTATGGCATATGTACAACATGTAACACGTTATGACTGTCTGGGAGAGCGTCGAGTGCATCTAATAGTATTTTAGTAGGGACTTGAGTCTTCAACTCTTTTAACAGAACAAAGAAACTTTTGGGAGTAGGGTTCCCCTGTAGACCTGAGAACTAGTCTGATCATTGCTGGTGTGTCATATCGTGCCATAAAGTGATGTGCGGTTGTTGCAAGAGACAACCAGGATGGGACTAGAGTTACCTTTGCTGTGCTTGCTGGTGCAACAAGCACCAACCATTTAACTTCCAGGTTGAGGTCACAGACTGTTTAAGACAAAGGGTGAAGCATTAGGTCACACGAGCCATTGATTTCTGAAGAGCCGCTTTGAGCCGGTCTCTAGTGGCCAGTTGAGGAACTGCAACATATCTTACAAACCCAGAAGTTTGATGGTTGGGGCTTGTTTGTGTATTTGGTTTGTCAAAGGTCAGCTAACAAGCTAAAAACATTCACCACAGAGATGGTTACCAAATGTATACAGTCAGATTCGGCTTCACCGCAGTCTTCCAGGTCTTCATGCCGCTTCTCTGCAGCAGCATCAAATCTACTAATTCTTGATTTTACATCAAACAACTACATAATACCTTTTGGTGTAAAATGTCTTTTAAAGCTCTTCTTGAGTTTCTGAAAGCCATGTTGATTGGAAAATCTTTCACTCTTTTCCTTCTTTTCAACTTTTTTTTCCAATTGTTTGTCTTTTCTAAATTTGAGATGAGACCTGAGACGCCCAGGTCTGCTAACCTCTGTGTCGCCCCCTCCCGTGGCCGTTTTCCAGTTCCCCAGGTTACTCGTATTAAAGCTCCCACTCCTGTTTTAGCTGGTGTGACAATGTTAGGGGATGTAACATTCTTCGGGATGACAAAAAAGAGATTGAGGATCTAAAATTGGAGAGGAAGTTTTGGGTCCTAAAGGTCTGTGAACCAAAAGGAAGAGACTGGGAACCCAAGCCTAGACTTGTATCAATCCAAATTATTAATCTGTTAAGAGCAAACGGCCCTCTACTAGTTAGTTTAAATCCGATTAACCTAAAATGTAGCCTGTGTACAAAATAGTGTTAATTAATCAATCCATTGACATAAAACCACCCCCATATTTACAGAAAATGTCCTGTTTGCACACATCAACTGGATGATACATGTTACCAGCTGAGCCTCCTTTGTGTAATGAAAAAGAGTTTATTATCTCTGGATATGTACATGTTGCATTTATGTGTATTTTTCATTTTTTTTGCAACGTGTGTTTGACCAACCAACACTGAGTCCACACTCCCCTGTGGATTTTCTTTTATGCTCAGTCCAGATAGTTGAAGTATGCTGCTTTCCAGTTTAAGTAAACACTACATCCCTCTCACTAACAGTGCTTCCATATTCCCGACTGGGGAAACAGACGCATGTGTCACACACAACAGAGTACTCCAGTACTCCATGGTCATGTGCGGTGCCAGGCAGGATTGAATGATCTTAATGTTGTACCTATGGGATGGTGTATTTCCATTTAAATCAGTGGGCAGCTGAGCAGGTTGCTTTGGGGCAGCAGTTGCTGGTAGTGTTAGAGGAGAAGAAGTGCTTGTTGATGTCACAGGTCTAAACATACCTGCTGCTGTCTCTGATGTAGCAGCAGAAGCAGCATTGCTCCTGCTGTTGGTACAGGCAGGAGCAGCCCTGCAGCGTTTAAAAGCTTAAAAAAGGATGCATCTCATGGCATTAACTTTCCATTTGTGAGCTGCTGGATACCTTGAAGGAGTGGAATAAGGAGTGAATTACTAAAATCACTGTGATTTCATCAGTATCTGAAACGACAAAACCTGTGGAGGGGAGAGTTGAAAGCTGGGGCGGGGCTTGGTGTCGCAGTCTGATTGACAGACAGGTCCTCCAGTCTGCAGCAGTGGAATATAGAAAGAAACCATTTTCTAAAAAGACTAAAACTGTGACAAGAACATCGTACTATTCCCCAGTTGTCTGTACACATATAGATTTATTTATTTTAGTTGTTAATTTTCTCACGAGCCGCTATGACTTTGACAGCAGAGATTTACTACCTTCTCAAAGTCTCCTCATTTCTAACTGAGAAACCTGACACCGGCTCATTTGCACACTAACAGTGATTGGCTGTTTAGTCGGGGAGGGGCGGGCCTCTGCGGAGTACCCAAACAGAGCACGGAGGTCAAGACAAGACGAGATTAAACCTATCATCTCATTTGTGTTTTCAATTTGTGGATAATCTAATATTTTCTCAACTTCTAAAAGTTTGATTAAAGGATGCAGGATGTTTATTTAGGGGGACATTGCCCTTCTAGAGCCAGCCGAGTACAGTCTGTACTGCGTATCACATACTACAACGTGTGATGGATTTGTTAATACAGTTCAAATTATCTGTCTAAATAAATCTGCTGTTTGTGAACGATTAACCAATGCTATTTTATCTTTTCAAATATTTAGGAGAATCTAGGTGTCACAAATTACAAATAATTTGGCTGATGTTTTTTATTTTAAGATACTGTTTGTATTATATGGTTTAATCTTCTGTACAAATATATTTGTGCAACATGGGGAATTCTGAGGAAGACGATCTTTGATGCTTGTAGGGATATTTGAAAAGTAACCAAAAGTATTGGTATTTTCAGCTTTTTGTCTTCACTAATGAAACTAAACCTAACATTTTAGATGGCCTTTCCGCTAAAAGGTCTCACTGAAAACTTTAACGTTTAATTGTGGCACGTTTGTTTGCTCTGCAACCTTCAGCAGAAAATACAGCAGTCAGCGAATGGTAGCTTGTTTCTTGGCCTTAATACTCACCGAGGCCTTGCTCTGTTTTAAGGTACAATCCTCTCTAAACCTTTCAGCGCCGAAGCCATGCTGGCCAGAGTAAAGACCTACGTGTCAAATAAAAGTTTGCAACAGATTTACCCAGTGTTTGCTAATGAGCTTATTAGCAGGTAGCTTGTGAGCGTTAAACCTCTGGCAGCGAGAAGTGAGAAGTGCTGGGGTTTTGTGGTGGGCGGTTACATATTGATTTTTAGTTTTTATGTGAGTCTTTTGCTAAAAGCCGGTTCGCGATTGCTGTTTGCAGAAAAATGACAAAGTCCTCCTGCCTCTCTTCAGACAGGCGGCGAGCCAGCGTGTGCGTCTGCGTGCGTGCATCGGTCCAGTATGTTGTTTGGATCTGTCGGCGCCTAGCCTATCGCTCCCCGTGGGCACATGAAGGGCGGTATGGTGGCTGGGGGCTGGGAGTCGCTGACATGACCGCCCAGTTCAAAGAGATCGAGCAGGAGATGCAGTGAGAGGGAGAACACAGGAGCCTTTATGCTCACCTTGGCTGAGCCTGGGAAAGCTCGGCAGCGCCCCCCGCCACCCCCCCACCCCCTGTCCTCGCCTGTGGTTAAAGGCAGGGAGGCAAGTGGAGTTACAGGTGCTGCACAGTGCTCCTCGGGCACTGTAATATGTCGAGATCTGTGATCTATGGAAAAAAAATTGTATGTATTTCAATGAGAGCTAAGTGCTGATAGATAGCACAGATTGACGTGTGGTGTGTGAAAAACAACCACAAAAATACTGCAAAGGTGGTCTTGATTTTCCCATCTGAGTAAGAGCTGAAAAGTCAGGCCTCTGGCTCCTTGTCATCATTTATAGTTTTGCCAATTTTTTGTTACTGTACTGTTGTAAAATTATACAATCAAAGTATTTGAACATTAAACAGAGACGTGGATAAAATGTTATCCAGAGTACATGAGCTTAGACTGAGCGTTTGTTTAATTCAAAAACAAATGCCACAAAATAAAGTCCACAAACTAAATCTTTATTATGCAGCAGAAACTATTCTAAGAGAGTAAGTCTGAGTAAAGTATATATTGTACTCTCACAGACTAGTACTAACTACTAATTACTCTTATGTTACATTATTACTTTTTATTCATTATTACCATAAGGTTCCACATTGGGCCCCAATTTCATTTTATTATTGCTTGGTCTAGGATCCATTAAAAAAAACAACAACATAGCATCACCTTTCATTGTTTTCATTATATAAAAGTTTTCGCCACAAAAAACCAACAGTCATTTTTTTCAGCTTTCCTGAGTTTTCTTAGAGATGCACAATCTTGGATGGAAGTAAACTTTCCAAATCGAAACAAAAACCTGACCTTTTCCACGATCACGATACTCCAATTTGCTAATTGGATTCTTATTGATACCTAATTACCCTTGGTGTGCTTTTTGACTATGCCTTCAGATTTGACAGCTAGATTAACTTCATGTCCCAGACTTTTTATTTATTTATTTATTTTAGAATGGTTTGATGGTAGCTTCAAGCCTTAAGAAAAAAAGCGATAATGAGAATGAAGAGAGTTTGAGAAAGTAATGCATGCCTTCGTCACTTCTCATTTAGATGAGTCTAATTATGTGTGCTGGTTTTTTGTTCAAAGATTTCACATGTCTATTATGGTAGTAAGAGCAGAGCAACAGACCTAAGTAGAAACTGCTTGTGTTTATAAAATTGAACTCCATAAATGAACAATGCCATCTACTTTTATTGATTAATCCTCTAAAATTGGACACATTCATTTGCAAAAAGATAAGTTCAGCTTAACTCTTTAGCATTGCCTGGATTTGTTGCCTTCCCAAGATCGACGTTGACCTCGCCTCTTCACTTTCAATAGAAAGTGTGATCCATGTGATGCAATTGATTTGTCCCGTTGCGACGACACTGACTGTAAAACTAGACTTTGAGAAGTTGAGAGCAATATAAAATGATGTGTGTTTCCCTGACAAACAGTAACTCATTGTTATCATGATTGTCAAGTTATTTGGAACCACTGCACACTTGAATCAAAGGTGCAGTTGAATAAGGAGGAACAATTATGGTGACCTTTAAAGTGGCACATAAGAACCTTTGCAATTTTTAGTTTCAGAGGCTGGGGACTCTGTGGTGGCCGTAGCCACTGAGGTAGTTTGTAAGCTTCTCAGTGGCAAGGCAGCGGGAGTTAATGAGAGCCGCCCTGAGCACCTCAAGTCTCTGGGTGTTGTAGGGCTGTCCTGGCGGACACGCCTCTGCAATATTGCATCGAGGTCAGGGACAGTACCGCTGGAGTGGACCAGCTCTATACCCTCCACAGGGTCTATGGTAGTATGCTCAACAGTCCACACGTGTTCTGTGGATCAGCAGAAGGCATTTAACTGTGTCCTTCGTGATGTTCTGTGGGGGCTACTGGGTCCGGGTCCCTCTGCTAAGTGCTGTTCGGTCTCTATACGGCTGCAGCAGGAACTTGGTTGGCATCGCCAGTAGTAAGCCAGACCTGTTCCCAGTGCATGTTGGACTTCAGCAGGGCTGCCCTTTATCACCGGTTCTGTTCATAATTTTATGGACAGGATTTCTAGGCGTAGCCAGGGTCCGAAGGGGTTCCAGTTTGGGAACCACAACATTTCATCTCTGCTTTTTTGCAGATGATGTTGTCCTTTTGGCTTCATCAGGCCAGGACCTTCAGCATGTGTCGGGGCAGTTTGCAACCAAGTGTACAGCAACTGGGATGAGAATCAGCACCTCCAAATTCAAGACCGTGGATGGTCCGTGGTTCTCGACCAAAAAAGGGTGGTGTTCCCTCTCTGGGTAGGTGGAGAAGTCCAGCCTCAAGTGGAGGAGTTAAAGTATTTTGGGATCTTGTTTACAAGTGAGGGAAAGATGGAGCGTGAGATTGACAGACAGTTTGGTGCAGTGTCCACAGTTATGCAGTCGGTGTACTGGACCGTCATGGTGAAGAAAGAGCTGAGTGAAAAGGCGAAGCTCTTGATTTACTGGTCAATCTATGGTCCCACCCTCATCTATGGCCATGAACTTTGGATAATGACCGAAAAGACAAGATTAGGGATACAAGTGGCCGAAATGAGTTTTCTCCGCATGCTTATTGGGTGCTCCCTTAGAATAGGATGAGAAGCTTAGTCACTCGGTAGGATCTCAGGGTGGAGCTGCTGCTCCTTCACATCGAGAGGAGTCAGCTGAGGTGGCTTGGGCATCTGTACCGGATGCCCTCTGGACGCCTCCCTAGCGAGGTGTTCCAGGCATGTCCCATTGGGAGGAGACCCCGGGGAAGACCCAGGACACGCTGGAGAGACTATGTACTCGGCTGGCCTGGGAACGCCTCGGAGTCCCTCCGGAAGAGCTGGAGGAAGTGTCTGGGGTGAGGGAGGTCTGGGCATCTCTGCTTATACTGCTGCCCCCGCAACCCGGTTCCAGATAAGCGGATGAAAATAACTGAATGGATGGATGGATAGATAGATAGATAGATAGATAGATAGATAGATAGATAGATAGATAGATAGATAGATAGATGATGGATGGATGGATGGATGGATGGATGGATGGATGGATGGATGGATGGACGGAATGATGGACGGACAGATGGATGGATGGATGGATGTCTTTTACTCAGTCACACTTGTTTTCTCTTTGGTGCCATTCAGATACTGCATTAACATATGTCCTGACAAATCCAATCACAAGTTGCCAGCATGTGATGCAAGTGCTCACACCTGGTCTTAAAATGTGTTCCCAAATGCTTCTTGAGTAGTCAGGTGTAAACAGTACAAGGAAATAAACGGTTCATCACATAAACTAATAACATTAGCCTATTAAACTCTCCCTGACTCTGTCTCAGGTGCTTTATGTACAAACTATGAAGATAATGTGGACACTACCTTCAAATCCATCCTGAGCAAACGGATATGAATCCGTCTCATAATATGTTCAGACGGATTGGCCACTTGCAGTTGGATTTCTTCGGTCACATGTTAATGACAGGTCTGGTGTCCACTGTAGCTTTGTGATCTAGTTTGATCATTGTTGATGTGTGGCATGGCACTGTAAGGTTTGTCCAAAGTTGCGTTGGGTGGTTTTTCTCGAACGTAGCACAGGAAGCGAAGCACATGAAACTGCGAGTAGTACGGGGCACTTCTTAGACATATTCCAAAATTCCTTCAAATGAAACTGACATTGTAATGCTTAAATGAAAAAAAAAAAAAAAAACACAATTTTTTGCCAGTTTGAAGATACAAAGCTAGTCGTTTTCCTGTTGATGATGGGATGCCAGTGTACTAATCTTGCAGTGGCCAATGGCCAGTAAATATAGGCCTCAGGTTGCTATATCAACCACTTTTGAAGCAACTCATTCATTCAGTAATGTTCTATACCCGCTTCAGTCCGCAGCCTCTCAATTGACCTTTGTAAAGAACAATCTATTATAGTACAGTACTCACTCCTATTTATCAACATTATGATCTCTTTAAGTCATTTGGTCTTTTGTCATCATCATCATCATCATCATCATCATCATCATCATCATCATCATCATCATCATCATCATCATCATCATCTTATCCATGGACTTCTTCCTTCTTATTCCTCTTACTGTGGCACATTCACAAGCATGGCGCCGCTTTAGTTTCCATTGGCTACATGCTGCAGCAGGCCCCTAAAGTATTAATTCACTGGCTCTTTATGCAGAGCCATTTTTGTCTGCCCTTTAAAAAAGCTGGCCATCACCTCGCATGCTCCACATTGGGTGTTTAGAGTCCGTAGTCACACCTGGCTGTAAATACTCTACTTCTTGTTGCTTTGCCTCGGACCTGCAAGTACAGCCCCAACTATCCACCCCATCTTTATTTTTCCCATATGTCCGAATTGTAGCGCAGTTTTTATGACGCTGCTCTTATGGCAGACTATGATAACACTTGTTGCTGGAGCGGGCTTGAGTGTACATTGGCAGGGCTGGGCAGGTGTCACTCAGCAGGCCCTTGCTGTTTTATTAATAGTGTTTTATGTTTTGATGCAGACAGCTATGAATGAGGCTATTCAGCAGAGGAAAGGCTGGAGCGCTAAGTGAAGGAAGCTGTGTGTGTTGTGTGATGGCTGGCTTAGGTAGGCTGGTACCCCACGCCAGTGTCTGATGTGAACAATCCAGGGGGTGTCGGTTGTTTGTATGAGTTGTGTGAAGGCAGGGAGAGGCTGACATCACTCCTTCCAGGGATGAGGGGGTTGTTAATGTTGCCATTCTGGGATCGGAGGAGCCAAGGCTGCAGCCAGCACGGGTCTTTGAATCACAGCGGCTCTGTCCTTCCCTACTGTACACACACACACACACACACACACACACACACACACACACACACACACACACACACACACACACACACACACACACACACACACACACACACACACGTCCTCACGTATATGTAACTATGACAGAAGGCACTTCACACAATCACCAGCAGATAATTTCAGGTTTAATTACAAAGCAGAGGGTTGATGGTGCCGCATTATCACTCTTGGTGAAACCACCAATTACAGCCCAACATCAGCTATAAATCTGCCCCTCTTCATAGACCCAGGCTGGAGGTAGTTGCTTTGGTGTGTTTGTGTGTGTGTGTGTGTGTTTGAACGTGTGCGTTCAGCACAAGTAGGCCCTTGCTTGCACATGTTATCCAGACTCAGGGCTTTAACACATTAGGCTGCATGCAAAGTACATGCTTTCGGGATAAATTTATGAGGCCTGACAGCACAGTGCGAGTGAGGCAGTCATTTTTCACAGAACACAGTTTAAAGGTGCAATCTGGCATTTATTTGACTGACCACACTCACATATGCATTTAAAAGCATTGACTCTGGAAAATGGCTGATGGGAAAAGAGCCCCCTTCAAAACGTTGTTCACCGAATGTAACTCAGTAAAAATGTGGAAAACACATCACCAACAGATCCCTGATGCACTTACAGTTATTTATTGGCTAGTTTGAAAAGAAGCACTTTCAAAAATAGCCCTCACTGTGTTCAAAGTGATTCAAAGTAAAGCAACCAGGAGGTGGCTCAAGCCTAATTTAGAGTTATAGCTTTTGTTTGTAAGATTCCCATCATTGATTTATTTAATTCTCCAGGAAGTTTACTGTGTAGTATTTTGTTAATTGATAAGAAGAAATATTGTTTTAGCACTCACGCAATCACATATGAGTTTAGTAAATGGTTATTTCTCTCCGTAGGCCAAGCTTGGAAGCAAATATACCATTCCTCACACATGTGGTGCATAACACCTGTCATAAGTTTGGGCACAAATTATTCAATATTTTTTCTCTTTGTTTTTGGAAAAATACTGAACACTGTGTTTGTTCTTTTCCTGGCAGACAGGCCCTCATATCTCAAGGCTGTATACAGTATGAACTGCACGGTTTGTACCGTCGTCTAAAAATATTACGTTTCACACTGTACAACTTGCATCTGCTCTTTTCAGTACAAAGTCAAGATTCGCTTGGATAGACTATACAATAATGATGAAATACAATAGTCATGAAAATCCACTGATGGTAAACAGTCAACAATAGACAAAACAATACAATGAACTTCACTCTAGTGACATTTTTTACATGTACTGACAACGCTTTGCTTTAAATATATGTGTGTGTTCATAATGTTTACATTTGTCTGTTTTAAACTAACGTGATCCAGGTCATTTCAGCTTTTTGTTGTTTGTTTGTTTGCTCTGGACTGATTCATTTGACGATTTTGACAAATTAAAGTGTTTTCCCTTAGTTCAGTTTCTTTTATACAAATCAAAGTCAACTTACTTGATAGAAACGTCACCACACGCACAGAGGAGACGCTGTAAACAATCAACAATCAACAATCCTGATGACAAGCCGGCGAGCTGTGTGACCTGCAGAGCACAGTAATCTGCCTATTCTGAGAGTCTTGTAGTCTTGTAGCATCCTCAGTGTTAATTCCACAGAAACAAAAGTCCAAGCTTAATTCAGTGCTGCAAATCATGTGATTCTAGGTTTTTGTTCTTGCTTTGGTCTTATTCCCTTTCTCACCAGTTTGCCAGCTGATTCCTGGGTCTGGCTGTTTTGGACGACACCTGAGTGCCTGTAGTGTCCCACCTGTAATAAATTCCACCAAGCAATTCTTGCTATGACATTAATTACTAGAGTTGTCAAACTGCAGTATGGCTACAGCACATCTGTAGGCAAGAAATTAAAGTTTTAAAGTTTGTTTTAGTCAGCAACCAGTTAGTGTTTGGTCTCATTTAGGTGAGTTACTCAGGGGAAGAGTACTGAGTACTCTGGAAGACGACCAACATACTGCAGGTACTTCACCTGTAGCAGACAATGCTGTAAAGCCAGTAGGGCCGTGCAGTGTTGCTACTGCCTGATACTAATCACCAGGACCCGCAGCTGCACCCACTTATGTAGATCAGTGTGTGCAACATCCATTTCTGTCAGACTACATCTGTTGTAGGTGTTGGTTATTTCACATGGAATGAGAACATTTCCTTTACCTTTCCATCTCAGTTTAGAATGAAAAAGATAGACCCCCTGACCCCCGACTTGACTACCCACCTCTGTTAATATGTGTGTGTGTGTGTGTGTGTGTGTGTGTGTGAGACTGTGTACATACTCCGTGCCTAGGGTGGAGATTAGTCCTGGTATTAATGGGATGTCCCTTGCTGCATGCACCCCCCTCCTCTCTCACATTCCACTGTCCCAAACATACACACTCACACACATGCACGGCCTTATGTGACCCCCTCCTCCCTGCCCGACTTGAACACACACCAGTGTACACGATCACACACACATTCCCCTTCAGCATTGCTTCACACCCTGCTCCTCCCCTCCTCCCCCTGTGAGGCCTTCGGACATCAGAGCAGGCCTTCCCAATGGCCCTTTAGCAGGCACCCAGACCCGTTAAACCAACAGACAACCAGGTCTATTGTCCTGCAGCTTGATCTGGAGTGTGTGTGTTGGTTTGGCCTGGATGGAAGGTTACGATAAGATTTGGACGATGCTGAATCCCCTCTAATCCCTGAAAGGCAGCAGCAAAGCCGAGACCATGAGGACCTCTGGCAACTTTTAGGATTACGCCCTCCGTTACCTGCATGTGCATGTGCACGCTCACACTTATACACACACACACACACACACACACACACACACACACACACACACACACACACACACACACACACACACACACACACACACACACACACACACACACACACACACACACTGTAGCAGTTCTAAGCAGGGACATGGGGATGGTTGCAAACTCCATGCAGAGGATGAATTCAGTCAGTCACGGGGTTGTTGAGAGACCGTGGTGTTTAGGTCTAACCAAGTGACAAGCAAGCTAAAGACGCAAGACGAGGCAGAAACCGGCTGGACTGGTTGCAATATAAACTTATTCACTCAACCTAGGACACTAGCCACTCAGCAAATCCCACTGCCTGTGCTTAGCAACCTGGAGGGATCGACACTGGTCACCAGCTGCTAAGACTAACCCAACGTCTCCTTCTTGCAGTCAGTTACGAGTGACATAAGTGATTTGACGAGGCCTCTCTTCAACAAAGCCTTTCTTCGAGGGACTGTCTTCAGAATGCAGAATGCCATTGTATTATATGAAAGCACACACCTATTGCACCTTCATGGGATCACTGTGAATGCACAGCTGGAGAGTGGAGGCAGAATAAAGAGGGGCTCTCCAGTGCATCTTTATACCTAAATCTCCATCTTCGTCACCTGAACCTCGAGCATGTAAGTATGGCTCAAAGGTCTCTGAGGAGTGTTTTATCAGCACCTTTATAGATATATGCCACAAAGAATGGAGGCACACTCAAAAGCATAAAGAGGTCCAACCTAACACTAGCAAAGTGGACCTAAAAGAGTGGCTAGTGGGTGTATAAATGTCCAGTATTTATGAGCCCAAACGTGAGCCTTTCTCTGTGACCGTTTGAGAGGAAAGAGACGGGTGGAAGTGTAATGCACACTGCTGCAGCAAACTGACTTTAAATGGAGGAAAGAAAGTCAGAACACAGCTTATGGTTTTGATTTATAGGAGCAGAAACACATTTGATATTCATTTCCGCAGCTGCGGCCAGCTAAAAAAACAGCCCGCAAAAAGACCCATACTGACAATGGCGCAGTGTAACCCTCCCGTGTGTTTATGTGTGTGTGAGAGACAGTGTGTGTCTCGGAGCCTGCGTGCGTCACTCCTATTTTAGGAATGTTTTGGGGCTCTTTCAGTCAAATTTGCCGCAGATGTTTCTGATTCGCCAAACACACATAATAAGTAATTATTGAAAACACCTTTCGGTTGCCCAGGGTTGTGTGGTGCTTCATTTTGTGTAATCGAAGCTGTGGTTTTTCTGAGAGGCACCGGCTCCAAGAGCTTATTGAAAGCCAGCTAAACAGTGCCATAGTCAGAGTTTCCTGAGAGAAAAAGGAGCTTAACGAAGTACTCCTCATCCCGCCTTGATGAAAAGACAAAAAGAGGGAAAAGAGGGAGGGAGGTCTGGAGATATAGAGATGAAAAACGAAGGATCAGCAGCATTCATTGCCAGCCAGGTGGAAAGAGATGAGGAGATTTAGTGGTTGTAGATTGTAGGAGAAGGATAAACTGAAGCTCCAAATAAAACTAAAACTGAGCTTGCTAATTTAAAACACTTGCATTTGATAAAACATACTGAAGAGAATTTCTTAAATCACCAGTGAAATAGTCACCACAGCAGGAAATGTACAACAAGAATCACTAAATGAATCAGGGGGTGACCAGCAGAATATGAAAAGTAGGCAAAGTAAACAGACACGTTCATGAAATGCCAGCTCAGCGGTGAAATGTGACTCACATTTGATATCCAAAACATATGGAAAATGTACTGATCCCGTGTGCGCCTTCATAAAAGATGCTCTGGGTGTGACTAACTGCGAGGTCGTAGACACAACACTGATTCAAATCTAAAGCTGCAAACAATCTAAAGTTTTATTTTGCACTGATGTTCAAACAAATTAGACAAGCGGTGAAGATAAGAGAGTCAACAGAGGCACCTGTAGTTAAGGGCCTGCCTGCCTGCCTGCCTGCCTGCCTGCCTGCCTGCCTGCCTGCCGGCCTGCCTGCCTGCCGGCCTGCCGGCCTGCCTGCCTGCCGGCCTGCCGGCCGGCCTGCCTGCCTGCCGGCCTGCCGGCCGGCCTGCCTGCCTTCCGGCCTGCCGGCCTGCCGGCCTGCCGGCCAGCCGGCCTGCCTGCCTGCCTGCCGGCCTGCCTGCCTGCCTGCCTGCCTGCCTGCCTGCCTGCCTGCCTGCCTGCCTGCCTGCCTGCCTGCCTGCCTGCCTGCCTGCCTGCCTGCCGGCCTGCCGGCCTGCCTGCCTGTAACGTCTGATCTCAAGCTGAGTGAGTGATAAAAGCACTTAAAAACCCTGCTGTTAGAAGTATAATCACACTTCTGTTTTACACAACGATGCAGTGTTTTCAAAAAAGAGACAGTTGCTGAGACAGAGAGACAAAAGACAAAAGACAAAAGAGAGAGTTGCTGCTACTTTGGTAGCATCCATGGTTGCATGTGACCCAGTTCTCCCGGTCGGCACTTGTCCATTATTGAAAGTCCATAACTCACTAGTCAGGAATGGTTTGCAGTCACAGGACAGTGACTGATAAAACACACATCTATGCCAGTTTTCTGGGCACACTTCGTGCTCACACTCTTCAAGCTTGTTTGCCTTGAAGCTTCTCTTTCTGTTGAATGAAGCAAAAATAACAATCTTACAACAGTCCTGTCTTTTATGTTTTTACATTGAGTTAAATAATGTTCACTTCTGCAAACCTAAACCATAGAAAACAGATTAGACTGACCAGAGCTACCAGAAGTCTGTTTTGTTGAGTCACTCTCTTGAGTTACCAGGCTTTTAGAGTACTGGCACGACGCTACAAAAAACTGAACTGCTTTCATCTAATTTGAGTTTTTGTTTATTCTTTTTGCCATCTCTCAGCACTCTGTGTGCTTTTCCCGGTAGAAGTGCATCTATAGCACTCTGTTTCCACAAGTTTACATGTCTACAAATTAGTGTCTGTGATTCTTTGCGGGTGTCTGTTTCTTCCCAATGTGAGCGTTTCTTTTCTGCGTGTGTGAATGTCATTTCAACACAGAGGGATTGATGAGAGAAAAAGAGAGATAGATTGGAGACGGGATGGGGGATGACAGGCTGGATCTGATTACGGGTTGGAATGGCTGGGAGGGTTTGCAGTGGCGCGCTTTCTCAATAGTACATTCCTGTGTGCAAGCCGAGGCAGGATCTGCAACTACAGGCCAGCCTCTGCCAGAGGGATTGAGAAAAAAAAAAAAAAAAGGCACATTGTCAGAACAAGCAGCAGGTCAGGACTCATATTTAGTAGGCCCTTGCTAGATAGCAGGATAGAAGATGAGTCATTTGCACATCCTGCACTGGCCTTCATGACACTGGAACATTGTAATGGGCCTCCTGAGTCAAATGAGCGCAGCCGTTATTTTCTGCAGCTCAGAGGTCCAGGCCTGGAACGGGGGCCTTATTGTTTCTGGATGCTCAGTGGATGTCAGATTTACACGCGTTCTCTAACTGCCAACACTGAGTCGAGTGACCTTTCAAGAAGGAAGCTGGCTTTTTCTTTTTTTTTCTTCTTCTTTTTTTTTTTTATAGATCTGCTGGTTTCTGTGGGTTAAGGCTTCATATGCATGGATATGTGTGTTTCTATGTGCCACGGTGTCAGCAGGAAATGTCTGATAACTGTAGAAATCAGCGCTTTCCAAAGTCGACAGCTGTATGCCAGCGGGACTTCTCAATGCTGGAAAATTTCAAAAGTAACCTGCTCTTCTTCCTAGGAAAATCCTAAATGTCACCACCAGGTGCTTGGCATCGCACACATCACAACACGTTACAAAGCAGACCTTTGCATGTCTATGAGACACACTGGGAAGAAGACAAACATTCCATGCAGCGGCCTGTTTTTTTGGGGGTTAACTGTCTGACTGACTGTACTTGTCAGTTAACAACAGATTGCTTCCCTTCCTGTCTCACCAGATCCGCAACTTTCTCTCTCCTGCTGCTACATGCACAGAACCGCTCACCCTGCTTCGAGTTCAGACTGGGGTTTTGACACGAGTCACTGAACAGCACAGAGGTTCTCATGCTGCAAACTGATAAGGAGCCCTTCCTCCCTTCGCCACCTCCTCTCTCCTCCCATGTGGTGCCGAGCAGTGTGTGTTTGTGTGTCAGCCAGCCGGGAAAGGTAAGTGGGTGGTTGAGGAGAGCGATGGAGGCCTTGGACCAAGCCTTTGTTCCCTTTACAACTCCTGCTGCCATCCCCGCTGACGGTACACTCCTCCACCAACTCACAAAAAAGCCTCCTTCTCCTCCTTCTCCTCCTTCTCGCCTTGTAGTTTGATTTACTACACAAAGGAAATAACATTTACTTGTCTGTGCGCCCCTCCCTACCCTCCTTTCCCTCATAGTTCACAGATTTGTTTACTATTCTCTGTATGGAAAATCCTTCAGGAATGTCGAGGAAGTGGGTGTTTCCTCCAGGAGCTACAGTTTTTTTCTCTTTTCTTTCTTTTTTAATAGGGTTGGGTGGAGGAACAAGAGACGTAGGGAATGCTTCAGGTGGTCAAACAGGCAGGCGGGCGGGCAGGGTGTGTGGAGCTTCAGGTTACTCAAGACAGTGGGCTCCATTTTTCCTCAGTCTACGAGCTGCATTAATTAAAGGGGTTAGTCTAATAAGTTATGCTTCAGTCCACACCTGTAGGGACGAAGCGAAATGAAGCCCCCTCTGCTTTTCCACTGTCAGTTTCGTTAGAAAGGATATCTATAAAGCAATTATCCACAGTTATTAATACTCTTGCCTGACTGAAGAACTCGGAATCAAAGACCCCTTATGTTTTTTTTTCTTTCCATTATGGTCAGTATGTATCTCCCGATACACACCGAAATTGGACCTCTGCTTTTAACCCATCGCTGGTTTTCACTAGGAGCAGTGGGAGCTAGAACCGGTGCCCGGGGAGCAATTGGGAGGTAAAGGCCTTGCTCAGGGGCCCCCAGTCATTCACCGTTGTTGCCAGACCAGGGACTTGAACCGGAGTCCTCCAGGCCCAAGCCCACCACTGCACCCAAAATAAATACCACTCCCCGTCGGGGAATCGAACCCCGGTCTCCCGCGTGACAGGCGGGGATACTCACCACTATACTAACGAGGAGATGTTGCCTGCCACTTCCAATCTTGTCCCTTTAGGGAAAGATACAGCTGGAAATATCATGTTTGTTTGTTTGTTTTATTGATTCATTCCAGACATGTCAAAACCATTGTGTAAAGCATAAAAACGTTATGAATAAATAAATATACATATAAACTAAGAAATACACACACATTTGAACATATATATCCCCTTGAAAGTAAATCTATATACGGTAAATAAATGGATCTATTATAAATTTATGTACACAAATCTATAAAATAAATCTATACCCAATGTGCACTCACCTATCTATATATTCATACCTATATACATGCACACACATGCCAATACACACAACACATATATCCTGTTTACCATGTC
Organism: Xenentodon cancila; assembly: GCA_014839995.1. Classification (NCBI taxonomy): domain Eukaryota; kingdom Metazoa; phylum Chordata; class Actinopteri; order Beloniformes; family Belonidae; genus Xenentodon; species Xenentodon cancila. Next base: position 24,196,535 of record CM026208.1, on the reverse strand, counting down.
TGAAAAGGGGCAGGAATATTCAATGAGATGTTCAAATTTGCACAATACCCTAAAATATACAGAACAAATCCAAGTAGATTTCATGCTTTATTTGCTGTAAATTGGAAAACGCTAGAATTAAGCTGCAACAGACAACTGCATAGTTCAGACGAGCAATGGCGATAGCTCGCATAAACTCCTACGGCTTTAGCTCAACCAGACTCCGCCATGATAGATCTTCAAAAAACTGAAAACATCCAACACGAGGACATCATACAATTAAAATTAAAACAGACTATGTCCATCCATCCATCATTTTCTATACCCGGTACATCCTTCAGGCAACTTTAGAGGTATCAATTAACCTGACATGCATGTTTTTAAGCTTTCATTTCCTTCACTGTATCAGCTTCTTTTGTCACTTGCTTTTCCAATCCCAAGATGGGAACAGTGGTGCATGCACACATTCCCATAAAGTCCAATGCCGCTTGTCAGTTAGAGCAATAATTATTTTTTTATTTTTAAAAACAAAACAAACCCTCCCCCCCCATATCAGATTAAAAGCACAAAAATAATTTTTTTGTTGTAATTCCAATCAGGTTTTCAGTTATATGAGTCAGTCTGAATTGTCTGATTGCTCAAATAAGGTTTCAAATAGTCATTCCCTATCAACACAAACACTACATCCACCACAGAGTCAGAAGTGGCATGTTCAGCATGCACAAACAGCTGTGTTTGCTCTGTTGTACACTATTGTTTTGACATGGACAGTCAACAGGACGATGACAGCCCGTGGTTGGATGCTGAAATAAAGCGTAACACAGCAGCCTCTGTCTCTTTCTTGCAGCCTGTAGAAAATTTGTACTGTGGTTAGTCGTAACTATTTGAGACGCCAGCAAAGCCAGTTCACCACCATCCATTTTGGTTTTTTTACAACTGTTCTATGCGTGCTGGTTACCATAGCAACCATCTGGCTTAGGGAAGATCGGCAAAGATGCACAGATCAGCTCTGATCATTGAAACATATACATTGTGAGTTTATTCTTTATTCAAAAAAGAAAAAAAACCCAACAACTATTGAGACCAAACTGCCACACCTCTGATGATACCAATGAGCTGGCTGCAGGATCTTATGAGCCACCCTTCGACAATTCCCGCACCATTAATCCCAGAACATCTCAGATGTCTCCCTACCGCCCCCTACAGCCAGCCCCAGGACCCTTCTTTCCCCCAGGTCTGTGGTTTTTTTCTGTGCCTGGCGGTGCTGCGTGACGGCTGCTGCGTTGACCTTTAAAGCTTTTGTATCACTAAAACACACCTCTGTTGTCTCATGGCTCATGCACTTGTGGTCAGTTGCAACCTTCCTCGCTGACCTCTGAGTTCAAGAGCACATGTAGCCGCATATGAATTTCAACCTGTGTTTAAAGCTGTTTATGTTCCAGTGATTATACAACCCAGATGAGGAAAACATGACGGTGACAGCAGCACTATGTGTAATAATACCATTAACTCCTGGCTCCTGCTCAGGAAACAAATGAACTGTAAGGACTGCTTGCAAGTATGGAGTTCACAACCTTTCCATTATAAGGAAGACGCTGGTGGATGTTGCTCTCATGCCTGCTCTCGTCCCCCCTCATGCCCCCACACTCGCACACAGCACGTTCCTGTGAAAAGGGGCTGAATCATCTGTGCTAATGAGGGCCTTAGATTTCCATTCAGCTTTCATTCTGACTGGGTCTGCGTCTGCCTTGACCACTTAAGAGCCCCAGCTGCCCACAGAAATGCCTACAAGGGGATGCCTGCCTCCAGACTCCATGTGATGGTGTGTGATGTTTATGTGAGCTTGGGGGTTTGAAAAGAACGCTGTATACCTCTTTTTTAAATGTGTGTGTGTGTGTGTGTGTCCTTTGGTTAGTTGCAGCAGATGCAGAGGAAAGCATTATTGCAACATCTGAGTAAACCTGTAAAACTATGTTTACTTAAAAAAATCACATGAAAATGGAGCTCATCCCACAATTGTACCAGACTTTTCTGTGTTGTTTGTGTTTACCTGAACTCCATCCATCCATTATCTACACCCACTTATTCCTATTTATGGTCCCCCTGGAGCCTATCCCAGCTCTCTTTAGAGGACAGGCAGGGATACACCTGGTACAGGTCGCCAGTCCATCACAGGGTGAGTTTATCTGAAATGTCCTGTGTTATCCCAGTGCACTAAATCAAACTCCAGCAAAACACTACAAGTCTGGTTTTGATCTGCAGGCTGTTCACTTGTAACAGCAAGATTTCTGGATTCACGTTTCAGCAACTCACACTAATTTTTGGTATGTGTGTGGGAGCAGATGAGGGAGGGGTTCAATCAGTGTGTGTGTGCGTGTGAGTGCACATCTGATCTCAAGTGCCTGATTGTGTGTGATTCCATCCGAGGAATCTGGTCCTTCTAATCTGTCCATCTCTCAACGCTCTTGTTCAAGCAGATGAGAGTTCCACCCGTCTGCAGGAGGTGATCACAGGACTCCTTTACTGTTTTATGGAAACAGGCCTGTCCCACTGGTATGTGGCTTGTCTGTTAACACTCAGTATAAGAGCACTGCTAATGTTTATCATGCTCACAGAGTTAGTTTGTGCTTCTGTTGGACCATCTTTAATGTTCAACTGTAGGACTTCTCTTACAGTACTTCATGTCTAGTAATCAGTAGTAATCTAACTTTTTCAGGGTCCTATTCTGACTTTATCATTGTGTAAAGTTGTGATGATTTCTTTTTTTTTTTTTTTTTTGCACATATATTAATGGTTGATACCAAATTGGTAGGACCCAAAAGATATATATATATATATATATATATATATATATATATATATATATGCATTTTAATCTGTAATCAAGTGTTTTTTTTTTTTTACTTTATGCCTTTGCAACTTTGTTAGAAAAAAAACCTCAGAAATTCTTACTTTATTTCCAATCAGCAGAAATTACTTTAACACAAGCACACAGGCTATTTGTCGATTATATTTGTAATGAAACTCTTTACTAAATTTTAAGTTAAAAATGTCAACATCCTATATTTGTAGTGCACGAATCACTGACTGATGTGGTTGTCTTTTAACATATGTTTTATAAACCAGACTTAACTGGTAAATGAAACTCATCACTTTTGTGTTACTATTTGTCCAGTTTTTGTTATGTTAAAACTAAACCCTCTTACAGTGAAAACATAATAAAATTAATTCATACTGAAAGGCTTAGTGGCATATCTAGATATTTTGAATAAACTGCTTTTGAATTGAGCTGAACTGAAGTGAGTTTTATCTTACCTAATCTAAAATCAGGAAAGCGCTGAGCTAAATGAAGGAGTTGGTAAGGTTTCCTCAGACACAGCAGGAAGTTAGTTTCCCAGTGCCTAAGGTAAAGATCAACGTAAAAACTGAGCTAAATCCGGGAGTAGCGAACAAGGTGACAGGCTAGATTTATTTCTAAACTAACACTGGTAAAGCAGTAAGCTAAATGAACCATTTGCAAAACTCTTTTCTGACAATGGGACAAGCTACTTCTCCATTACCAAAGCTGAAATCAGAAGGGTGCGAAGCTAAATGAGCCTTTACTCTGCACATGAGAGGCCACTGACTCCGTTTGGCCAACCTGACCTTTTATCTTTTCAGCTTTATGTCTTGGTCTTTGTGAGAATGACATGTTGTCAACAGCATGGATATTTGCAGGTTAGTTTCCTGTTTTGCTCCTCTTGTGATCACGTGGTAAGATTAATGCAACCAAGATCAACGCAGGGAAGGCAAACATAGCAGCAGGTGCAACAGTCCACGGACCAGAGTGGTTGGTAGGCAGAGTCTGAGGAGTCAGCACATGGTCAACCGTGTCATTACAGGTTTGGATAAACCAAACTTTCAAATCCAAGTAGACACGCTACCCTGCCACATTAATATTGAGCGGGAAACGCCATTGACATTGTTGGCAAGCAAGAACACTGCTACGGACTACTTTAAGTCAGTTTTGCTTGTTTTGTTTTTATTCTTGCTTTGATAATTTATGGCTGTCAGTGATGACATTTTTGCTTCTTTCTGATTGAGAGAGACCAAGAGAGAGAGACCATCCAAACACAAATTCAACTTGCCTGTCTAATAGACAGCTCTACACGACCACATCAACATTTGAAGAAAACCTGTAGGAGAGGAGGCTTCAGAGGACTGTCTGATTTGGATGTGAGGGGAGACGTCATCTCTAATCAGTATCAAAAAGCTGCTTGGCGAGGCAGTTCAAGGTCATACACAGGGAGAGCCTTCCTCGCTATTAGTGGTCTATCCTGGGGATAGCATGTAATGCTGGGGTTAGGTGTGTTTTGGATCAATAGGATTACCATAATTGGGCAGCTCAGTTGCAGTCGTAACGGTCTGGATGTCACGCCTGAACAGCCTATGACCCAGCAGATGATGGAGTTAAACACACAGGCCAGACCACGTGCATGACTGCAAATTGAATTTTGGAGAAGGGTAAAACAAAACAGCCTGTAATCTACTTTCAAACACAAACAGGGTTATAAGTGTGTGTCATAACACACACACACACACACACACACACACACACACACACACACACACACACACACACACACACACACACACACACACACACACACACACACACACACACACACACACATTTAACCATAGTGTTTACTATTATCAGATGGGCCTGTAATCTGTTCTGAGAGATCTTTGCCAGAGAAGGAGCAGGTTAAAGAGATACAGGAGGCGGATAGCGGGGTCATGGTCAGGAGAAAGAAGTTTAGGCGTTTCTGTGTGTTTGTGCGGTGCAGATGTGCGGAGGCTGTAATTGGTACCTATAGAGCCCCCCGGGCTGAACTCATGATTGGTTTAGTACATGGGTGTTGCTGGTGAGCAGCACAATGACCAGTAAACCTCTTGACCTACCTGTGTAAAGGTGCTTGAATGCAAATATTTCATTTGTCTTTTTCCCAAGATCTTCACAAATATGAGCTTGAGCAGTTAAAAACCTGTTGGCTGCTTTAGACGCCAGAAAACGCTTTATCTAGCATCAACAATAAGGGCTGTAAGCTGCTATGTGTTAAAATAATACATAATATTCCAGCTTTTGACAAGTATTGTCTCCATTAGAATATTGTGAGCAAAAGATAAAGAAAGGCAATTCATCAGATCCCCAAAATAGGTGATTTTGAGAATTTCTGACATTAAAGTTAAATCTCATTTGGTGAAAACAGATACCGTTTACGGCGTTAATAAAAGACTCGAGAGCTGGACTGGGGACCAAAGGATACTATGACACTATGTACAGTCACTGGACTGTGGACATTGTCCTGGAGTTTTTTTCAAGGTTTTGTGTGAATGACATTTTCAATCCTTCAGTATTTTTTGGAGATGGGCTGAATTGAAAGGATTTTTGAAACACGGTTCCCACAGACAACCCATCTTTAGAGCAGATGTGAGGGACAGCTGGAACTGCTCCTCCCCTCGCTATGCTTTTCCCAAATAATCAACTCAACAGCTCCAGCAGGAATATCAAGTTGAAACTGTCACATTGTTGGACCTGATACAGTTTGGCAAGTTTAGCAACAGGCATATGATGGAGCGCAACACAGTGCATTGGTATGTATTAAAAACAGGAGGAGGAAACTAGAGAATACACTGGAATAACATCATTTCCTTGCACTATCCTGTTTTATTAGATATTTAATACAATGTGCAGACCCTCCACTTAAATTTGAAGGGTATTCACATTCATCTTGCCTGGACCTAGTCTGCCTAGTCATGAAATATTTCTTAACTTCTTCTATCCTTCACAGAGTTGAGAGGAACATTGGGAATGGCAAAAACAGTTGGTACATTAGTAGAGAACGAGAATGTGCAGATGAGCTCGGTAACGTACCCCTAGATTTGTGCAAAACATAAATAAGGCAAAGAAAATAATTAATACTGGAATACATAATTCAAAAAAACTGCTAAATATCACAAAAACATTTTCACGCTTTTATGAGAACATTTTTCAAATTTGTCAATAATCCAGTTTATTGCAAAGGCGCAATAAAAACAGTTGATTTTTGAATTTTCACATCTCCAGCATCACTGGAGTCTAAAGTTATCAAAATCCAGTTTCTAGCTATTTTAGGCCTTTATTAATATGATGTAGTTGTGCTGTAACACTATTTAATCATTAAGCATTACTGCATCAAATAAAGGACTTTGCTGCGATAGCGACAATCGCAATAACTTTCCCAAAACTAAAGATGTTTTCACCCAAATTCTTCAAAGTCAAGAGCTTCTTTTTCTTTGTTTTAAAAACAAAGTCTTGCATGAGTCGATACGGAGAGTTCAATTCAGTTTTATTTATATTGTGTCTATGACAATACAAGTTGTCTCTTGTTTTCCAAAGACCCAGAACTTGACCTCCGAACAAGTTCCAGAGATATGGGGAGAGAACTGGGAGCTTTACGCTCATAAAAACAACAAAAACAAAAACACTTCAACGGAAACACCGGCCCCGTGCAGCCGTAGCCTCGGTGCAAGTTCAGAGCTTCGCTTTTGTTTTTGCAAAAAAATGTGATGAAAATCCACCTCATAAAAGGTCTGAAGGCCTAGAAGACAAGAGTTGGATGATTGCAGCTTCCTTTCCATAAAACACCAAAACGGTTTCATGACATCCAGCCAACAGCTGATGAACATTGTCTAAGAAAGAAATATCATTATTTCAATCTGATATAAAATAATATATATGTATATGTTTTATTAAAAAAGAATGGGCGATGAATGTTTAAGGTAACCCTTTGTCTTTGGTTTCTGAAATCTACACATTTATGCCCCAGTTGGTTTCCCCTCACCCGTCATCTCCTCTCAGAAGGTCCCACAATACAACTCCAGACTGCTGCTGCCAGGGGAAGTGGAGTTTAGGTTCATTTGTGTTTCCAGCCTGCCACGTTCACAATGGCATGAAAGCCATCTTACCATGTGAGACGGGCGAGGGAGGAAACTGAAGCAGCTGGAGTGCACTGAGCCAAGACATTTTCCATTGCAAAGAGAAAAAATGTTTGACTTTGTCTGATATATCATAACAATAACAACAAGCATTTGTCACAATGCTTTTCCTCAAGGCTCAGATGTTGTTGCTGCTGCTTTTCATCGAGCTATTCAGAGCAGGTCTTTGCTTTCTGCTTCCTTTACAATTATTTAGTCTTGTTCTCATATTTGTAGAAATAACGATGTGATAAAATCTATGAGAAGCTGAGGAGAAGATGGAATACAAGACCACAGACGTAGCTGACATTTTTGTCTCAGAGCTATAAATAAACACCATGGATAATCCAAGAATTGGCAACTGAGTTTGTTTTGTTTGTGTTTTTTTATCAGATGAGGATTTTAATTTATTCATTTAAAATAAAAAATGTGACTACCTCGAGGACTGAAAGTTATTTTAAGTTCAGGTCAATTCATTTGAATGTTAATTCACTTCAAATGTAATTTCTAGGCACTTATCACGGAAAACACATTTAAAAATCAGTTCAATCCTGGTGAGTTCAGTTGTAAAATAAATAAGATGCAAACTCATTAAAAATAAACAAAGTCCTTGACAATGATGTCAGCATGACACGGCAGCTTTTTCCTCATTCAGAGATTCAAAATGCTACTCTAGCCCCGCCCACATCCCCGCCCACCGGTAGATGTAACTGCACTGACTGTCCCCTACAACCCTCTGCTACACCACGTAATTGCTGGTTCTAATCCTGGAGTAATTCAGCTACATGTTTGAACCAAAGGAAGAGGAAGCTGAGCGAGTGTTTCTTATAAGTGGAGGCATCAGAACAGTGATGGATTCATTTTGTGGATGCTGGATTGCAGCTGAAGGCTGGTTTCTGAGAGCTCAGACACATTAACCACAACCTGGGGATCTTACTGGACCATGATCAGGCCCAGATCCCAACAACAGACAAAACATAGCAATAAATATACTATTTCTATAAGCACGCAAGTTACTATGAATTTCTGGGTGATCTTGAAACATTCGGGTAAACTCATAATGTCATGAATCCAGAGAACAGAAATCTCCACCTTTCCTCCTCCCGCTCTCTGTTCCTGCTCATAAACAGGTTGTAATCTCAAGACAACCAAAAATGAATTACATTTAATAGGTGTGACAAATGTTATTTGTTAATTTCATTTCTTATGTGTTCAGACTCAGTCAAATATTTGAACACAACAGCAGGTGTGCCTAAAGATGAGTTTAATGTAATGATTTCTGCTTCAGTAACTAGGCTTCTGCTGTTTGCTCAGTTTTGCACGCTGTGTATTTAGAAATATGATTTTATTTAGTAATTATTGAACTATGTTATCATTTATGAGCAACGTCTGCTGGGCTACTCTTTGCTCGGTTGCCTAGAAACCTAGGCAGCAGCCCAGGGGCCCAGCAACAGGTAATCGATGGCTCGTCAACGTGGTAAAGTCCTGAAATGGTCCAAGACAAAGGTCACCTGACCACAAGACCCAGAGCACCTAAGCAGGTTACATAAGGCTGCAAGCTGCAAGCCTCCACTGCTTGGACTCTTGACTACGCAGAGCCTGCTGCTGCAGCTTGACAGTACAATTTACAGCTCAACAAGCTATATATTTAAAATTAGATTGTGATAATTCATTAGGCTTGTTTAGTTTAAATTAAACTGATAACAGCTCGCTTAAATAAACCATATAATACTTGGTTTTATCTAGTGACGTACAGCTTGAGGTCAATGGAGATTGACCCGTGCTTGGACCTTGCTCTAAGCGGTGCCTTGAAGAACTGCACGTTTCCGCACCTCCAGGACCGGGTCATTTAAGCAGACCAGATGTAGCCCCTGGGTCTTGTCGGTGGTCCTTTTCGTTTAGCACAACGTAAATTTTCTCCTAAAGTTAAAAAAATAAAGCTGACATAGCGAATGGCCGCACTTTTAACTTTATTTGGACTCTACAAAGCACTTAACGAAGTGTTTGTCATGTGCCTTCTTATTTTATTTACAATGCACAATAACGAGCAGGTCCCTCTCAGCTGTTGCGACCCATCAGAGCCTAAACTACGAACATCTGGGTGTGGCTCAGGGTGTCTGGTACGAGGACTTACACTAAAGGTCCTTTGGGCACTGTTAAAGCATGCTCAGATTCTTAACCATAAAGGGAATATCCCTACTATTAAAAAAGCAAAACAGAAAAAAGAAAAATCTGAATTTGATGCATTTGTTTGATGTCACGAATGGACATGTATACTAATGCAGCACGTTGTATTTGATATGGAAGGATAAAAAGAGAAGTGGCATCACTGTCTCCGTCATTGTGCAGACAAGTTATGTAACAAACAAGACCTTGTCGAAGTCTCCGTTTTATAAGGTCAGAGAGAGCTGACTGTTGTTTTTGAGCTTTGATTGATTAAGGCAAATCCCAACAGAGGGTGTTATTATGGGCAAGTGAGTCATCCTCTTTTACGCCAACCGCAGGCTGCTGATGTCCTGGACCATCAGTTACTACCCAGAAAAGTCAGTTACACTCGCTTCATGTGACAGATGTGCACACGCAATAAGAACCAGGGTAAAACAGAGGTGAGGGTACAGCAGGGCTGAAATCCGATGTTTGCAGAGTCATGTTTTAAATATGGTAAATTTGCTGTTTTACTGATTAACTAGTTGGCTAATCAGCAGGTTTCAGAAGCTGTCGAGCCAACAGTTGGATGTTCATGCACGCAAGGCTGGAAACAAAGGAACTTTACATCTGCTTGAATGTTTACAAACTCTCCAGAGTAAAGGTTATATTCTTGAAATGAGTGTCAATGACATTTCCACTGTGTAATTATGATTTTCATTGACTGTTAAATAAGCGGGTAGCTGCCAGAGGCTCCTGAGGCAGAAAACAGACAGAAAATGTCACCCAAAAGAAAAACAACAACACCAACAAATGGATTCCATCTGCTTGAGTCGGTCTGATTCGTTTCACCTTCTTCCTTTTATTTATTTGTCCTGGTGTTTTTTTTATGTGTCTTGATATTTCTATTGATAATGATTATCTAATATAATAAAACTATTTATGTTCACTGTTTGTTGCTCAGATAAACTAACATAAAGTTGAGGAAACTGCAGAGCCCACCGGGGAAAAGTACAGTGCAGAAAAATAATTTGAGGTACAGCAGCTGAGTTTTCTGTACAGTTTAAGCACAAAACGAGCTTTATTTTGAAACGTCAATCTAAACTGAAATGACCGTTTCTTTTAAATCATGTTCTGTGAGAATGCCATGTTTCATCTTCTCACAGTAGGGCCTTCATAAAATGATGAGAATCGATAGTTTTTAATTTTGGCAGGTTAATTTCTCTCTCTGCAGCCACTCGAGCCATCATCCTTGTTAATTACAAAAGCCCTAGACATCTGCAGTAAATTGTCTCAGTTTTGTGCAGCGTCGGCCACATCTGAGGGGCTTCTGGGAGGTCACTGTCCATGACTTCATGCAGGAGCGGATTCAAACTTTAGGATGACTTGGACAACTGTTGTTGCCTTATGCAAGGTATTAAATCTTTTTTATTATCCATTCTACATAACACTAAAGGGAGCCAGTTCAAAGTCATCGCTGCTGTAAGTCATGTGACCTGTAGATGTGAAAAAGCTCTTTCCATTGCAGTTCTCGATCGTAAAAACCTGTTAAGCATTAAACAATGGGAACCTAATAACATTTTGCAATATATGGTTGTTTTTTCAATAATGCATGTGTTTTTGTGAGGTGCATTTTCAGTTCACAAGTCCAAGTTGTGCAACGTCATGGCCACTTTTTTTCTTATAGGTTTCTAATAGGTCCATAGTTTAAAAGTGTTGTACGAATGCCAGCAGATCCAGGTTAATAACCTGGCTCCGTGTAGGGATTTGGGAGTGCTGATTCCCTAAGTGTAAGGAATCAATCAATCCCAACACCAGGTCTGCTCACATCAGGGCATGTGGGAACTACAAATCACCTATTTATATTATTGATTCGTTCACACTGTCGTATCTATCCTGTACAACACAACTTACGCCAGCCCACTTCAGCTTTCAGCTTTCTGCTCAAGCTCACAGGCCACTTGGACTCCCCAGGGCTACCCCAAACACCATTTTATGAGCTACAGAGCTTCAGAAGTTTACAATTATAATTTAAAGCTTTCTTTTCTGCAACACTGGTGGTAGATGCAGGTTGTGTTGGATCACAGGTATAATGTGGTGATACGGCGTCCAGCCGCTCAGGGCCCAACAAATTCGGCCAACAAGAACATTTCAGTGTACTTTAAACCAATGAGGGAAAATGAATTTGACACACATGCGTGTTACCTAACAAGTGAGATCCACATGCACGAATGAGCACTCGGGGCACTCGGCCACAGGCGCTGGGTGTAGAGGAGCACGCCAGGGAGTTATTTAAGTGTACGAGACCAACCGAACAGCGTGAAACAGAAGTTTACCGTAGATGGAAAAAAACTTGTATGCTAGAGAAAAACAAAACCTTTCAAGGAATAAATAGGAAGGATCATTTATTTGCCAGCTTGTTACTCAATTTAACGTTCCACACTGCTGAGGTCTTCGGCATGTTGCCTTGTCATCCTCTTATATCTAAAATCAGCTGAAGCATTACTGTAGGTGATGTCCATGCCAACCAGTGGGCGAGAGTGCTGGAACTGGCTGTTTGCCAATAATAATAATAATAATAATAATAAAAGAAAGACCAGGATACCCAAACTGAAACTGGGTTCCTGTTTCACTGGCAGGATTTCTTGTTTGTCCAGAGCTTCTGGGATCCAAAGTTTTGACTGACCCAATAAGACTTAAATCAAGGAAATGAGACATCGCTATGAATTACTGGGATCTGTTTTTGTAATTAGTCAAGTGAAGTTTTCTTCCAGGGCTGGAAGCACTGCTTCCTTGTTTGGAACCAACTGCACACATCCTATCACGTATATGGATCATGTTCAGGCAAGATTGACTGTTTAAAGACTGTTTAAAGATAATTGATTCATTGTCTTTGGACTAAGCATGTTGTTCATAATTTTATTTAGTTTTTGGTTCCCACGAATTCCAAGTTATATAGCTTATTATGCTTTTTGAAATTGGATAGATTATACCATCAGATGGTAAAATAACACAATGTCTCTGTTCTCAGCAAAACGTCAGTGCAAAAAAAAGGAAAAAAGAAAAAACAATTAACAAACAAAAAAACAAAACACAGGACCTTTGCATCATCTCCTTTCTGAGCTTTAGTGATTGTTTTTTGTTAGATTTGGAGTTGTGCAGTGAGCTGTTTTAATCGCTGTTGTCACTGAAAAGCAAAACTGGTCCTTTATTTTTACATATTTGCATTCGATAACACTGGCCTCACTTTAGGTTTTACAGCCACTGCTGAGTATGTCACACATTAATTCCTGCTATCCCTGATCTTTCAAAGGCAGAAGTAACTCACTCAACACCCTGTTTCTGTTTGTACGGCGAGTCCCAACAGTTATAAAGTGAGAATTGATGATTGATGGGCAAGCAGAAGCAAGCTCCACGTCAACGTCAAGTGAGCCTCCAGGCAAATCGCAGACGCACGGACGCAGACACACATTGTACGCGCTCACAAACACATGCAGATTTATTGCCCTGGTCCTGGAGGTATGAATTACGTGCTGTCTGCCCTAAGACGTAGCCACTCACCCAGAATATATTGACCCTTGGAGCAGTAGTCAGTCACTGCTGCCCAAAGAACACTGAGTCAGGAAAGACTTTAAATTTATGGGAGCTCCCGTGTTATCTGGGCTTCCCATACAACACACTAGTGCACGCCCCAGGGGAGACTTATACTGGACGGAGTGTGGTTGAGGTTACACATATGAGGATGGTTCGATTCATCTCATTCACTCTTTCAGGATGAGGTGCAGAGTCTTACTTTGATGTGAAAGTCAAAGAAAAGGGGCCAGCTGATGTGGATATGTTCCCATTAATGAATGGATCAGCGATGACTGGCAGTCTTGTCACCAGTCAACCTGTCCATTTATTGGTTGCTAGATTCCTAAACATGTTGTTGTAGTTTATGCAATTCAGCCTTAAACTGTGCACTTTTGATCCTAACTATTCAACCCCTGCTCTCAGGACATTGCTATAAAGAAGAAAACTCTCGTGATAAAAGTTGTGACTTGATTTGTTTAATCCATCAAATGTAAAACGTTCAACTCCGTAAAAAGGAATGCTTCCTGGCCTTTGTACAGGATGGCTCGGACAACATTTAAACCTCTTAAGACAAGAAAGGAAACTTCAAACCAGCCAATCTGTGCGTGTTGTTATTATAACACTCGCTCAGCGACGGTGCCGCACTATCCAAGATAAACCTGCTCTGATTGTTTGTGTCTCATCCAGCCTGATCAACAAAGAACAAATCCAGTCATGTGCTAAGTGTTCGGGCCTGGAGCAGGCCGAGTCTTGTTAGGCCTCACCCAGCGCGAGTTATGCTTCTGTACAGACCGGGATCCCCTGCATATGTGCCATGTAGGATTCGGGTTGCTAGTTTTAGAGCACATTGACAGTCAAATGGGCAAACAGATGCGTAAATCTACCACGAGCAGCTCTGGGGTTATTATTTGAAGACACCTGCTGTGGTTCACTTTTGCACTATTGCTAAGTTGAGATTCATTGTCTTTGTGTGTCTAATAAGCCTTGTAATGCTACCAGGTCAGATGAGACGTTCACTATCTATCACCTAGTTTTATGGTGGGGTTTTTTTTTGTTCACAAGCCCAGTACAGATGCTGCATGCAGTTCATATCCTTTCTGATTTCCACCATGAGTGTTTATCAAAGAGGCACAAATAAAGTAAGTTTAGCTCAGTGTGTCCCCCTGCTGGTGTGGAAGCTCGGTTGGTTTTGTGACACTTTCTCAGACGTATTCTTGTTTAGTCTCTTGCTCGGTCACTTGTTTTTCTTTCCATTTCATACTTGAGTCTCTTAATCTGCTCTGCCATAATGTCCAGTGTAGCTCTGTGTGCTCATTTCATCACAGCTTTGGGAACAAATCATGAACTTTGTCACAAGATACAACCAGGACATCATGCAAAAGTTATTGTTGACTGTTTTTCATCAGCAATATGGATGTATGGAGAGAAAAGGGACTCATTATATCTGTGATATGATTTGATTTGTGAGTTATACTTGATTTATGCGTGTGATGGTTGTAACACACTTACTTTGTAATATTCTAAAATGTCTTATATGGACATATATGACATTATGAACTGTACAGATGTAGTGACTTAGGGACAAAAATGGACAAAAAGTTATTTACGGTTTACAAATCATGTTTTACAAGTACACAAAGCTACACACGAGCAGGTTTACGCACGCAGGGATGAAACACTATGAGAATTAGATGATGCTTCTTAAAAGTAATAAAATGATCTTATTAATATTTATTAAAACTGATATTTTAACATTAAAAAAACGTCTTTGCGCTGCTTCCAAAATAGAAAAAGAAAATATTGTGAGAAAATAAAACCATACAATCTTCAGATTAAGATATCCCTGTGAGCAAAAGTGAGTATATAGTGTGACCTCCCTCGGAAACAAACACAGTGGACTTATTTAAAGAGACTGTCCCTTACACATGTGCAAGTTGGCAACTATTCTATTAGAGGAGTCAAGGTCCTGGATTCTGTGTTTGAAACTTAAACAGACTGGAAAATGAATATGGATAGTCAACCTTTGATGAAATAACAAAAAAAAGAAAAAAAAGAAGGGGCGGTCTAAGACATTTGGACAATCCTATCCCTAAACTAAGTCATTTCTGCAGAAATTGTGGTGGGATTGCTGCTACTGGTCTTCCATGGTATTTTGTATTTTGTACATGGCATTTTGTTTGCTGCTTCAAAGGCTGAGAAAAAACATTTGTATAAATAGACTATATAATAGAGGCGCTTTGACAGATCATAAGTATTATTCTATCTGACAAACTGAAAATGAATTTAAAAATGTTCTCAAACTGCTTTTATTTAAAGTGAAAATCCAAATTAAATTTCTTTATCACCATTAGATGACAAAGTAATGCGGACTGTCATGTAAAAACTGTCTCTGATGCAGTTAAAGAAAAAGATGTTCTTTTTTAATTGTCATCCTACTTTATTTTGTCAAAATTCAATCCAGCTTTGTTTCATGAAAGTTTCGCCACTCATTTCCATTGGAAGTTTTGCCATTAAATGATTACATTTTTTTTTTTCAAAAAGATACGTCACATGTTCGAGAAGAGTCATTGCACACATCATGCATTCAAAATGGTCACTTTTAATGTTTAAACTGCGCTTGAGATGATATGAGACTAAAAAATAACAACATATCTTGGGGTTGCGCTTACACAACAGTCCTACCAATAAGAATATGAGTTTGAAAAACACATCATAAAGTGCTCTGAACAGTGTTTAAAAACATGCTTAAAGTGCAAGCCAAATAAAAACGACCTACATTAAAAGCCTTATAGTTAAGTGTTAAAGAGTATGACAGACACAAACTGGGAAATGGATTTAAAATGCTGTCATAAAAAAACAGAAAACAAATTCTTATTAAATGCTTGAACATTTTACAGCACGTAGTGTTAAGGTCACATCTGGACTCGGTGAATATAAATCTTTTTATTTGATATCCTCATGAACTTTCCCTTTTGATTTCTTCTTCACTGAACCAATTACTTTTCAATAAAACAAGATTATTTTATGTTAAAACACACCAACTATTTGGTATGCGTGCGCTCCTTAACAAACCTGCGAGAGTAAAAGAACCACAAAACGGAGTTTTCCTTACACCAGCTTGAAAGGAGACATATGGGAAGCCGAAAAAAAGAGTAACATCTCAAATCTCTGAAACAATGGTGTTGTTTGTGGTGTTGGGTGGCAGCAGGGTGGAGACTGCGGCTGTACATGTGGAGACCCACTTTGCCAATGGTGACAGGATCCATCAGCAGCCGCCAAACCCAGAAAGAGATAGAATCAGCCAATGCCAGCTGAGTCGGGAGTGAAACAGTCAGCCAGCTTACCTTCAGCTCAGACCGTGAAGTTTCTGTTTGGAAGAAGGGGGGAGGGGCGGGGAGGTCAACTTATCTTCTGCATCTCTCCACTGTTGTCATGGCTACATGGATTCATGCTGATGTTCCAGGGACACAGAGACACAGAGGGGCTGTATTGATAACAACATTTGTTGTCTACAATGTTGTTGTGAATTAAAGTGCATGCCTGTGTGTTTACTTGTACGCTTGTGAAGGTGTTTTCTGCCCTTGCATGCCATCTCGAGTGTTTCTGTATGTTTCTGTGTTAGTGTGTCACAGTGTGCACGTGTTTAAAGCAGGCCGACAATATGGCTGAAGGCCTGGCCATGAGAAGCAACGCGATGACATCAGAGGACAAACTGTACTCATAACAAAGTGTGTTTCCATGTAAACGGACAGCTGCTTTGGCCTTGGCTCCACGGCATCAGCCCTTTACCTCTGATGAGCAACATCATCGGCTTCAGCAGCGGCCCAGTGAAGTCGTCCCGCTGGCCTTGACCTCAACTCTGGCTTCAAAATATCCATTTCACACCGGCTTCCTTTTGTTTTCCATTTCTTTCTTTGTCATCCCGCTCCTGTTTCTCTTCAGCTGCCCTTTTCCTCCCTTGTCTTTCCATCACTTTCTCTCCAGTTCTCTCGTTCCCCTTCAGTGCTGTTGGAGATGGCTGCTTTTCTTGGCAGGTGAAAAGGCATGATGGTGGTTTGTTCCCAGTGACATTGCACATTTCCCCCCTCTTTTTCTCCCTTCTCATCTTCCTTTCCTTTCTCTGATGGTCTATTTTTGGCCGATGACTGTGCGTCCTCAGCAGTTCATAGGCGTTGTTCTCCCAAAACGTTGCACTAATTGTTATTCCATCTCCCCAATGCTTCATCACTGCAACGAAATGTGCGGCTGAGTTAGCTCGTGTGCGTGCAAGTATTTGCTTTCTTTTCTTATGATCAATCTGATTGCATATTTGTGTTGGCATTTTATATATTTAGTCAAATGGATGTCACTTGTTGCCTAAGGCCGTCTTGATGAAGTGCTGTAGACGTGCATGTTTGCCAGTGTGCCATAGCGAATGGGGCAAGTGTTATGTAATAAGGACCATTATGTTTTTATTTTATTATATAAATCCAGCAGATGTCTACGCATGCTTCGGCATGTGTATTTGTGTGTGGGTGGGTGTTATGATTAACAATACATCTCCAGGGCATCTATACTCCTTTGGGTTTTAATGGATGTCAGATAAGAACATGACAAACGGATGCAGAATGCCTGCGAGATGCAGCCCTGCCGAGGGAGCTGCAGCCTCATGCAGGATTGGATGACTTCTCAACTTTTCTTCCCTCTTTCCCTCTCTTCCCGGCATGGACCCGAGAACCAGAGCCAAGTCATTTTTAACGACTATTTGTGTGATTTGTGTTGGCTCTGCTACAGTGCCAGATGGGTGGGATTTGCCAAATAGTACAACGCAATGAGTGCCAGAACTATTAGACAATCATTTGAAAGTATTTGAAAGGCAGTTTGTTGAACTTTTCTTCGGCTGGCAGCTTCTTTTAACTCTATTTGTCTTGCTTGAATGGTGTGAACCCCAACTAATCTAACACTCTAAGCAGGTTTGAAATAAATGTTCAAAACTGAACTGACCCAAGGTCTGTTCCCAGTTTGATCACTTTTTGTATTTTCCATTTGTAGGTAATAGATTTTCTTTACCAATGAGTAAGCCAATGGCCCAGTGGCCAAACTGAGCTTGGCCACTACATGTATTCTTAGCTGAGTCCGACTGGGAATTCTTGTTCTGATGCTCTAAAAGGCCAAATGAGTTTATACCGTCAAGTGAGGATCTAATGGTTGTTACCAGGTCTTCAAGTCAGGTAAATACAAACTCAGATGGAAAACATCCATCCATCCATTTTCTACTCATCACAGGTAAGAGGCAGGGGACCAACCTGGACAGGCCACCAGTCCAGTCACACAAACAACCGCACGTGCTCACACCTATAGGTAATTTATGAGTAATTTTGGACCGTGGGAGGAAGCCGGAGTACCCGGAGAGATCCCACACAAGCATGGGGAGAACATGCAAACTCCACAGAGAAAGACACCCGCCGGGGAATTGAACCAGGAACCTTCTTGCTGTGAGGCAACAGTGCCGACCACTAAGCCACCGTACTCACATACATATCAGTATATGCTTTTTAAAAATAAAGTAGTAAAGAAGTAATCATTTTCTCAGTCTCTGGTTGTAGAGGAATTTTATTCCACCCTTCTTTCAGTTCATTGAGGTGTGCAGGTATCTGTTTAATGTAAACTCTGAAGATCCCGCCACAGCACGTCAAAGGGGCTGCAGGCTGGACTTTGATTGAGCCATTGCTGTGAGCCCTTTCTTTCTTTCTTTCTTTCTTTCTTTCTTTCTTTCTTTCTTTCTTTCTTTCTTTCTTTCTTTCTTTCTCTCTTTCTTTCGCCCTTTTCAGATGTCCCTGCTGTGACTGTGTGGCTCCAAAACAAGTCCAAATCATCACCCCTCCGCCACTGCACTGGACAGTTGGTGGACGTATGCGCTGACACGTTGTGTTTGGTTTAGAAGTGGTGCTGTGCATTGTTGTCAACCATCTCCATCTTTATCTTGTGTGATCAAAGGACATTGTGCTAGAAGACTTGTGGTTTGTTCAGATGCACGTTTGCAAACCTAGGTTCTGTACCCATTTTTTTTATTTTATTTTTCTAATTGTGTTCCCATGAACCTGAAGAGTCAACTGAGGTCTCCACAGTCTGACATGTATCAAGTGGGATGTTTTTTTTTGTTAGCAACTGTCTTAAATGTTTTCCTGTTGTGAATAACTATTCTTGCTGAAAATTGATGGGCTTCAAAATACTGGTGAACGGCCTTATAATTGTTTCCAGATTTGCGGGAAGAAACAATTGCTTCTCTCAGGCCATTGCTGATGTCTTTTCCTCTCTGCATTTCGCTAACCCACACCTGGATGTTTCTGACCAACAAAGTGGTAAAACGTCGTAGGTTCTTTACACCTGCTGATGCTCAGTCACTCAGGTGCATCAAATCAGCAGCACTGGTCAGTGCTTAACCTCTTAAACGTAAGGGTTGCCGAAGAGGTGATTCTGCATATTTAACTTATTTTCTGTAAAATAAATAATGAGACAGTCGTTGTTTATCTGCAGTTTGAATAACTTAATTAAAGCCCAGATAATAAGCATTATGTATGTAACTCCTGATACTTGGAACCTTGGAAATAAAAGCTTGTACTTTGTTTTTTCCCATGGGCGCTCACGATTAACACCCCATTAGTGTGTTAGGGGAATTGCCTTTTAAGTAAGTGAGGGAACTGGAGCTCATTCAAGTGTAAAAAAACACAGAAGTGATGATGGCAACACTGTGGTTCTTAAAGGCAGAGTAAGTGATTCTATGTTATTTCTAGTCCAAAATAGTTTTTTCTTTTCACTTTGAGTATAAATCTCCTCACCATCTGCAAGCTACCCATCTCACTGTAAAATAAATAAAACACCGGTCTTCATGCGCTCTGTAAACTGGAAACAGTCTCCTCCCAAGACATAACAAACTTTGTTAAATCCAATTACTAACAGGGGGAGGGTTTGTGCTTGTGCACATAAAGTGGGGGAGGGGGCAGGACACTTGGGAGAGTTCACGATGAGGTGTTCCATTGCTGTAGATTTCTGTGCTTTGTTGATGTTTTGTTTTAAAAATCCATAAAGAAATGACTTACCATACCTTTAATAAAGATGGGATATATGGATAATATGGTTTAGAAGGAGAAGATACTTTGATCCGTTGGCTTTGGAAAAAAACAAGAATATCACTTCTTGTGAATTCAATTGATAAAACTACATTATATCTTTTGTGAAAAACCTTTTTAACTAGCCTCTGCATTCACTAATCCATAATAGTTTAATTCATGACAAGACTTATCTAAGGGTCCATCCAGAGTTCAGTTTGTACTTAGCTTTAAAGAAACTCCACTATTCAGAGAAGCATACACTTTCCCAATGATGAAGGCCATAAAGTTGCACAAGAGAAAACCTTTCAAGAGTTGTCCCAGATAGTCCTGCTATTTTTGTCACAAGACCTTTCAGCACATTATAAGCTACAGTTTTAAATTAGCATTTAAATCCATCAGTATCAGAGTTGCCTCTGCCTGTGGCTCTGAAAAAAGATAAACAAGTGAATATTTTTCCTTTTACTTTGCACCCCCCTCCCCCAATCCTTTCTTTCTCCCTCCTGGATTACCTCTGATTTTTCCAGATGGTCTTTTCACACACCATTCATCTTGCTTGGACAGCAGGAAATCAAACCTATGAGGGAGACTGGGAAATGAATGTGTCCCCCTTGGATGCAGATCCACCCATTGGAAGCGAAACAGAACTCAAAGTTCCCCGCAATCTTCCAAACTAGTGTTGTCAAAGTGGCCACCAAGCCAACAAAATGAGTTGCAGCCTAGTTTGAGCTTGATTTAAAAGCCCTGTGCTCTGCTGCTGTACTCACTTTTTTTTCTAGTTCTCTTTTCTTTTTCTTCATGGCGTAACATCAGTTTAATCTTCTTTTGGCTGCACTAGTGCTTCGTTTAGCGTAAGGTATTTTTATCGGTTGTACATGGTATTATATTGCAACCATGGAGATGTGTGGGAAATTAAATTCTTTCAGTGTACTCATCTTTCTTTACTTCCACCCAGCTCAAACCCAGCCATGGTCTGGTTCTCGTTGCTGCTCTCTGTCAGAGGGCCAGTGTGCGTCAGAAGCTCCCCGCGGTCTCTTCAAATAAAAACAGCAATGCACATGACTTCGACCAAGTGCTATTTCACTAACCATCTTCCTTTGATACAACTCAGGTGCACTGGTTGGACTTTTTTCCTGCCTGAAGACCTCTCTTGGAGACCATCAGGACGGGGTCTGGGAAACAGTTTACAACTCCAGAGTGTTTGAAATTCAACCCTGCTGAGGGGACCCCATGGGTCCTCAATTAAAGCTCCATCCAGACCAGGAGAGGTTGCATCTGAAGCCAGTTCCCATTGATCTGATTGAATACTAGGAATGGAAATGCACAAGTGAAACAGAAACTGACACCTTATTTGATCTTACTTTTTATACGTCTTGCATAAGCAGCTGATACAAGTTAAAGCATTCAGGAAATATTAGGATGTGAGCAAAGCTTTATAAATATCAAACCTCTCTGATGCTGACAGGACATGCTCCAGAGTTGCTCTCTCTTGCAACAGCAGGAGCTGACCCTCTCAAAGCAGGCTCCCCACAGCGCCAGCCAAAGGTGCGTTCTTACTATTTAACTTGGACCGGACTTGCTTGATTGTTGCTGTTAAGCCCAAAAAGCTTTTCTGCAGTCCCACATGAAAAGCAAACACACATGTATTCTTATCCTTGCAACCTGTATGGGTGTGTGCTCGGCCCTTTTTTGTGTGAGTGACCCCTGGATGGTTGCAACACTTATAGCAGGTCTGGACTTGCACAATCACAGTAGATTTTGTGAGTTTGTATATGCATGTGTTTAAAGGCTGGGTAAAGGTGCTCAGAAATGCTTAATCCTCACGTAAATACGCTGATGTTGCTGGAGCAGGGCCAAGGACTCTCTGTCCTGTCATCACACACAAATATGATCATAATCAAAAGTTAAAGTTAGATGACAATACTTGTCTAGAAAAAATTCTACATGTGGGAATGATCCAGTTAAAATTGGCTCCTATTTTTAGCCTATTGGGAAAACAATGACTAATTTTATTTGAAATGTTTGCTTTTCTTCCGTTTTTTTAAAAGAAGTGCTTTATCACAATAGCACTCCAGACCAAATCGGGGCAGTAAATCAAGAGAAAATGCTTAAGTGAGACACAACAAAGTGCACAAACTCACCTCTGTCATGCAACTGGGCATTTCCGTGTTCATAACAGCAAATGCACAGTTGAAAAGAAGTGCAGGGGCACTACTGTGCAGCAAATATGTTTGCAATTTTTTAGCAACACTACTCCTCAGGGTGACATCAGTCGGATCCTCTCCTCTAGTCTCCGATAGGAGACCATCCCCTCCACTAAGCACAGTATTTTTAGTGGCTGTTTCATCAATACAGTGGATGTACAAGGTCTTTTCTTTGATGAAGTTCTTTGGTTGATTAAATATATATATATATATATATATATATATATATATATATATATATATATATATATATATATATATATATATATATATATATATATATATATATATATATATATATATATATATACATACATACATACATCATACAGTATACTGTATATATTAAAGTCTTATAGTATGCCGTGTAAATAAACCCCACTCTTTTAGTCCTTCCAATACTCCAAACTGTAATTTTCCTTTTGGAGAACACCATGGATCCATACTTGACCTCATTATCTTTTAAATGTTTATACTATATTTCCTCAAGATTATGAAAAGTGGCTTAATGAAAGTAAGTTTTAGTTTCTAAATTCTTGTGAAGCCTCTCTTTAAGCTGTTCATCTTCAAGACAAAAGAACGTCTTGCTTCCATAACAATAGCACTCCTCATCTTTTGTAACAGAGTGACACAAATGACAAATGCTGGCTGCCTCTCAGTCTGCTCACCATTCTGTTGGCCTGTCTTTGTTTACTGGGTGGTGGAGGTTCTCCATCTTCTGTCTGTGGTGGTTGGAAATGCAGATCCTTGATGAGGCAGAAGCATGAGGTAAACGCTTTGGAGTGTTTAAAAAGGGACTATAGAAAGGACTATAGAAGACTTATGGTGGATTACATGGGATTTCCAAAGGATTGGTTTGGTTAATAAATGCAGGCTTGTTGGGTCCTGCTTTTTTGACTTTTTTTACTGTCAAACCTGCTGGCTTGTAGGGAGAGCCTTTATCGAACACATGCATTGACAAATGCGTCCACATCCCTCAAAAACAAAATCTGAAGCAATGTTTCAGGAGCTCTCCTCATCTGATAGGCCAACTCATAAATCCAATAACAGTTTGGTGGAAACTGACGGACACACACACATTAAACACACAGACAGACACATCAACATCTGTAAGGTATCATGGCCCCTCATTCACGAGGGAGCTATCACTAGGCTCCTGCAAACAGACAGCAATCACCATCTGACAGAATGAAAAGCAGCAGAGCGTGTAAAGAGAGGCAAGACTATAGGAACAGGAAAATACCACTGCTTTAGATCCTGTTTTCTTAAAATGTTGGTTAGAAGCCAAAATCTGTCAGGGCTTTGGCATTGTTTATTCTGTCTATACAAAGGAACACTAAGATGTGTCAGAGAGCATGTTTTAGTTCATTCACATAAAGCCTGGGCTGAGTATTGTGTAAGAGTTTGTGTTTTTTACCTCTCCATTGTGGGAAGGAGATCCAGACTTCCCTAATCCCAATTCCTTCTTAGATCAAAAGAGAAAAATTGTATAGTTGTCATTAAATATGATTATATATAACGTAATATGCCAAATGAGTTGCTTTCTCTACAGTATGGTTCAACAATTGGTTCAAAATGAGGATAAAGATGAAGCATAGACATATTTATAACCCGATCAGGATTTGTGAAGTGAATGAGTGCAGGTGAAGGCTTGCCCCATTCATGTAATCCTCTGACATTGTTAGCTGCTGGGAAGATGGGGCTTTTCTGTGCTTTAGATAGACCCGAGTCTCTTCAAGTAAATGAGTCACCACAGATAGGAAAATCTTCTTCTAATAAACACTCATAAGCACAAACTTAAGTACTCAACCACAAATCCCCAGGTGCATTTCAGGCAACAAACGGTCAAAAAATGTGTTGGGCGCCTATGTGTTCATTAGATTTGCAGTTCTTTGAATCTGTCACATGGTGACTGCTGTCTGTTTGAATCGATTAAATAAATAAATAAATAAAAAAGTGCTCATGCTTACAAAACTTATGGATAGTTGTGATTGATATAACTTGGCACAGTGAGTCATGTTAATACGTACAACAAAACAATATGGGGCGAGGCAGATGCCGTACAAGACTGGCGAGGCTGATGCCGTACAAGACTGGCGTGGCAGATGCCGTACAAGACTGGCGTGGCAGATGCCGTACAAGACTGGCGTGGCAGATGCCGTACAAGACTGGCGTGGCTGATGCCGTACAAGACTGGCGTGGCTGATGCCGTACAAGACTGGCGTGGCAGATGCCGTACAAGACTGGCGTGGCAGATGCCGTACAAGACTGGCGTGGCTGATGCCGTACAAGACTGGCGTGGCTGATGCCGTACAAGACTGGCGAGGCAGATGCCGTACAAGACTGGCGTGGCAGATGCCGTACAAGACTGGCGAGGCAGATGCCGTACAAGACTGGCGTGGCAGATGCCGTACAAGACTGGCGTGGCAGATGCCGTACAAGACTGGCGTGGCAGATGCCGTACAAGACTGGCGAGGCAGATGCCGTACAAGACTGGCGTGGCAGATGCCGTACAAGACTGGCGTGGCAGATGCCGTACAAGACTGGCGTGGCTGATGCCGTACAAGACTGGCGTGGCTGATGCCGTACAAGACTGGCGAGGCAGATGCCGTACAAGACTGGCATGGCTGATGCCGTACAAGACTGGCGTGGCTGATGCCGTACAAGACTGGCGTGGCAGATGCCGTACAAGACTGGCGTGGCTGATGCCGTACAAGACTGGCGTGGCTGATGCCGTACAAGACTGGCGAGGCAGATGCCGTACAAGACTGGCGTGGCAGATGCCGTACAAGACTGGCGTGGCAGATGCCGTACAAGACTGGCGTGGCAGATGCCGTACAAGACTGGCGTGGCAGATGCCGTACAAGACTGGTGTGGCTGATGCCGTACAAGACTGGCGTGGCAGATGCCGTACAAGACTGGCCTCATGCTTTCATTACAGAAGACACTACAGAGCGACAGGTAGCCTGGTGGTTAGCACTCATGGCTAGAAGGTTCCTGGTTCAAAATCCAGCCTGTGTTTGTATGATCTACATTTAAAGTCACTTTGCAGCTTGTGCTGCTGCATTTCACAGTAAGAGATTCATAAAGCCTCGTGCTGACCATTACCCACTGCCACACCTTCTGTGAAATATTTTTATATATCATACAGCCGTAAAGATATTTGATTTCAGAATTGAAAAGGCAACGCACACATACCCTTTTTCTGCATTAATTTGCCATCAAATGTGATCCGATCTTCATCTAAGTCACAATAATAGACAAACAGCCCTAATTACATTCAGGGTTGAAGTGAGGCTAAAAATAACCCTCGAAACCTCCACTTCACATGTCAAAGCGCACATCATACCAAAAGTGTGACAAAATTGTTATTTAGAAGGAAAACACACTGTTTTGATTCATGACGGGAAAGATTCCTGATGGAGACAAAATATTTATAAGAACTGTTTATAAAAGTTGCATTGCCAACTCATTATGCTATTTATCTGTGCTGTGTACATCCTTTTTATCAGTTGTTCTTCTGATAATGATAACGACGGTCAAGTTTGGGTCTAGAGGTTGACGGTTTCCCTGTGGATGCTGCTTCTCGTGTTTTTAGATGGACATCTGTACATCCGCTGAATTGGTTTCCTTTTGCCAACCTTCTTGAGATCTCATTAGACCTGAGCCATGTTTGCTCAGAAACCCCACTAATGACATCTGAAGACTTGATGGTTTTTTACAAAGCTGCAAACTCATGGGCGGTTCCAGATAATTTACCTACATTTATAACTCTGGATAAAGGCCGTCTGACATGTGCAGATAAATAATCCAATGTTCTATCTTTGTTCAGCCGTTCAATAAGCTGTTTACACAATGTAGTTTGAGCTTTGTCTGTCAACACTCGGATTCTTACATCTTGCCAAGTTTCCACAGAGGGAGTTGCGTCACCTGCTGACCAGCTGTGTTTCTTGGCAAACTGAACTTTTTTTTTTTTTTTCGTGAGAACCAATACAACAGTTTTCTTCTTTCCTGCCTTTGTGATGAGCTAAGTTAACCATCTTCTTTTATGAAACAAGTTTAGCTTTCATATAAACTCAAAAACATGATTAAAAACTGTCTATTTAGCAACTGCATCATCCTGTAGTCTGACATAGTTTTGAGCGTTTCACCCACATAATTAGGATCAGATCTCATCATCACCTCCCCCCTTTACGTTCCCCTGGTCGTTCAGGCCCACATCAAGTTGTTTATCTTTTAACCCTCTTCAGATAGGACGGGAAAAGCGATGCTTTTTGTGTTTTTGTCTGCAGCGGAAGGAGTGATTGTGCATGAATTGAGGTCCTTAAGAAGAGCACACAAAGAAATAAAAGCAGACAGAGAAAAATTGCACGTATATGTGTGCGCACACACACACACACACACACACACACACACACACACACACACACACACACACACACACACACACACACACACACACACACACACACACACACACATCGCCACTGACTTATTTTGTCAGGTTTATGTATTTGATATTATTCCATCATCTCCTCAGTGAAGAAAAATAAAAGTATTTAGACACAAAGAGATTCCATTTAAGGCTCGAGGCTGAGTTAGTGAGTCATGTAAAATGATCTGGAGCGAAACTAAGAAAAAAACAGTCTCAGCAATGTGTCTGTGTGTGTGCCTTTCGACCCAATCGTTTTTTATGAAACGGCTTCTCTTAATTCATACCCATGGTCATAATTTCATGTTAATGCGCTTGAAAACAGCAGCATAACAGAACACGCTGCCACAATGTTTCACTGAACGTGGACGTCAGATGGAACCAACTACCCGCCCTCTAAGCTTTGCATGAGGGGATGAGGAGCATCGTGAATGTGGGCGACTCCTGTTGCCCGTCAGGAACACAGCTCTCCAACCAAGCTACGATAAGTTTAATTCACTTTCATTCAGTTTTATTCATATTGCGTCTATTACATTACAAGGTGGATCTGGGCACTTTCCAGAGACCCAGAACATGACATAAAACCAAAACTGTGATAGATTCTATGCATGTTTAACAGTGACAATCCAGGCATAGATCGGAAGCTGGAGCTGGGTGCAGAGTATGAAAGTCATCAACTACACCGTTTCTGACGTTTCTGTTTGCACTGACTGTAACTCCAACTAAAACTGCAAAAGTGTCTGTTGCATCCTCACAACTAATTAAACATATTTTTAAGATGTTATGGAAAGACTTGCTAGGCTGTTTAAAATGTTCAGAGTTCTTTTTACAGGCCGGCCCTCATGAACCGATGAAATCACAGTGTGCACGACCACCGCGGTCTCGATAGATCGCTGTGGGGCACAATTACGACTTAAAATATTGGGATGACTTATGTCGGAGCCTACCGTATGTCCGTTTTGGCGGATGTTACGATTCAAGGCAAGTTAGGTTGGTTGTTATTCTTAGTTATAAAGACAAAAATAATAAATGGAGTAAACTCTTTAATTGAAGTCAAATGTATCACTTTGCCACTTGAGCACAAAATGGAAATAAAACATAACATTTCATTTTATTCATACGTTATAATTTACATTTTTAACATCTTAAAAAAAGATCATAACTTTGAAGGCATGGGGGCTTTTATTTTGGTGTGGCGATTCAAGTTTGTTAGACTTACGTTGTTTGTGCATAAAAATACACATCATACACCTCTTGTTTAGTCTAAGGTAAAAGTTAATTGTTTTAACACCTTAGATACGTCTAAACTTATGGAAAAGTATACGATGTCCACACTGTACAAGAAGAACTGGACAAACCCCTTTACATCCCCCGTAGGCTTCCAGAAGAGTGCTTTTGAAGCCTCTTTCCAGAGTCGTCTCCTGTTCGAATGTCATTTCGGGGGCATTTAGGCAGCGCAGGTCGCACATGCTGCCTGCTCTTAGTTAAGCTGCGCACTCGGACAGCGGCGACTTTTGCTGGTTTGCACTGTGGCTCCAGTCAGTCACAGTGCAAACCAGCAAAAGTGATGACTGTTGGCTATGCTGGCTGGCAATCAAATTACCATATTTTTAATTACACATACATTTGTTTCTTCACATAAATGTACACAATTTACCTGTAAACATGTTTATTACTGATTCAAAGTTCATTTTAACAAGCGTATCAGTGAAAATTGACTGGCTTTTGGAGCCAGCCCCTAGTGGTCAGTCGATGAACTGCAGCTTTTCTTACTTCGGCATCAGCTTCAGTCTAGAAGTTGACGTTTGCTTTGAGCAGTGTCGCGGAGGTAGAGTCCGTTTTATACTAAGATCCATTGTTGTTTGGTCTTTCACTCTTCCAGGTTCTCTTCTGTCATTACTTTGAGTCTCTTATTCTCCTCAGCCATGTCTTCTGTAGCTCTGTGAGTAGTTTCATTATTTTTTAAATTTATTTTTAATGTGTGACAGAGCTGTAAAGTGATATATAGTTGTTGCCAGAATCGACCAGAATTGGAATCCAATTTTACTTTTTGGTGTTTTTTGCAGGCGGCACTGGAACAACTGAGCCCTGGAAGATGCTTCCTGAAGCTTCCGGATGCTTCCAAAGAGTCCTACAATAAATTTAAAAAAAATATTCACATAAGGACTGTTGAATCGCTTTAAATGAGTAATAACATTTAGATTTGGAGGGGTTGGGTGGTGAAGCGACACTCACGACAGTCAGGTAGGAGCATTAAAACCACCGCACTCTTTCACTACTCTTTTAAAGTAACTTAATCTGAAATGTCATTTTTGGATTCACTCATTGTTTTATCAGGCTTTCAGATGCTGTTTTATGAATTACAAACCACTCGGTAAAGGTTAGAAAAACATCATGGCTTTTGTTAAAAAACACATTGTCATAACATTTCACATCAAAATATAATAACAAAATATCCCGTCATTGGCTCATTGGCTAACAAGTCCTGCCCCTTCGGCTAAATACAAAAACCTGTTGGACACAGAAACCACATGTCCTACTGTCAAACATGAGTAAAAATCATGCTGAAAGGCATGAAAAAAAAGTTCCTGTTCATCAGGACAATTCAACAGATTCAACGTCAGTTTTCTGTTTCATTTTTCAATGCAGTTCAGTTCGGTTCACCTGTCCTCTTTAGCGCCAAGTTGGGGCAAGTGTCAGAATGACAGAAGAAAAGGTCAACACAGACCACTCAAAGACAATCCAGTTCAGTCCAATTCATTGTTATTCTTTTAATCCAAGTCATCCAAAATTAAAATCAATAAGAGATCAATGTTACTTACAGTAATAATGTCAGATGTACACTTATGTATACTGTATGATACTAAAAGACTAGATCTTTCCCAGACCCAGAACATAACCCCCGAGCAATTATTACATAAACAACGGCAGGTAAAAACTCCTCTAGTGGAAGAAAAACCTTAAGTAGGAAAGTACCACTGAAACAGGGAGACAGTCCACTTGCTGGACAGAGAGTTTAAATTTTATTAAATTATTTAATTAAATAAAAAAAAAATGCAGCTTGAGATGATCACCTATCCATCATTAATGAAATGTATATGACTTTTTTTAGACAAAGTACCACAGTGACACGGATCAAAAACAAACTTTTCACTTTTCAGTTCTGTTCATTGCTGCAGGTTTAAAGGTAGGATGATTGTTTTAAACAACTTCTAATCCAGAAGACTTGTGGTCACATTTCAGTGAATATTTCCTCATTCTCCACTTGTGACATACCGTATCGCTGAGTACACTATAAAAAAGCAAAAAAAACCCAAAAAAGGTTTCATACATTTCATACAACACTGCTCCAGCCAATCGCCAGCTGGAGGAGGGTGTAGGCCTGTGATGAGGTGTGCTTTCTTTCTTTACTTAGGAGCACTAATGGGGGGGAGGAAGGAAGTCGTTTTTTTTTATGTCTTGTTTAATTTTTAACACGTGAGATCACTCAGAAATGACTTACCCTACCCTGTGGAGATGGGACAGCAACTCCACACAAAGTGCCTCTTTTGAAACGGGTGGAGTAGCTTTAAGCAATTCAATTCTGAGCAACAATAAATGCTTTATGGTGTGAAGTTTGGTAGAAATAAAAATGCAGAAGCCTGATTCCACTTTGATTTGATTATATCACAGTACTGTCACAGTACGGGCCACTCAGGGACATATCGTCAGTCTTAGGTAGTCCCAAAGTAAGTGACACAGTTGTGTTATCTCAGGGCTTCATTTGAACACAGTACTGATCGGCATGTCCAGGGATAATTATGCATGTGTGTAGACGGTCTTAGCAGTGTCAGTGTAGAGAACTGAACATAAAAATGGCCAAATTCCTTTTTTAAAACTGCAAAAACGCAGAACAGGAGTGTGCGAACCAATCAAATCCCCTCCAACCTCCAGCTCTACTTAAGACCAATCATGTGCATCCTTACTGCTTCCACCCTTCCTGTGTGTGCACGTGTGATGTGGGTATCAGGTGGGCTCTGTGGCGTCAGTGTGGAGGGGAGTTGAGGTGGATGTTTACATGGATTTAGTGCTGATGGAGGAGAGGCTGGAGGAGGGAGTGGGCGGATGATTTAGGGTGGGGGTATGCAGAAGAAAAATACAGAACATCTGGCTACACAAAAGTGCTGGACCTTGTCAGATGGGAAGAGAAAGATGAGAAGTGGTGTCACAGACTGAACTGCTGCACGAACTGAAGAATCAATTATGTCTTAAAGTTCATTCTTTTCCAAATAATTCAGCATCTTATTACTACTGGATTCACCCAGAGTCCACATAGGGAGGACTGTGATGAATGCATGGATTAGTTTCTCAGCATTGGTTTAAGAAAGGATGTTCTCTATTTTCATGATATGCAGATGCAAGAAAGAAGCGCTCGTTTAATGTGTGAATTAAAATATAAATGTTGTTTAAAAGTGACTCCAATGATGCTCACGGTAATAATGGAAGCCAGAGAAATGTAACGCAGTGCTGGTATAGGGCTGCATAGTAAATAACCAACTGAACTGGTTTAGGTGTCTTCCAGTGTGTAGGGCTTTTAAAGAACTTGAAATGGCTTTTTCTTTGATACTTGATGGAAAACATGGATTTATTGGGATGCATGAGTTACCTGCATTGTTCTACCTAGTGATGGTCAATCCAAAGATCGATAGTATCGACGCCAACATTGGCCTCAATCCGATATCGATACCAACTTCACAATTAACGCATATAAATAAGAAATGAAACATGGGGTAGTACCAGGATCCAGAACCAGAGCGGAGCCCTGAACTGCTACATCTAACACTGTCAGTCTTCATTCAGCTCTTCATGTGTCCTCTGCGAGTATCTTCAGTGTTTCATGCACTTCACTTTATATGTTTTCGCCTAATAAAGAACGGCTGACCCAGCTTGCCTGCAGCCTGCCTGATTGCTGAACTACATACTTCCTCTTCTGTTTTCGTAGTAATGCTGCCTTGTTTCCAGTTCACAACTATTACTTTGCCAGTACCACGGCCAAAAATATTAATGTGAGATCCAAATCACACACTGGGCAGTTCTTTATCCAGTATCTTTCTAGTAAGCTCCAAATCAAACTAATCTAATTAGCCTGACCTCACTCCCAGCTGATTGCAATGGATGGGAACATAATGTACATTTGAAAGACTTTGCAACACCCAATTTAATATTCCCTTTCTGAGGATGTTTAATCTGTTTCATTTTAAAGGACTCAAGGCTGCAAATGTTGATTTTGTATGGAAAAAGTCATTCGTCTCACAGCTGGGTGGCTGTGAATTAAGATCTACGTTTTCACACTTCATGAATCATCCTGCTGCTCCTTTAGGGACAGTAAGCCTGAGACTGATCCCAACTGTGTCAGAGGATGGAGGAAGCAACTGCAGAAAGTAAATAGCTGTGCTTCAAGGTTTTAGGGTTTGGAGCAGGGGCAGAGATTGTGGGGCGACCTTTCACCCCTCACAAATCATAGGGGACTGTGAGTTTGGTCCATTAGTGGTGAGTTTGTGGCTGTGACTCAGGGTCGGGACTATATGACATATAAGCCCCCCTACTGCTCCCACATCTTATTTTACCCCTTAAGGCCCTTCCACCCTCCTGAGTTTGCCCCACAATCAACCCTATAATTTGGGTGAAAGCTTCAGCGGCTGTTATTTTTATTGAATTCCCAATAACTTTGCTGAGATTACAGTTAAGGGCAGACAACTCCGGCTTCCAGCTCTGCTGGGAGAGCTGTTCGGGGGCCGGTGGGACGCTGAGTTTGGTGCCAGGGTGGAAGGCTGGAGGGTCACTGGCTCTGTTTTACACAGCATGGGGGAAGACACAGAGCAACAATTATTATATTTATAGACAGCTTGCCATTGTCTCCAGGGCCCATGCAGACGCTGCCAGGTTTAAAGGCAATTAGGGGACTACTGGTCCCTAATACAGGGAAAGTGATTTCATCCACAGGGCGTCGCAAAGGCACTGCCTCGGATAGAGATGTGAATATATATGAGAGAAAGTGGTGCAGACTTGTGCCAGATACAAATTTAATTTAGTTATTTAGTTTATAATAATAATAAGTTAATAATAATAATAATAAGCTCATAATGAGATCTAATTTTGCAGCAGAAATACATTTATTTTAACCCTGGTTAGAAAAATGGTCCTATATTTCACATCCATGACAACTGAGACAATAGTTGGCATCCAGTTATAATGTTTGAGTAACTCAAAGATGCATCAACGATGACTGCTGGCGCTTTGCTGAACTTTTGCAGACAGCTGACAAAACTCTTTCATGGCAAATATCTGGAGCCAGGCGACACCCCATTTGAGCTGCAGCCAATGAGAGATGGGGGTCCTCCAATTACCAGACAGCACATTGTGTAATCTAATAATTTTGAAATCTGTGTGGTGTGGAGGTGCAGTAAAAATATTAAAGTCTGTTTCAAAGGTTCAACTGCATCCTCATTTGAAGTACTGTTTAACCTTTCCAATAAGAGGTCACAGACAGGCAACTGTGGCCTTCAAACCTGCCAACAGGTCTTACTACACGTTTAATTTCTCTGTATAGTTGTTGCAGTCTGGTGACTCAGACTTCTCGTGTCTCTTTTGTGTGACCCATGAATCAATGGGATTCCACCGCAACTTTCTCACGTTCCTTTTCACAAGCACGCATCCATGCACAGTGACCAATACTGAAGCACCAACTGCCCAGAGTTCCCGAGAGAGCAGGATTGGTTGCAGTTTTGTATGAATCTTTGTCTTGACACTTCAGACACTTGACTCCTCCGCTGAGGTTAGTTATGAGCTGAAATGGCTGCCTCTGGCTGCCCACTGCATGTCTTGCTCCCAGACACAACACTGTTTCTGAGCTGGTAGCAGGATTCGACTTTTCTCACACTTCTAAGGTTGTTGTTGTGTATGTAGTCGTGTCTCTGTGAGTCTGACTCTCAGTTCTCAGTTCTCAGGCCCACCAGACCACCCTACACAGCACAGCTGTCTTTAGTATATCCTCCTGGATGATACTCCAGCTAATCCACTAGTAATGATACTCTAATCACCAGAGAGGCACCAGTGCTGTCAACCCTTTTTACTCGCCTCAGGATTCTGGACTATGAGCATGACGTCCTGCACCTTCTTAAGGTCTTACGTAACGCACTTAAAACTCATATCACCACAAAAATATTCACTAACATATGCTTGCATGATAGTAGATACAGCCTGCAGAACAACTCGCTGATGAGTAAATTGTCTGCAAATGTTTACAATTGTTGCGCTACCCACAAAGCACTGGATGTTTCTGGCTTTGAGAAGAGCAGTAAACATATCTAGATGGAAAAGTTGGAAGGAGTGAGTCAAGTTGCAAGCACTCTTCACTGACAAATAAAAGCATGACAATTTGGAGATATTCCTATTTGACAAAAACTTTGTTTCAAACATGTTTCCTCTTTATCCTCTGTGGTAACTGTTTATATCCACCATGTATTGTGCAGTGCATGTTGGCATCCCCTTTTCTTTGGATTGTGTCAGAGTTAGACTAGTGAGTGGCATATTTTTTGGAGAGATATACACTTCAATGATGCGTTGCCAACAAACTGATCTGAATGATCTAATGTTTCCATGGAACAGGAATGTTTAGTTCGCGCTACGGGCCAGTCTCATTTATTTAGTACAGATGCAGATGGGAAGAGTGTTTTTTTCACCGGTATGGGTCACTGCAGGCGTGCGCGTTCTGGGTTGGGTTTCTCAGCCAATCATCTGTCAGCCTTGTTGGGTCTCACGATGAGAACATTGTGGACTTGATTGGTTTAGACTGTGGACGAAAAGATTAGGTTGTTGTGTCAAAGAATATAAGAGGTGGATCCAGATGGCAACAACATATCAGCCCCACAGTGTCTGAGCTGGGGACCGAGTGAATGTTTCTGACTGAAAACCATGAACAGAACAAGAGATTTAGATTTGCAGCTTTTTTACAATTTTTATGATAATCGAGTTAAGTTCTGTTTTCGTTTCATGCAAATAGAAACTGCCAGTGAACCCATTGGTAACTGAATCCAAACTAATCTTTTAAAGTGAACATAAAGAGAAGAACAGTGCTTTGTCAACGAGTTGATTTAGCCATTACTTCCTCAACATTAAACAGAAGCAGAAAACACTCCCATTCCCAGCCATTTCCACTGGTACAGAATGTACCGGACCAACGGGGCAGACTTTACATAGTGACTCACACAGGAGTTTTCCAAGACAATCAGAATGGTTGATGACCTGAAACATAAAACAAGAAGGGGAAATTAATCCTGATGTCATTTGTTGATACTATCTATCGGACTGCTTGTATGCCTATCTGATGGCATCCCGGTTCTTCTGAGCCCGATATGATAACGCTGCCCCCTGGAAATCAAAGTCAAATCCCAACTCATTGTTGGCATCAAAGAGGACAGGAATTACAATGACTGGCTGGGGAAGGAAAAGCAACAATATGGGTACAACAGCAGTTAATACTGGTCAGGTAGATGTTGTTTTTTTTTGGTTTCTGTTTTACCTGTTTGGTTTTTACCTGATTGTCTTGTGTCATGACTCCTGGGGCTGGTATACTTTACCTTTCGCTGTGGAGCTGGAGCTGGTTTTAGCAAATCTGCAGTTAGACAAAACAACAAACACTTATGCTAATCCTGTGCAGGTTTATTTCTGCAGTTAGCCTGTTCAATACAATATATTTTTTAATGCAATAGACTTTCGACTCTGGGATATCGAGTTGCACGTATCAAATGGCTACCCTAAAGGCTGGAAGCAGCCGGTCTGGTCCTGTCAGAAAGTAAACAAGCTGCTGGTTGATATTTCCTGCCTGGAAGCCGTGACTGCCCTGGAGAGCAGCAGAGGCTTTAAGAACTTACCAGTTGTGGCCAAGACGTAGTCCCACACCTAAATCTGGCATAAGTGCAACGTCTAGTCAAACTGCGGAGATATATTTTCCTGTTCTTTGGAAACAGCCAGGCTAGCTCTCCAAGCTAGCTGTTTCCTGACTATAACTTTATAACACTGTACACGGCTTCTTTTTCTTTTTTGTCTCAGTAAGAAAGTAAAATAGAGTCAAACATTTCACTGAACTGACTCCCAACACTGAAAGGGAGAGATTTGAATAAGCTATATTGAGAGACTGTGAAATATTTGAGAAAATACTTTGTCAATAACTCTGTCAGTTAGGATCCTCCTTAAATCACGTCTCGTATTACAGTTCATTCCTCTTCAGCCTGTCACTTAGAAAACGGGGCAGCTGTCTAATTTCCTTCTAGACCTTTTTTTAGGGGGGGGGGGGGGGGGGGGGGGGGGGGGGGGGGTGCTTTTCCAGTCTGTAACGAATGCCGCTTCATTGGCCTGGAGTTGCACAGATTCACAACCTTTGACCCCGACATGGAGTCTGGCAGCTGTAGTGCGCAGACAGACGCTGGGCCGCAGCCTATGGCAGCGTCACAGCGATTCCCAATAAAGCAGCAATAGTGATTTACTCTGGTCGCTACTGCCAAAAATAAGTAGAATAGAGTTAAACTTGTCCTTGGCAAAGAAAGATGTCTGATCTCTGATTGTGCCTTGGCCAAGAACATCCCTCCCCGCATCTTGTGTACACAAACACACACACACACACGCACACACACACACACGCACACATATAAGCTCTGTCAGTGTGATGTAAGTGTTTGCATACGTGCTCCTCCAGCCCATGTGTTGTGGCTCATCAGGCCAGAACATGGAAACTGTAAGTGGCTGCAGATGTTAAGAACTTAGGAAGATCGTTTTTTGTTGTTTTTTTTTTTTTTTTTCGTGTGGGTTTTAACATGCCTTCTCACACTCCAGTAGGACGCTTCAGCAGACCTTCAACTTACACCACAATCACTGGAGCTTATGGGCTGCATAGTTCTCACTGTCCATCATCACCCATCTGCAGGCTGCATGGAGATCCCCTGAGGATTAGGGCACCAGTGGGCAAAGTGGGTTTAAAAAAAAACAAAAAAAACTGGAACTGATCTGAAGCAGGCTTTTCGAAAACCAACCCAAATTTGTGATATACCATGTTACCAGAGATAAACACGGGTCCGTTTAAGTCCACTTCAGTATCACAAGGATGCCTCAGATCTGGGAGAACTGAGCGGGGTTTATACCCAGCTGGACCTGGACTTCAGGTTGCAGTATTGCTCCTCCAAATCCGGAGGTTGCAGACAATTATCACAAAAAGCTTTGCAATTTTCTCGAATGTTTAAGCAGTGATAAAAACTTGAGTCTGAGACTTGGACACTTAAGCTCGATTCCCTCTGGAAAACAAAATGCCGTGGTCTGGTTTTCCAGTGGTTTTGCTCCGTCTTCAGGTCTCACTGCAAGAGTTTCAAAAGCTGAGTGATCCAACAAGCTGTCCACTGGATGGGTGGATTCGTGAGATTACGAGTTTGCCCGAAAGATTCAAGATCACGTGAGGGTCACGTGGCATTCTGCAAGACATTCCTAACCATGTCTGTAACCTGTTCTGACAGGAATCATTCATATAAAAAGAATGAGTGGTGTCAAATTTCAACTTCTCAACTGAGGCTCTCCTACAATTTGGCTCAAATCTCTTCTTAAACCCCTCTGAGCTGTTTACCCAGAACTTCCACAGGTTAATTCACTGCTGAGATACGAGAATTACCAGAATCTTAAAAGTCATTCTCATCCTGACTTCTGACTTGTGTGTGAATTGATGCAGCTTAATCACAGTCGAGAGCCAGGTAATAAAGCCACTTTTGTAGCCAAGGAAAGTTAAATTGATGAGACCAACATTCGTTACAAAATTTGGAAAAGATGATTGATTTACACACTTGTTTGCAATTCCCTGGGAGTCTTTATGTTGTCATAGAAACAGCTGGGTAGCTTATTTATTATCCTCAGTCTACTGCAAAAGAAAGATCACATATATGATACTAACCCAAATAGAAGATGGTGTTTTTTCCTGTATTAATATACTCAGTATGAGAAAAAGTGTTTGGCCACACCTGTTAATTATTAAATCCAGGTGTTTCGATCCAGCAGATTCAGGACAGCGCCGCCAGGATCCTGATGAGAGTGTGCAAGCATGAGCATATTACAGCCGTCCTCAAATCCCTGCGTAGGCTCCCCGTGTCCTCCACAGCTCAATACAAAACTGCTCTCCTGACTCTCCAGTGCATTGATGGCAACGCTTCGATCTAGCTCAAAGAATTTATCTCACAGCAAAAGTCATCTCGCAACCTCCGTTCTGCTCAGCCGCCCCCACCTGTGGAAGTCCCTTTTTGAACATGTGAAGGCCCTGTTTCTGCTTTTATAAAAGACCTTGAAGACCTACATCTTTAAGAAAACATTTTAATTAACTACTCGCTGTTTGCTTTTTTATTCATTCGTATAGACATGTACATTTTCATATGCATGCATGCGTTTTTATGCCTTTTTGTCCTTTGAGATTTGCTTTAAAGGAAAAGTGCTTTATAAATGAAATTTATTATAATTATTATAAGAACTGTGTGGTGGGAACTTCATGACTGAGACTTTATGGTTTCCATGTCCAAGCAGCTGCATGCAAGCCTCACATCACCATGTGCAGTGCCAGGAGTTAGATGGAGTGGTGTAAAGTACACCAACACTGTACTGCGGCGCAGTGGAAGCATATTTAGTGGAGTGACGATTCATGCAGTAAGACAGTAAAGATAGATGAGTCTGATGGATGAGTCTGTGTTTAGAGGACACTGGTAGAAAGTTACCTGCCTAACTGGTTTGTGCCACCTGTGAAGTTTGGTGGAGGAGGGTTAATGTTTGTCAGGGTTTGGACTCAGGGCCTTTTCTCCAGCGCAGTGGACAATACTATTCTTCCAACCTTGTGGCGACAGTCGTGATCTCAACCCTATCAAGCACTTTCAGATTGAACTGGAACAGAGATTGAGAACTCATCGTCCAACATCACTGCAGGACTTGATAAATGCTCTGTGGGACAAACGGGCACAAATTCCTACATAAACACTTCAAAATACTGTGGAAAATTTTTCAAAGGGAGAGTGGAAGCTTTTGCTTGCAAAAGAGATGCAAATGCCATATTAAAGTACATGTATTTGAATACAGTGTCATGATGTAAACTTTGAGATAACGTTGAAAAATGTTGCAGTCATCAAACTGCAAAGCAGCAAAAGAAATATGGCTGCACAGAGAGTGAGGACCAGCAATACCAAGCCCGAAAAATACCATCTTAAAGCCACCTAAAGTCTAAGAAAAGCTGTGGTCCCCAAACCAACTACTCAAACCATTATTCCACGTACCCATCAACAACTTCAAAGTCAGTCTCAGATGGTGCAGAAGGATGATTCGGCAAAATGCACCAGTACTCACCCAGAACTTGTCCTTAGACTGGAGGTTAAGCAGCCGTCACGACACTGTCAACGATTTACTTGTTTGGTTTCTTGCTCTCTTGTTTCCTTTTCTGTAGTACATTAAGTCTTGTAAGCCAACTTTCCACCAAACAGTACAGCTCAGTTTGGGTTGGTAGAGTTTCGAACAGGAATCCTTGATGAAACTTACATTTCAACGTCCTATAACGAATCGTGGGCAACAAGGAAGACTCACAAATGCAGCGGGTCGTGATATGAACTAGAAGAGTGTAGTTAATATAAAGGTTAGTTGGGGCCGCGTTGAGGTCTGAGTGGCTCGAAGGCAGCAGTGACACAGAGGCTGTTTCTGAAGTCCAAATAATCCATGTTTGTACTTGTGTACTTGGTAGTTCATTGTTGGCAGGTTGAACTCTGGAGAGGACAGCTGGAAGTGTTCTTGTGTACTTGATGGCATCACAGCTCAGGTAAAGGCCAGTGGTCCGGGCCTCAAACGTCCCTGTCACTAACAGACTTGTGCAGACCTTGATGACAAGCTGTTGATGATACATTAACTTTAATCAGGTGCACTGATGCACGGCGACCTCTAAAACATGTAGGACACCGGCCGACGTGGGCGGACTTGAAGAGCCCTGGTCTAGATGGAGACTTTGAACACATATTGAGAAACAGCTGGAGTCTCCAGTCAAGACAATCAAGCAAGAAAGAGACGACATCCAGCACATTCTATTCTTTCTTCTTGGCAAGAAGAAGAGCTGGCGAGAAGTCTTTCTTTGATAACAATAAAAATAATTAAACTTATTTTGTCTGCTAAAGGTTGCAGTTTTAGGCATGATTTCTAAAGTTTTCTGAGCCTTTTTTTCCCACCCTAATGCAAGGATGTGCAGAGTGTGACCACCAAGACAGACATGTGGTGTGAAAAAGAACGAATTCCTCAAATATGAGTGGGCGAACAGAACAGACAGTACCATCCATTGATAATGCTGTTAACAGGCGCTCATGCTGTCAGCCATCAGGACTAATCCTGAAATGTCACAGTGGCCACTCAGGAATCCGACCGCAATATCCCTGTGGTAATCTCCTCGGCATCCGGATGGGCCATCGGCCGGACTGCCGCGCTTCACAGAGGGTTATTCACCAGATGAGACGTGTGGGAGAAAACGCTTGACCTTGGAAACTATACATTAAGCCTCTGGTGTTAGTGATCTCTTGCCACTGAGAGAGATTCTCACACTCCCCCCACACACACCTGTCTGTAAACGTTAAGCGTGTGGTCAGGCCTGTCTGGCGTTTGGTATGGCGATGGTGCTTTGTGAGGTCATGAGGTTACCCTCTCTGGAAATGTGTGTGTGCAGCTTTGAGCTGTTGTGTCTGGGCTGTATGAAATCACTGCTCAATAATCTTTCTGAACAAATCCTCTGACTAGTTTTTGGTTTTCCTTTCATTCAGCTACGGTTCAACATTTACTTTGGATGTCCCGACTGCGAAACGTCCGGGGCCAAATATCTGCAAAAATATTCTGTGATGCACGCAGTCATGGGAAGAGCCTTGTTGGTTTTCTCTTTCTTGTCATTTCCTGCCCGTGTCTGCCATGAGAAGCTTGTTTAAGATATTATATTTTACTCCTGCTCTAAAAACCATTAAAACAATACAATGAGTCAGGGTTTGCCAAATTCTTGGACA
The DNA here is from genome assembly GCA_014839995.1 of Xenentodon cancila. Lineage (NCBI taxonomy): Eukaryota > Metazoa > Chordata > Actinopteri > Beloniformes > Belonidae > Xenentodon > Xenentodon cancila. The sequence continues at coordinate 24,156,040 of CM026208.1, read as the reverse complement.
CGCTTTTCTGATATTTGAGAGTCCAATTCAACTCTTGCGTCCAACTATTTTATTTTGATAGATTCAAGTGCCGACGGAGTTCACAACCCTTATTATGCAGGCAGTTACAGAAGAAAAAATCCTGAAACAAGTTATTCTGAAATGTGAGAATAAAAAATTCCAGGTGGAGACACAGAGAAAAAAAGTCCTTGTAGGAAACTTTTTGAACATGCTGGTCAATCTACAGAGAACCTGAGGCAGACGCATCTGCCAAAAGGTAAACGACCTAAAACTAAGTCAACCGTAAAAAGAATAAATCTGTTTTCCACATTTAGTCCTCCATTAAAGTAGCTGTTTTAAAATCTTGATTTACACTCGCCCCAAAAACAAAGGTGAATCTTTTTAATGTTTTTATAACTGCCACCGAGATCCTGTTTGATGCAGTCCAGTTCATTTGAATAGTGTGAGTTTTGCAATAAAATCATGTCAAGGCACTTTTCACGTTTAACAGAATAAGTCTACTTACAGTCCAGTTAAATCCAATCTGTTGTAATCCATTTACAATCAAGTGTCATTTTAATCCAAGATGCAGTATTTAGCTGTCGTTTCTACCGATGTTACAATGAAGTTACCGGTCCGTGGATTCACCCCCGGTCCCACCGGCTGTGGAAGCGCCGCTGGTCTGGCTCCAACTGGAAGCAGAGGTTACGAGTTTGCCCAAAGGCTTCGAGATCACATGAGAATCACTCAGCAATCGGCTCACCCATCGTCTACAACTACTCACTCCAGTTTAGGGTTACCGGGGTGTCCTGGAGCCGATCCCAGCTCTGTTTGGGAAAAAGGCAAAGGTAAATGCTGCACAAGCTGCCAGCCTGTTGCAGGGCCACGTACAGACAAACCAACACGTGGCAACAGCCACCAAGCTGCAGTGCTGTCTATAATCTGCTCATTTAGAGATGTATTTCTCTCAACATAATCATAAACATAAAAAGCTACTAAAATGTGCTTTTTTTTTTACTTTTAATCTCACAAATCCAGCTGTGCTCTGCTTCTGAAATGTTCCAGGTGGGAGCCGACGCTGCGCTCAGGACAGAGTAAAAGTGGATTGTGGTGCCTCAGCTCTTGGTGCGGCTTACTTCTCCACTTCAGAGGCAGACAGGTGTACAACAGTGCATTTGGAGATACAAGGAGGATGAAGCTGGTGTGTCTGATATTGAATTGATGTAAGGGACGGCGCTAACAAAACTATTGATGAATTAATGTAATGTTAGTTTAGCTTCCTATGGAGTAAAGCAGGTCTCTCACTTTGACAAGTGATGATAACCGTTCTGATAAGCCCTCTGAAACACTCGCTCACCCCTCTTTGCCTCTGCTACTCGTCCCATGACCCCCTCCTCCTTTCCACTGAGGGCCCACAACCCTTATGCAACCCAATCAGAGCGCTATTTAGGGAATTAAAGTAAAATAAACTGTGATGTGAACCGAATCCAAATAGGGACTCTTACATAACAATGAGGCTGCTACATAGATGAATGGTCCTTGGAGCTGGACATTAATTCCAAGGCCTGTATTTATTTTCATGACCATAGTTTTGCCTGTGAGTCCTGTGCCGAATGAGGACAGAAAGCAAATGAGACAGAAATTCATCCAACTCATTAAACCTTAAAGGGCCTCTGCCCAATCCCAGATTTCAAACAGGCACCTAAGTGGTTGGTTTTAAAAACATTATTTTATTAACTGCTCTCAGTAAATCAACAATTTTCAGCATCAAATAGCTGAGAGCAATGGAAAGAGTGTGGGTGGATGTGTGGGTTTACATGTCTGTCAATGTCACTGTGTTACCTGAGCACATTCCTCATCCTCCTCGGTCTGTCTCGGCGTGTTCGGATTACACCAGTGAACCACCGTCAGAAACCATCTCACTTTCTTGTCTTGACTCAAGATTCAGTTTCACATCGTCATGTTCTGACAGAAAACAGCAGTGATGATCCCTGAGTAACCGGCAGATGCAAGAAGTTGTTTTGTTTTAAGGATTTTGGATCACACATATGTGGGTTTACCACAAATCAACACGTAGACACACGAAAAAGTTTAAAACAGATCATTTTAAACACTGTGCAAAGCGTAGAACATGGGGAGAGGCCCTGTTTTCCCTCATTATGACGAGCTGACACGGCAACGCTCGACGGTGCTTGTTTCTGACGTGTCTTCGTCGTACCATGAACAACCCAGCTACATTTCTTCCTGCTCACTACACAAGAAAGCCTCATGTTTTGAACAGATTCGCCCCCATGTATGGTTTCAGGAGCTTGTCTAGCTGTAAAGCAACAGTTTTTGGCTGATGCTTGCATCACATCCTGAAAAGTTGAAAATTCTCCAACTTTTGATGGAAGCAAAGTCTTCACGGCATCAGACTGAATCCACCATTTATTTTGGCATCGTTTGACATCACCTCCCATTCAGAGTCAATGGAGCGTTTCTGGCGCATATGTGTCATTCAATCATAGATAATTGATTTTAATATATTGAGTGCTATAATTATATAACATTATAACATATCATTTCCCTTTGGATATGAATAAGGTATAATTGAATGAACTTGAATTTAATTAAAGTGGATTGAATTCAAATGAATTAAAAGCACAGCAGATTTGATCATGTGAAAACGCCAGCGGTTGCTGTTGACATTATTATTACTATTATTAATATTATAAGTGACCTTTTAACCAAATATAAAGCCTTTAGGTGTGAAGGAATTTGATCAAAATCAATCTCTTTTACAACTGGGGGATACCTAGAAGCTGTTCACCTGGAAACTGAATTAATGTGATTTTAAACATGACTTAGTTAATGTAATAGTGCCTGTTAAAGGGGAAACAATATAAGTTTTTCCCAACTCAAGCGTCTTAGATTGATAAGTACCAGTTTTATTACAGTCTAATTTTAGTCTAAATTTAGGCGTTTTGAAAGATCAGTCGTCTACTACGGGACTCATGATTGAAGCGAACTGGCGCCTTGCCTGTGTACATAGACACATGCTCTTTCTTTTCTTTTTTTTTTCTCACACTAGTTTGCTTGACTCAGTAAATCTGTAAAACCCTGAACTTCTTTTTTTTCTTTTTTGCTTCTTTCTTTCTTTTTCTGGTAATTGAGACATGCCAGCTGGGGGGGGAAAATATAGTTTTCAGAGCTCACAGCAGTGCAGAACTGTTATCTGTTATCTTTTTATATAAATATAAAAGATATATTGCTGTGCTGTTCTGATCTATCATACAAGAATAGCTTTGCGGGACCATTAAGCACTGGGACAAAGTTTCTCTGTTATATAAGCATGACAGCGCCACAGAAGGCCCCGGCCACAGTCCGGATAAAAACATCCATCAGTCCTTCCATCCCTCAGCATGTGCCCACTTCCTGTAGCTGAGCTCAGCACTGATATCTGCCTGTAGCGGTCCCACTGTCCCGACCTTTGCCCTGACTTAGCGGACGAGGAAGTGTCAGTGGGAACCGGCCCTGTCAGGTCAGGTCTCCGTCCTGGGATGCCTGGTTCCCGGCTGCTCGGCAAGCCCGCCGTCCCTCGCTGTATCGAGCAGTGCACGTGTTTCCTGTTGTTTTTCAGACTAGCAGCGGTGCACCGGCCCACTGCACCAGAGCAGGGGCCTTTTCCTGAGGCTTTGTTTGGCCTGGCCCTTGGGAATGGCTTAAATTTAGCTGTGTTTGACATTCACTCACTGCCCCTACTCACTGTGTGTGCCACGGCCAATACAGTAAAGTCTGGTAACGTCTGGCCTCTGTTTCCACTTCTTACGTTTTGTTTTTTTTGTCTCATGTATATTTTATTTTACACCCCACACCTAACCTTTCTGTCAAAATTTATAACCTCAGAGGGAAGTAAGGAAGATGGAAAAAGATAAAGGACTGTGTATTTACAGGTTTAAAAAAAAATCTGATTTATATCTGATTTATATACATTTCGGTCAGTATTTATGGAAGAACTGATTCTTTGATAAACTTTAGCCCGAGTTTCAACATCAGCTCACACTCTCCAAGACATGTTTTCAGACAAAAAACTTTGACGAACTTGATAAATTAAATAAAATTTTTTTCACCATAAAACTAGAGTACAAATCTTTCATTGACCTGAATAAGACCTTTGTCACTGACACAGTGGATCCGTTTGGCTTTGTTTTGTGTCACGTATCTTTGTGGTTCAGCCTGAATCTCTTATTAGGGCAACGTGTCACACACCGACTTCAACACCTCTCCTAGTCCTGATCGTTGTTTAAAGAAAACCGGACCAGAGGAGACAAGGAAAGACAAATGTAGGACTGGTTTTCATTTGTTGATGAGAGCTAAGAGAAGAAAGGGGATGCAAGACTGATGCTAAACTCACCTTACTTCCGTCTGGTCTAGTAATTAATGTCTCATTATCTGTCTTGCGCTGATGTCACAGTAGTTTCTTGTTTTTATGTACCAATAAAGTTGTTGACTGCAATTTTCTCGTTGCTGATTTATTGAGCATAAGACATCTGACAAATGTGGTTCTTCATACTCAGACTAATGTCTGGACATCCAAGTGCAATCTGTTCTACTGAAACTCGTGTTTCCATGACCAGCCGTGTAGGCTGTGCACGTTAGGCAAGTTTTACTTTGTCAAGTTTTATAAATTGAGTTGTCTAGCTGTTCTTTGTCTGTTTGCATTGCAGCTGCACAAGTCTCTATGTATTTATATTTGGTATCCAGTGTTTCTGTGTTGTTTTGATCAAGTTTGGACATTATGAGTTATATGCAGTCCTGTGTGCAAGACACGTTTCTTTAGGTTAAGTTACACCAGGTATAATTGGTACAGTGAAAGTTAGGATCCATCCATCCATCCATCCATCCATCCATCCATCCATCCATCCATCCATCCATCCATCCATCCATCCATCCATCCATCCATCCATCCATCCATCCATCCATCCATCCATCCATCCATCCATCCATCCATCCATCCATCCATCCATCCATCCATCCATCCATCCATCCATCCATCCACCTTTGCTTATCTAAATTCTGGTTGCAGATAGACCTACACCTTCTTCTCCTAAGCAATGCCCTCAAGCGTTTCCAGAGGAGGTGCTCCCAGGTTAGCCCAGAGATATAATCTGTTTTTCATGTCCTGGGTCTGCCTTTGGGGCCTCCTTTCAGTTGGACATGCCTGAAACACCTCGGGGAACCGGGAGAGTTCAGCCACCCAGCAGAAGAAACCCGTTTCAGCAGTTTGTAACCCCAGTGTCATTCTTTCAGTCCCTGTGCACAATCGGTTGAGGGTAAAAACAAAGATCAACCAGTTCACCAGTTCATCAACCAGTTCTCTAGTCTTTTGGCTCCGCTCCCTCTTCATCACAACCGACTGGTTTTACTCCAGGTGCCACACCTGTCAATCTCCCGCACCATTATGTCCTCACTTGCGAAAAAGAGGGAGCACTTCCAACCCAGGGAGGGCATTAGGCACTTTTCCAAATGAAAATCATGGTCTCAGGTTTGGAGGAGCTGTTCTCATCCCTGCAGCTTCACGCTTCACTGCAACCCGCTTCAAAGAAATCTGCAGACCACATCTCGCTGAAGCCAACACAACCACTCATCTGCAGGAAACAGAGATGTGCTATAAGGCTAAAAACTGCGACAAACAACGCCACGTACAAACAAGCGACTGCAGCAGATATGACAGCTGCCTGCCTCACCAGCTGCATCTTTTCGATCTGGGATCTTCTTTGGTAGTCTCTTTCATGTTCTTTGATGGTTATTCTAGGAATGAGCTGGTAAACAAACCCACATGTACTGCTATATGTGGGTGGGACTTATATTTATGACCACTCCCAAACTGTCGGGGGTCCACAAGAGCAAAAATAAAACAAAACAAAATAAACAATTCTTCTGCGGTGCTGCTTTAACAATCAACAGGAGCAAATTAGTTTTTACCACAGTAGATCGCAGTAGCTTTGAAACATGTTCAGCTACATTTAATCCAGAAATACAGATTACCGCTTCTGATTCTTTCAGCAGATGTGAGAGATGAGCCAAAGTCACTCCAGCTGAATGATTTAGAGTCATGAAGTTGAGCTTTATGATCGACTGAACAGATCGGTTTTAGAACATCCAACTTTTTTCAGTGGAAATAACAAACTTCCCAAAGTGTTTCTGGTTGTACAGAGTGTGTTTGTTTGAGTAAATCCCCGACAGAGCGACAGAAGGCCACGTTCCACTTCGAGAGACACCGAGTGGGACAGCAGCATCTATGGAATATTAACCAGTGGAAATTCAACTTCTATTTTTACCTAACTGTCTCCACTGGAGTGCAAGAGCAGGCTGTTTGCATCACCTCTGACTTTTCTGTAAAAAGGCGGACTGAGTAAGGAGTTTATTAGAAGCAGAAGCAACCATCTGTTTTCTTTCTCGGGCTCATGCTCTTCCCCTGGGACTCGGGATGTTTTTTTCATGGCTGCTCTTAATCGAAAAGACACCAAAACCTGAAAACTTAAGCAGAACATGCTTCTCTCACGTCTCGAGGCCCCCCAAATGTTTTCCATCAAGAAACTGGCACGCTAATTTACAGTGTGGTGAGAAAAAACTGGTGGCTCAGCAACTCCCTCCCCTTCTGCTTTCTCCTCTTCCAAGGACCCCCCTCTCCCCATCCCCTCAACCGCCTTCGCCACCTTTTCCTGCCCCTGGTGCTGTCTTTCTTTTCTTTTTTCTCCTCCCCTCTCCTGACACAGCAGTCTTATGCCAGCATGTGACATCACAGCGCTCATCTCCAGAAAACGGCAAAACATTCCCAGCAGCGGGTCAAGGAGGGAAGGAAGAATGGCTTCCATATGGGACACACACACACACACACACACACACACACACACACACACACACACACACACACACACACACACACACACACACACACACACACACACACACACACTTAAACTCTTCATTTTTTAACCTCTCCTTCTTTTTCCAGGGGCAGAGGGATTAATGAGCATGATGGTAAGACAAAAAGCAGAAGAAACAAGAGTATTGGCAGTTTATCTTTCTAAGTGAAACTCAAAATGGAGCTTTCATCTTTAGTTGGTGTGTAGTGTCTGCCCACAGACGAAGCCTGCGCTCCCAAATCCATCATTTTATCATCCCTCTGTAGACAGGAAAGGCTGCTCATCAGGTCTCTGTCTCTCCTGCCCAGTGATTAAGGAAATGGTAACTGGATCTCGGTGTTGGGCCGCTCTCCTTCCAGCCGCCGCAGGTTTGGCTTGGCAGCGGGCCAGCCGGCTGCCTGACACTCCATAGCATGGGAACATCCTGCCTCCTTGGCCTGACTGACTGAAGACTCGGCTCCCACTGAAGCACCGAACACACAAACACAGAAATCATTTATTTGTGTCCGCATCAGTGAAACATAAACAGAAAAGATGCATTTTTCAAGAAGCAGTGTTTCCATATGGGGCTGATTTGAGATCTCTCCATATCTCGCTCTCTCTCTCTGTCTCTCTCGCTCTCTCTCTCTCTCTCTCTCTCTCACACACACACACACACACACACACACACACACACACACACACACACACACACACACACACACACACACACACACACACACAGTGAAAAAGCAAGTTTTCATCAGATGCATTTCGATTCCACTTTTTGTACATCAAAAGTCACTGAAACTCAGCAGCACAAGTCGTGTTATGTGACAAAGTTAAGTTATTTTAAGAATTATGGAGATGGATGTCCAGAATCTCTTTAATTTTCTGAGGTTAATTTGTTATTCCTGAAGCCACTCTACAGCTGTAAGTATTTTTATTAAAAGTGGAGCCGTCCACACATGTTTGTATTCAAACACGATTTCACAGAGGAATGCTGGATTCAAGATTTAGGCTGACTCGTGGACTTTGAGGAGTTAGGAGGGGCAATAGCACTTCTTGCTGCACCTGACACATCATTCCCAAGGGAGTCAGTTCTGAGAAAAAAGCAAATGTGTGCAAATCCTGTGACCTGTAGGTAAGACTTACGGAGCAGCATCCAATCGTTTGGCCTTAATGACCAACGCTTGTCTAGTGAAGATTTACACCATTTCAGCAGCCACACCTAATAGCCACCCTCTAACTCTGGTGAACGGGTGATGATTCGAGCACAGATCCGGTGCGCCTTGCAGTCACTGAGTGGATTACTTGAGTACTCTAGAGACAAATGTGAAGCCGTCGGTCTGACAGCTACGACTTGACTGAAACTCGTCCGTGCATGGGACAACAACCCGGACCACACCAGCAAAACTGTAACGTTGTAGGGAAGAGTGGACCACAATTCCTCCACGGACATGTTAGAGACACAAAATCAACAACTATTTCAAGCACAACAGAAACCCTAAAATATTGCTCACTCTTTCTCACTTACTCACACAGACACAGCCCACTCCTTCTCTTCTTCAGGCTCTGGTTTGCAGGCCCTCAACGAGAGCGAAAGGCGGTTTACAAACGGAAAAGTGTGCGCTTTGTGTCAGGGAGCGTGTTTGTGTGTGCGCCCATATTGTTCATCTGCACGCACCACATCTGAGTGTGGTGTGTCCGGAGAGATCAAGAAAGAGAATCCCTCTTCAAAGAGGCTCCAAAATCCGTTAAAGGGGAGACATTGTTTGGTTGCTTTATTTTTTTTTTCCTCGTCATTAATCACAGTTAATGTCCATCTAATCCTTCCTGCTCTGCCCTGATTGCTGACCGGGAAGGGGGTGTCATCATCAGCAGACAAAAAAAAATAACACGAAGAAGTCGAGGGAGGTGGGGGAGAGGAGGAAGGGCATTGAAAAGACGAGGAGGGTTTTCTGAACCTGGACCTTGGAGCCTGGAGCTATAGGTCTGCTGACTGACCACTGCTGATAAATACTTCCAGTGAATGATACTGTCGTCCTGATCAAAGCAAACCAAGCTCAATTAATCTGTTGCCATGCTCAGTGGATTACCACGTTCTTGGACTGCTATTGGAAAATAATAAAGAGAGAAAAAAAGTGGTGAGGAGCAGGAGGGAATCAGGGAAGCCACAGGTGACACAGAGGAAAAGAGCGCTCCAGCAATCGGGAGGGCTTAGCCATATTTTAATCTCTCAATGGACTCCTTGTCTCAGTGTGTGCGTGTGTGTGTGTGTGTGTGTGTGTTGTGGTGGTTCTATTGGATTTCTACATGGAAACTGTGTAAGTCCCATACATGATGACTGTTCCCAGGATGTAGCCCAAAGTCTGAGAAGACGAGGGCCTTTTAATTTGCTGTTCAATCAAATTAACCAATAAGCGATGTGCGTGCGTGTGTGCCTACGTGTGCGTGTGTGCCTACGTGTGCGTGTGTGCGTACGTGTGTGCGTACGTGTGCGTGTGTGCGTGTGTTTGTACGTGTGCATGTGTGCATATGTGTCTGTGTGTGCCTACGTGTCCGTGTGTGCCTACGTGTGCGTGTGTGCGTGTGTGCGTGTGTGCGTGTGTACGTGTGTGCATACGTGTCCGTGTGTGCGTGTGTACGTGTGTGCGTACGTGGGCGTGTGTGCGTACGTGTGCGTGTGTGCCTACGTGTCTGTGTGTGCGCGTGTGCACCTGCGTGGCTGCATTTTTGTGTGCATGTGCTCAGCTCACATGGAAGTTTATAATTAGCTCCAGCGCAACCTGATACAGAGGTCCTGCAATAATTTCCACATTTACAGAGACGGTCATTTTTTTTTTGTTGAGTGGTCTGAAAACGTATTTAACTCAGGCTGCAGTTAGCAGTAAGGAATTGTTTTGTGTTGTAACACAGCATTTGAGTAAATAACAGCTTAACAAAAACAGTTTGAATCGAAACAGAACATTGGAGCCTTCATTTGTGATTTGAATGTTTTAGACTGAAGTCTATTTTGCTAAATTCACCTGAATTGTTTCACCTCTCTCCATAGTTTATTTAAGTATGCCACCTCATTGATAGAGGTACTCATCTCTCTTATGCCTCCTGATGTCTCTCGCCCTCCAAGCTCGCTGCTGCTGCTCTGATAATCCAAACAGCCGAAGACGTTCTCCAGCTGACCACTTGGCTCAAAATGTGTCAATTCTCTTTGACTTCCATGTTAATTTCGTTTATGTCCTTTCAGGGATAAATTAAATTATATTTGAACTGACTTTTAAAAAGTCAAATTTTTGAAAAAAATCAACATATTTACGGCCTGGTATAAGAAACTGTTCTCTTTCACGGCAACTGTGTGTGTTCAGGGCAGCGCGGTGGCTTAGTGGTCAGCACTGTTGCATCACAGCAAGACGGTTCCTGATTCCAGCAGGAGTCTCTGTGTGGAGTTTGCATGTTCTCCACGTAACCAGAACCCTGCGTGGGTATATATATATATATATGTAGGTCTAGTTAGTCCAAACCTTTGATTGGTTCTGTATATACCAATTATACAAAGCTGCAACATCAAAAAGCAAAAACTACAGCACAGACCATGCAGCCCGCCAAACATATCAAGTGTAGAGTCTGGAGAAATGCACATTATCCCCTGGAGCACCATTAAATCCAGTATTAGGAAATGGAAAGAATATGACGCCGTTAGCAAATTTTTGTCAAGACAGGCCAGACTGCCAAGACTCATGGAGCAGGCAACAATGGCTTAACAAGGAGTAACAAAGAAGTAACACTTAAGGACACGCCACACACCACAAAGACGGTCTCAAACGAAATAAAAGAATACCAGAAATCACATTCATATGATACAATGACGTGACATCACATGATGACTCCTCAAACATGTGGAGGAAGGTGCTGTTGTCAAAAGACACAAAATAAATGAACTTTTCTGGCTTAGAAGGACACTCATACAGCACCTCGCCCCCTCAGAGGCGTTTCACAAGGCACTTGCATCTCCATGAAGATTTGTTGAATGAAACACTCCAGTTTCCTTTGATTTCGACTAATTTCCTATTTGCGTCCCTATTTAAAACATTTTGACCTTGAGTTAATGGTAAATGGAACACATTTTTTTGTAAGAAGTAGAGATAGTGAAGGGAAACAGGTATTTTCTAAAACCACATTAAATGACAGACAATCAGGACAAGCAGCTACATTTAAACCTGGAAAATGACTTTCATTAAGTCACAGTCTTATAAGGGAGATGAACATAGAAGAGGTTGAATAAACTGAATGAACAGAGGAGGTAAAAAGAACAGAGTTCCCTCTTCATTGCATAGTTACTGTTCAACATTTACTGTAAAGGAGGACGAGGTTAATGGGTTTGATTTCAGCAGAATGACAGATTTACTCTGACGTCTGCAGGGGTTTGTTTTGGAACCGGCTCTTAGGAGAGGTTTGGCAAAGGCTTTGTGGAGTTTCAACTCAATAAATCAAGGACAGGATCGGGGCAACTTTACAAAACATGAAGTACAATAAAAAATAAAAAAAAAGTGAGAATTTTAAATTTGTTGCATTGATGACTCAGAGGAAAGAAATCTGGCTCAGATTGTGACTAACAGGATCTCACCTAAGCTTGGTAATGTGTTTATTCAACCATAATTATTTGCCAGCAAGTAAGCTGGATGACTAATAAAGACTTAAATGAAAGTATTCTGGTAAAACCACATAAAAAAGCAAAAACAAATATCTAATTTCTTGTTGTGCATTTTTACATTTTCTGCATGAATAGATAAATATGTACATGCATACAAACATACTTATTCACAGAAAGTCTTAGTACGTACGTTCTTCAGCTTCCATCTCTGGTATCATTTATTCATTAAATTTTAGGTTAATTAAAATGGTATTTTTCTGGTTTCTTTGGGTTTATTGACTAAAAACGTTCAGACATCTGAGTTTTTGATGAAACTCCCACTAGCTCTCCCAGAGGTTTGGGAAAAGCTTTGTGCATTTTCATCTCAATTAATCAAAAACAGAATACAACATCACAACTTGAAATACGATAAAAAAAATAAAAAAATGAGGGCTTTATTTTGTTATGTCGTTTACTAATACATACGGCCCTGATTCAGTTGTGATAAACATGATCTCACGTAAGCTGCCAACCATTAATTAATCACCTTGCATTTCTGACACGAATTATTCATCAATATGGTTTAAGCCTGATAGAATTGCATGTTTTCAGATTTACTGGGTTCATTGACTCAACATATTTTGACTACAGACTTTTTGAAAAAACCTATTCAACCAAATTTATTTCTGCCATTTATTCTCCCACATTTCTCTACAAAATGTGTTTTAAAAGCACTCCTATATATCTGATCTACAGTTCATAAACATGTCTTAACTGGGAAAGCTTTGATTTGAAAGTTGTCATTTACTAAGATGCATTAAATTGCAATAATTTGTTCAGAAGCAAAAGGACAAAAGACACATGGACGCATGTCATCAAAACATATGCAACAACAGTAATAATAAAGCGAATCTCCAGTCAAAAGGGACCCATCCCAGCACCTCTGCATGCTCACATGTACACAATGAAAGTATGTCAGAAATCATGGAGAAAGAATGAACTTCTGGATGTATCACGAGTGCACAAAAGCAACTGGAGACTAGCCGTAAGCCTCCATAGGACTTTAAATTGTGCCGGTACAGCATCTGTTCACATTTGGAAGCAGTCTGTTATTGCATTAAAGCAAACCTAACTTTTCCTGAGCAATGAATTTAACACATAACCATGAAACTGTTTGTGTTATTAATCAACACGTAAAAACCTCACGAGGAACCAAACGCGGAGTCGGCCTGCATGAAGCTCGTGCTGCATACCTATAGGATGCTAATTGCACATATGGGAAAAACAAAACTTGTCTGATGTGCTGTATGTGCGTACAGTATTCCAGATTTTTGGTTTTCTTCTCATCGTGTAAGTACATTTTCCTTGTTGCTGAGCCAAAAAAGTTACAATCAGGGGATTGAAGTCATATTTTCAGGTGCACATGTGTGCAACATGTCTGTGTATATGTATCCTGATTGCAGAACCTGTGGAGCCGTAGGCAAGTCCACAGCTGCAGACATCACAGAGTTTGATCGAGCCTTCTGTCAAATACCTAATGTATGCCATAATTTATTTACTTAGGTTATACTGCTCTTTGCTACATGTTGTTTCCACTTACGCTCCATGTGAAAATCTTGGCATCTTGGTGTATTTTGAGCTCTAAATTTCATTGTTGTGTGTGTGTGTGTGTGTGTGTGTGTGTGCGCGCGCTTTTGATCCAGATGTTAAGTGCATCCAGCTCTCAACACATTAAGAAACAGAAACAAGACATTGAAGTGGAGCCTGCAGCAAGCATTTACAGTTTGGAGGGTTTTAGCTGTGAAGCTCAGCTGCCCATCTCGCAAACTTCAAATCTATGTTAAACTAACTCATCCTGAATAAATGCAAAACACTGTAACATACGGTTAGGAAGCAAACTTAGAGAACGTGATGTTTGAGGACGCCAGCTTTGGCGTGACACCGTGTGGCAGCGGCTGACCTTTAAGCCACCGTCTAATAAACAGAGATTTTTGCTGAAACTACAGTAACTCGTAGTTACTGATAGATCAGAGCCATGTTATAAAAGACCGGGGAAGCAAATCAGGCACTTTTCTATTATCCGGCATGATGATGAATAAGCTGAAGTCAGTCTTATCATCCAGCAGGCACAAGCTAAGGGTTTGCAGCCTGAAACAAACTCTAGAAGAGAAAAAACAAAACTAAAGTAAAAGTGCTCACATCAACTGTGGCTCCTGTTTCTTATGTATAAGAAGACAAAGCGGATGAGTCTTGTGATCAGTCTGTGTGTTATGGTACATACACAGTTCACGTTCTGCATTAACCACAAAGCAGAAAAAAGTGTTTGATCACCCACATCAAGCAATAATGTTCATCTTGAGGGGAAAAAAGCAACCCAGGACCGGATAGGGCTTTTTGTTTTGTGCTTTCCATCATCATCCCATCCTTCTATTTTTCAAACCTGTTTCAATTCAACTTTTTTTCGTTTTTTTTTGTTTTTTTTTGGTGTTGCGCAACCATGAGTCAAGCACCTATCAATCTATCATGTGTGGTTTGGGACTCTTGCAGGGAGTTTTCTGTTGGAATATCTCGAGAAAACAAGCCAGCTCCACATCGCCCTGCCTGTCGTTCAAATTGGTTGACCATTTCTGTGAGGTGACAGTGCAACCATCCACCTCATACGTTAGGATGTCTTCGTAAATGAATTGATGATAAAATAGGATAAAATAAAATACATTTAATAAATTCTAAATCCTTATTAAAGGTTTCATATTATGCTGTTTCAATTCCTACTCAGATTTATAAGCACCACAGCAGCCTTTTGTCCTCCAACTACTGATCCCTGCCAATCAGAGCCGACTGCCAGTCATGGGGGCGGGACTGAACCCAGAACAATTTAAATAAATTCAATTTGGAATCTTTGAAAGATTTCTTATCATGCACATTTTAAGATATTAAAAAAATCTCTTTAAAAACAACCACAATGGACTGAAGTGTTGTACATAAGAACAATAATATTAATTAAAAGAACTCAAATGAGATGTAAAATACAAATAAAATACAAACATAACAAGTCAGAGGGTAAAACATGAGCTTTCCTGAGGGCTTTTTAGGTTTATTTGAGACATTCAGACTCCAAAGCAGGAAACAGCGCTGCAATGACTTGTCTATGTTCATATATTGTTTTATTTTTAAACAGTTGTATTAGTTTCAGTCATCACCAAATGTTGGGTATGGCATGAAAGAAGAAAACATGGAGGGAAAAATACTTGTAAAAGGTAGAAAAAGGCTATAATGTCATAAAATGGACTTCACATATGATGGAGAGATCTCTGACCATACAGCCAAACCACCGCTATCATCGCGCAGATGTCTCTTCCTATCATCTCTGCTTGAATTTCCTCCACAGAAACACACACAAAAACACACCGTCCTCCGGTGGAAATTCCCTCTTTATGACTCCTCATGATAATAACTGCTGCGTCCAACATTTCCATAGCAATGTTAACAAACATAATCAGAACAGGCAAACTTTCAGACAGATAAAGAGTTCAGATGTTTATCAAACCTCCCACTTTTAGTGAAGGAAGTTAAACTGCTCAGACCAGGGATTTGACTGTTTTACTTCAGCGGTTCTGCTGCCGCTGATTAGATGTTAAAGGCACTTTGGGATACTTCTATACACGTTCAAATGGAGAACAGCATTTAATAGAACTGCAGCCACATCTGGTCTCCTCTCACTTCCCTCGGAGGAGGTATTGGACTTGAATGAAATGGTAATGTGAATGTGTAATTTGAGTGTGGGAAGCGGCGAAAGCTTTGATCGATGAGCGTGTCAGTAATCTGCTGCATCACTGCGTTCCCGGTGCCTTAGAAACAACAAAATGGCCAATCTGCCAAGGACATGTTGGCAATAATGCATGTTTATGTCTTTCAAGACTAAAGATGATGTTATTTACACAGATCTTTTACATTTTATGTAATATTGTGATTGTAATTGCAGTCATGAGGGAACCTGTAAGTAAGTCAAAGCTTTACTGCGGGTGCCCACACATGCACATCATAGCACCAACACATCCCCCAATAGTCCAATTGTCATTGTCAGCATATGTATATACATATATAACAAAAAAGAAGAAAACAACAATTATTCCATGATTGTGAGATGACATAGAAGTTGATTAGTTTAACCTTCAGGCTTCATGGCTTGTGGAATGCAGTTCAAAACATTTTCCTATAATCCACCTATTTGTTCTTGATGTTTGATGCAGAGTGTAGATGAATGCGTTGTGAACCACATCTTAGTTTTTTGGAAACTTGCTGACATTGCTTTGATGCATCTGGTTGTACTTCCAGCAAGCGGCTAAAAACGGCAAAAAAAACTATCACAAACCATGTTTAGAGGAGAAGTTGCTCCAAAGTGGTATCTCAAAAATAAAATAATGATTCTAACTTAAAAAAAAGTCTACCCATGGCTGTTAAAGGTGTTGTTCAGAAGTTGTTCATCTTCTATCACTTAGCAGATGTGTTTGTGATTCCTTGTCTGGCTGACACCTCCAACATGAAGGATCGAAATGATTTTGCTTTCTAAAACAAACCATACGGTACACAAACCATATTCAGTAGACAGAGGAGGAGGTTCTTCCAGGCAAATAAAACACATTACAGGTTGTGGAAAGTACTCATGAGTCCTCAGCAGACAATATGGTCACTAGTTTTGTCTGAAAAAAAATGCAGTAAAAATCTTAGTCCACATACCAGGAATCAACAGAACATTTCTTCAGAGGACTAAAACGCTGCAATTACGCACCCTACAGATCCTGCCTTGGGCTTTAGCAGTAGCAGAAGAATCCACTCCAAAGATAAAGAAAAAGTATAAAACGTACAGGATGTATAAAATGTACAAAACTGGAAGTCTGTCCAATAAACTGTTCATCCTTGTTCCACTTTTCTGCAACCGGTTAAACTAGAGCTGAGTGTGTTGTCCTGATGAGTGGCGTAATAAACTAACCGGAACAACTGGATACCAAGAAGCTGGAAGTTGATTTGACACCACCTGTGATGGTGAGATCTGACATACTTTGGTCGGTAAATTGATTCAATTCAATTCAATTTTATTTATATAGCGTCTATTACAACACAAGTTGTCTCTAGGATCTTTCGAGAGACCCAGAACATGACCCCCGAGCAATTATTACATAAACAACGGCAGGTAAAAACTTCCCTAGTGGGAGAAAAACCTTAAGCCAAACAGTGGCAAGAAAAACTCCCCTTTAAGAGGGAAGAAACCTTGAACAGGACCTGGATCATGAGGGGGGACCCTCCTGCTGAAGGTACAAAAGACAAGATACATTAATATAACTATCAGTCAGCAGCAGAACTAAGACTTCCATGTATATATGACTGATACATGGTTAGTTGGTGGACTACAGAGACGACTATATAAACAGGTGTAGACAGCAGACACTGAGGTGGTCAGAGGGTGGAACTGCAGGTCAGGATGTCAGCAGGTCTCCAACAGAGACGTCCATACAGACAGGTGGAGGTAACACTGGGGTGGTCAGATGGTGGGACTGCAGGTCAGCATGCAGCTCCTGAGGTTCTGGTCTGCAAACATGTACAGAAAAGAAAAAGAGGGGACAAACCAGCACAACAAACTACAAGAACAATGGAGCACAATTATACTGGTGAGATTCTTCTCATCAATAACTGAGTATTGAGGTGAAGAAGGGAAAGAGAACCAGAGGAGGTGAGGGGCACCAGTCAGTGGATCATGTTGGGGTCCTCCTGCAGCAGGTCTACAGCAGCAGATCTAGGATGAAGCTGTGTTGAAGACCAGCTGCTCTGGTCTAGTCCTGAAGCTGCAGCTGTGATTACTGGTCCTGACACACTAAAGTTTACACCAACTAGATGCTTTACCAAACAGAAATATTTAAGTTTGTTTTTAAAGGTGGAGGTGGAATCACGTGGACGTGGTCTCTTCTGTTGATTCCTGTCAGCATTCGCGCTGCTGCATTTTGAATCAGCTGAAGGATATTCAGAGAATTACTTGGATGTCCTGCTAATAAAACATTAAATAATATACTGGCACAAACAAAACAAACCCAGTTTTAGTTTAAAGACCTTGTTGAGCTATAAAGATATCCTTACCAAAGTGTGCATATAAATCGTTTTAATTGCAGCATGTTTCATCCTTGAACTGGGTTGTTGCTGAAACGTGCTCTACAAATAAACTTGCCTGCCTTGCCTTGTTCTTATTTTCTGAACACAAAGATGCTCATGTTGCTATAGGTCATTACATGGTTGTGTAATGGATCCTGCAGCTGACTGGCTGGGATTGACTATTCTGTGTGACTGATCAAAAAGATCAATAAGTTTCTCAGAAGATGAAATAATTATTAAGTAAATAACCATCTGTACCTTCTATACAAATATATATATATATATATATATATATATATATATATATATATATATATATATATATATATATATATATATATATATATATATATATATATATATATATATATATATATATTTGTATATATATATATATATATATATAATATATATATAATAGTGGCCATGATATAAAGTAGTTATACCTCGAATCTCCCTGAAATATTTCACATAAACGTGTTTTAAAACAAGCAGTTTGCATGTTAGATAAAAATTAAGCTTCATGTTTAAAAGAAGACTGTTTAGTAGGTGACGCCCAGATTTTAGCGTGCTTGTCAAACATCACCAAGGCTGCTTTTTTTAAGCGACATTTAAGCACATTAATGGAACAAAAGTAACTTTAGTAAATATTATATATAAGTAAGTTTTTTGTTTCTTTGGATATTTCACTATGTGAAAATCCTAAATCCCAAATCCTAAAATAGCATTGAATGTTTTATCAAAATGCCCCGAAACATGAAAGTAACGAACCTATTTAGTGGCTGCAGAAGTTATGATACTGTAAAGATGAAGGAGATTGTTGGTGTTGCACCGGTCAAGACACTGGTAATTGTCATTTAAATAAATATAAAATGGTTTAAAAATCATTGGTCCCATATTGAAAATAAGCTTAAATCAAACGTTACCTTTACTGTCAAATACTACACACTAACCACAACTACAGATCAGTCTGAAGTAAATACTACGCAGTAGCTGGTTTCCAACACGGCCTCGTCCTCAGGAATACAAAAAATGTTACTGACCTTTTGCCAGTTAACTAAACTAGTTGTGATTTGCGCCCACCAGTGATATTTTCCAGTCGTCTGTTGCTGTACTCTGGCTGATCCATCTGACCTGGATTTCAGAATTAGATCGGTTGTTGTTGTGGGATGTAGATAACGTCTGTTTATGTTCACCCTTGCATGTCGTTGTGCTGTTTCTCAATCTTGATGTAGAGACCACACCTGACAGTACTACTACAGGTTGATACAGCAACTTACTACCCACCCCACTAACTCAGTAGTTGTACTACAACACTGCTTTAACATTATACATTACTGCATCATGGGGCAGCACGGTGGATTAGGGGTCAGCACTGTTGCCTCACAGCAAAAAAAAGTGTAAAGGAAATCTACCTGCCATGTCTGCTGGCGTCTGCGGTGTCTGCACTGCTGCGTTTAGGGCAACGTCTGTAGGCCTCAGCTGCTGGTGAGTCCTCCAGCTTAGCTGCGCTCCTATTGTTCCTTTCCTTGTTCCTGCATTAGCAGCCATCCCCACGGCTCTGTTACACCTTTCTTAATCCCCATTTCCACACAGTGCTTGTTGTGCCTCTGTTACAGAGGGGGAATGGAGGTTTAACAGAATAAACTGTTTTGTAGTTTGATGCCATCCTGCCTCTGTGCACAGAGCACAGCGAGGGGGCAACAGGTGCTACAAAGTAGTGGTGTGTAGGGGGTTAGGGTGGTCAGAGGGAGCTGCTGCCAGCAGATTATTATCCCGTGTTACTCACCTGACCCGTCACTGGTCCGCCCAACGCTGTGGCAACACTTACGTCTTCTTTTCTTTCCCTTCAGTAATGCTCATGGTGTTTCCAAGATGGCCTCAGCATCTTTGACATCATCTAGTATGTGAGGTTAACCTCTAACCATTTTCTCACACTTGCATGCATGAATTTATAACATTTGTTTTATATAAATATATAGCTTTACTCTACAGCCATATGTGTTGGATGCTAGAGATGTTTTTCCTACAATATAACTGAAGAAACCTCAACTAATTAATTTATTTTGGATGATAAACAAAACTTGACAACGTTAACCACAGTCACCTTCTTCCTTGGTTCGGTGGGTTTGAGAACTTGGCTGCAGCTCAACTTTGGAAAGATGTTTTGCAGTAGCGACCGGCACTGTAACGGCTACATTTCCTTCCTGCAGCTGTCACATTTGTGCCACAAGTGGCAGCGACGGAGCTCAGTCTCTTCACTGAAATGTAATGGAGTGGTTTCTACATTTCTACTTCAAGATTGCGAAACATTGCATCGACATGCAAGGGTGAAGATAAACAGACGTTGCACTCTTTATACATACTTGCATGAACGCACATATGAGCACACAGAAGCACACGGCCTGCTTGCATTCCAGCAGCATGATAGTGCTTTCATGTTTACAGCAGAACAAACATGGGAGGGCTGAGCCTCCTGTGTTTATCTGCAAAATGCTTGTTTCCATGACTGCATTCCCTCCGAGCAGTAAGAAATAAAACATTTGCTTGGAAGGATTAGAGCAAAAGCAAGCAGCAAACATAAAAGGAAAAACTGAGGCCGATTCATTTTAGTTTGTAATTGTCATTTCCAAACAGACGAAGGACTGTTTCGCATAAAAACAGTTATGCCACTAAGGAGAATGACTGTCTAGTTAAGACAAACTTTGACATAAATAAAGTTAATATAGTGATCTAAATTTATTGTAATTCATTTGGTTTAAATCAGCAGTTAGAAGTAAAACCTAATTCTCAGCACTATTGTTTTAGCAGCTATTAACTTTGATATTTATGATCATGTGCAAAGGTAAGTACTCTCTCAGTCCTTAATTGTTTTGTAATTGTTGTTTTTCTTTTTCTTTTTGATAAAAAACATAATAAAATCATCTGACTGTGGTGGGTCTCGGGCAAATACAACCTCGGACGCAAAACAAGATAGAGCTTACTCTCTTTTATAACATCAACTGAGTACATAAATAAAGAAATCGTGTGGGCAGTGCCAAGCACTTACTGCTTCCACAAGGTTAAATACGGTTAGTTCCAGCTAAGTGTTTCTAATCATCAGCCCTTGATGAGCTGATCATTGGCAAATAAGCAGACCTCTATGAAAACATGTTTTGGCAGTTTGCTGGTCTGGAGCATTCGGCTTTGCATTAACACAAAGCCAAGAGGGAACGACATAAACAATGGTCTTCAAGAAGGAACTGCTGCAGCACATCAAACTGGAAAGGGTTTGAAGTTCAATGCTCTGCAGAGATAAAGATTATTTAGAAGTGGAAAGCATTCAAGGCAGTTGAATGCTTTCGTACCCAGTAGTGGTGGTCTCAACAGACTAGTGTCAGACTCTGCAATGCCCATAGACAGGAACAAAAATCACGTGCTACATATCAGACGTTACACATTGAGCATGTTTTAATTGTCATGTCTTGACAGCAACATTTAATGAAGTATGGTTTGTTTGGTAGGGTTTCTGGGAGGAAGTGTCTAATCCAAAAAAGAAAACAATAGCACTTTGGAGCAAATTGGGGCAATAGTTTGAGCAGAGATCCCCAGATCTCTCTTTGCCCAGCCACCTTCTCCACTTTGGGGATAATAAGGTGCTTCGAAATCAACCTGGGCCAATCTCGGGCCCTCTTTCAATCGCACATTTCTGAAACAGACATCCTGAACATAAACACGAACCACAGCTGTGATCTTATTCCTTTGGTCCCCACCACAGTTCGTGCTCATATGAGAGAGTTTTAACATAGTCCGCTGAATCAAGACATTTACATTTCCGCTCATCTGTTTACCTACAAAAATACGGTCCAAGTCATAATTATCCATTACTAATCGGAACATAAATAGTGGGTATGAAAAGGCTTGTATGCATGATGCACCAATGGTGCAGATGTGCTGTTGTTCGTTATAATCTCTTTACCAACCATGGTGATGAGGAGAGAAATTAATGACCACCTCTTCCTCATCATCTGCTTGCCATTTGCTCTTGAATAAAGCAGGAAGTGGTGCTGAGAACCCAACAGTTTACTGGAAGCTTCTGGGTCTGAAGGTGAGTGAATATGAAACAGACTGTTACTCCTGGAATAAAGTGTTCTCAATTGCCTCCTTTGGATAACTATGAGTTCCAGTATGTGTATACGCCAGGATTTGTAAGACAGTCGGCCATTCCTATAAACCTCAGTGTTTTGCTGTAGTGTCACAAACCCAATGTAGGATAATCAGCCCAAACTGGCAACAGGATCTGGGAAAACACAGTCCTCTGCTCTGTACTGGTTTGCTGTCAGTGGATGTGGTTGGCAGATGGGGATAGTGGGCAGAGTAAGCACGTCTTCAGCGTTCATGTAGATGAGCGAGTACAGTTCTTGTGTATTGGGTAGAGGGTCAAGCCAGCACTTGCTTTGCTCCATTTGCCATCGACCCCAAACTGAAATAAAGACCACATGGGAGCAGTTCTCTCAATGCCAGTTAAAAGACAAAAATTCCCGCATGATTTCTTACTGTCTCTCTTCCGCTCTCTGCCTATCCCTCACCCTTTCCTTTGTGCCTGGATCTGCTCGCCCATAACAAGCAACACCAATTGACCTCAAAATTTCCATTCGGAAAAGAAAAGGAAAAACCAAAATAAACATATGATGAGGAAAGAAAGAAGTGAGACAACATTTGCGTGCACGGCAGTGATGAGAGGGCAAATGCTGTGCCAGCTGTGAGCTGTGTTATGGTTGGCAAACCTTGAAGTGCCTGATGAGTGTGTGTGTGCGTGTGTGTGTGTGTGTGTGTGTGTGTGTGTGTGTGTGTGGTGGTGGTGATGGTGGGGGGGGGTTACAGTGGAACGCCGGGCTGCCGGGCAGCTTTACAGCGTGTCACCAGTCGCTGTGTGTTTGAACTATGGGAGAATTTTCATGTGCTTGTAATTTTCATATTAAAGTAATAGAAGTCTATTTAGTGTCAAAGATTTACAATTGGGGGCAGTGGGAGTGGGGATCACCTCATAACAGTTCATAATGACAGAAGTTCAGACTAAAAGGTTAGGGTTTTACATTTTGCATTTAATAATGAACTTGATCTTGCTGTTGACTATAATTACAGAAGCAAAAAAGTATGTGAACCCCTTCATGTTAAATGGTTTGCATCCAATGCATCCAGGAGTACTTGATTTGCACAATGTTTGGCAGGGATACACAAGTTATTTCAAGGTATTCGGTCATCCATCAGTTCACAGTTAGACAAACAACAGTTAGACAAAGGAATGCTTAGTAGTGTGGCTACTCTTTCTCAAAGTGGACACCCAGCCAAGTGGGTTCCACAGACACAACGCAGAATCCTCCAGGATTTAAAGAAGAACCCACAAGTAACTACGGAAGGCTAGAGAACATCACTCGTTGGAAACATGGAACAAAGGTTGAAATGTTTGGTTTGATGTGTGGTGCAAAAATGGTACAGCTTACCAACATCTATCATCCCAGCAGTGAAGCATGGTGGAGGGAGTATCTTGATATGGGCTTGCTTCAGTGCCTCTGGACCAGTTGCCATCACTGAGGAGAAGATTAATTCCTCAGTGTACCATAATATCCTCTTGGATAATGCACGGCAGCTGTCCAACAGCTGACGTTTAATACATTTGATCAAAGATTCATCCTGAGCGTTATAAAGTTTCTCACAGAGTTTCCCTTGTCCACTGCGGCTGCGGATGCTTTACAGGTCTGTTTTTGTTCTGTTTATTTCAAAAAGTTCACATGCTTTTTCCCGCCACTCTATAAATGCATTTTTTTTACTTGTAGTAGTAATACGATCTTTGCTCTTCGTTAGTGGTGTAGAAGATAGATGGATGCAAAAGCACATGCTCAATTATAGATGCCCATCATATTGTACCTTTGGTGTTTAAACTCATATCATTCCATCAGATTTTATGTGAATATCTATTTTAGTTCTTTTCCATTCTATTTTGTTTTGTTTTACGTAATTCCCTTTAATAAATCATTATTAATTTCATATATAAAGCCTTTTTGAGTGAGTCGAGGAATGCACCAGTCTCTGCAGGTTCTAAGCATCTTTCAGCTGCTGTGCAGCTTGAAAATTTCAAACTTAATCTGTGTTGACTCGGAAGCAAGTTTAGAGTTGCAGCCACAGGAACTAAGTGGCTTGATACAGGATTTTGTGTGTCACTGGTCTCTCCTTGTCTGTAGCCTAAACTATAATTATCAATTTGCTCCATTGACCACTCGTTGCGTCTACTGCTCTGCCAGCCTCCTCTTTTCCTTCCTCATTTTAAATTCAAATTAATCAGTTAAAGGGAAAACGGAAACATGTGAGTTGTTTCTTGGGTGATGCATTTTTCGTCATCGTGGTGGAAGCACAGTGCAGGTGGAAAACGTTCAAGGCAGTGAAGAAGAAGATGTGGAGGACACCACTAGCTGATGCAGTAACTATCTGGTTCTGAGGTCCGCCACAGAAGCTTAGTGATCATTACGCTCAAATGCTACCATGTGACATTTTAATTTGCATACCCTCCAAAAACAAAATCATTGGATATGCCATCATCTTGGTCAGCTTCTGAAGTTCTGTAGCGGTGCCTGAAACTGTTTAACCAACACTTGCGTCACACTTCCCACAATACTTTTTAAGCATATCCCAATGTCGCTGGAGGAGCAAAAATCATGATCAGATGTGCTGTTTTGCACGCAAGGATTAAAAGTTTTCTTTCTATCTGGTTAAATCTCTTTTTTCCAGTGTGCTTTAAGCAGGAGTGACTTTGTAGACTGAAGATAAACAGTTTCCCGTGTGAAAAAGCTGTCCGAGCTCAGATAGGGATTTCCTGCTCCTGCAGAGCGTTTTTCAATGCTACCTATGCATTAATGTATGAATATGATGGTATAACAGCATTCACGTGCGTTTGTAAAAGAAACATGTGAAAGTCTGTTGACTGAGCTTTAAATATTTCATGCATATATTTCAAATTTAACTTTGCTACATGTGGGAATTTTGCATGGTTCAGGGGCTGCAAGTAAAACTAAAATGACTTTGAACTACAAACAAAAGAAAGCATAACGTGTTGCTAAATCGGTTGCTAAAAGTTGCCTTTGCTTGCAGATTGATATCATGGAGCTACTAAAAGTGTTATATTTTCTTGGGGACCAAGATAACTTGTACTCCAACTACACTAACTAGTCATGTTTATGTGCTTTCTGTACACTTACAACGTTATATTAAACTATTTACAAACTTCATGACTACAATGTTAATTGTTCTCTTTCAGGCGGTGGCAGGAACAACAACTACGCTCTTTCTGGCCTGGACATTTCTCACTTGATGAGAAACTCAACTGCAGAACTCCTGGAAGTCCTCACAGGACACTTTTACAGGGTTGTGAGAGCTCATGAGAAAAATAAGTGACCAACATTTAAATCTGAATGATGAAAATGCTTGTGTAGAGAAGTTTTGTGGTTATATATCATGAAAAGAAGATGGAGTGGAGTTGCAAATATTACTGCAAGAGTCAAGATGCATCAGGGCGACAAATCAGACGGGCAGGTAGGAGTGAAGAACAATATTTCATCCACTTTGACAGAATGTCAAGCCCAAAACCCACACCTCGCTCGCCATCATTTCTAAAACCATCTCTGTTTCCAAATCGTCCTTCACAGTTGTTTTTTTTGCAGTTAAAGTTCAATTCAACGCCGTGTCAATCTACTGCGGGCAGGCGGGACATAGTTAACATCAACACATTTCCTATTGAGCTGACGTCACAGTAACATGAGTTACTCCACCTTTAAAAATGTTTGTAAAAAAAAAAGTCAGCAGCGGTTCACATACTAATATAAAAGAAACGTTGCAGGTTCTGCATCAAACTTCTTTTCTATGCCGTCCATGAGCTGTCTCCAACAGGGGAACAGACTGCTGATTTACTCTGGCTTTTGTCCGGTTCTATCTGCTCTTCTTTTGCTTCCAAACAAGGACTTTTCCCAGCACCGGGTGGTTGTGGTGGTGGCGAAGTTCTCACCCAGAGAGCTTCAGCCGTCCTTGCTGTTTCTGTTCACCTATCCTAAAACGGTCACTTGGGGGCGGTACCTACATGACTGACAACAAGTTCAAGTACGCCCACAAAACCAGTCAACTTCTTTGTGTGGTCATGTTGAACTGAGGACGCTATGTTGCTCGCTACCGCCACATGTGGCGGAAACAAGACTGGACGGTCCGAAGCTGGTTATTTATCACGTGAACGCGGTAGATATCTCAGCAGCCACATACATGACTCCACTTTCTTCTCACTCTCTTGTAGTTTCTAGATTAATTTAGGATATTTTAATTGCACACATTTCCCCTTTAAGTGGAATTACATTTTTGAGCCCTACTAGATAAACACTAGATAACTTTAAATAGGTATTTATTTTAATCGTGGTCAATTGCCCCCAAAGGGATAAGAAATCTTCAATTCACATTGCTTTGGTTCCCGGCAGAAGTTTACACTCCTTACTGTCTAATAATAGATCTTAGGTTAATTTAACTCATGTTCCCTTTAAGTTATTGTAAAAAAAACAAAAAAACAACACAAAAACAATGATTTGTATGGTAGAGCAGAATGTCCGGACAAAGTTAAAAAACAAATTCAAACAAAACTTTAAAAAATGGGTCCTGTCTCTGCTAAAGCATGGTTTAAATCTAACTTTTGCTCAATTTCTTTCTTTTGTGACATGCAATGCGGCTAAGCCTTTGATTAATCACGTTTTCCATTATTCTTCATCATAATTTATTCCAAACACAGGCAAACATCTATGGAGATGTCTGCAGAATTGTTATTCATGTCACTCCTTAATGATACCAGCCACATTTTTCAAGGTTGCAAGAGATCAGGGCTTACTAAGTGACACGTATTGGTTTGAACACTCTTGGCTTTACTTCAGGAATACGTCCACTTTAACCATCAAACACTTCTTTCTCGCATGCCAAACAGAAGATGAAGATCTGTGGACAAAACATGGAGGTTTTGTTGATTAATTTCAAATCCCAGGCACGCTGCTGTATTTTGAAACAAGGAAAACTGTGTGCGTATCGTGCCTAGTGGCTGGAACGGCGGTATTTACTTTCAATGTGTGCCAGTAAAAATGAAGTTTGATACAACTATCAGCTTCATGAATGCACCAGCAATGTAAACAGAAGTCCAGCGATGAAGGAAAAGCAGTGGGAGAGAACCAAGATACATTAATATTACTGAGCTTTACATTTGATTCCCTCTCATTACTCAAAACCCAGACATTCGCAGAGTTTTCACACGTCCTTCACAAGGATGTGCGGTTTTGGTTTCCCGTGCCCAGATGGGATTTCTCCGTGTCCATGAGAAGAGGGTCCCAGGCCTGCATTAGAGAGCAGGATTAGTGGTAATGGTCCTTTGCCAGGGAGATGGAGGGATGGGATGGTAAGCTTGTTACTTCAAAAACACACACACAGAAGAAAAAAAAAACAACCTAAAACAGATGTCACTCCAGTTTAAAGCTGAAGCATTTTTAATTTGCTGTAGTGGGGTCTGAATAGCTTTCAGGGGACCCAGGGGTCAAGCAGCCTGCTATACCTTTGAGAACCATGTCAAACTTCATTGCTTGTAAAAACAGTAAGATCCCTGTGGTTGTAATTACAAGGTTTATACAAAAGAGGGAGAAAGAAGGAGAAGAAAAAGAAGAAAGTCTGGATCGATGCTTGGGTGGAGAGGAGGAGGGAAGATCTGTGCCTTTTTGGATGGAAGCCACAGGAAGACTTGGCACAACTTGTAGGATATCTGCGGCTGGAGGATGGACAAAAGATCTTTATACTTTTTAAATTGAGACAGAAAGATGTGAGTGCTGACCTATATCTAAAATCTTTTGACTTCAAACTGCGGTCGGAAACCAAAAGCACAGATTTGCTTGTAACATCCAAGTCACTCCTTTTATGTCTGTCACGTTGGTGTTTTATGCAGTTGACAGTAATCCTCGATTCGTCTTGCTTGTATTAAGCAAATCTTTCTGCTTCTTTGGTTTTCAAAGTTTGACTTCTTACTGTGATGGAGGGTTCTCCCCCTGCGTCTGTGATGGGCTTGATAGTGTTTGAAAAGAGGGATCTGATTTGATCGCCTGTCTCACTGCACAAAATTACCTAAAAGGGTGATTTGTGGATGATGATGTCTGTGATCTCTGAAGTCAGAACTTACAACATTCAACTGTTACTTGGTTTGACTGTGGTTCCATGATATTTTTAGATGAACATTGTTTTCCAGATTTCTTTCAGACTGGCTGACCCTCCTGTCTTCAAGCAGCCTAATGATGAGCCCTTTCTCAGATGCAGATGTCAATACTTATCCAGTGCCATATATAACTAATATACTGAATGACTAAGATTGATTGATGAAAAAAGAAAAGCCATGAATTGAGTTGACTGGGTTCAAATGGATAAAGAGCGGTTCAGGAGCACGAGAGACTATTTTCACATATATCTCCACTTACAGAGCCAGTTCATTTTGCTTTATTGGGAAAAGAAAAAAAACAAATTAATAATTTTGCTTCATCGTTCCACCTCGCTGTGCTGTGCAAATGGTAGAGAAGGTGGAATAATGTTCCACTTTGTTCCACGGTAACAAAATTAAGCTGTAATCAGGTTGAAATTAGTGCTGTATGAATGAGAGTATGAAAGGAGGATGAAATTGGTTCCTCGTGTGGGCCCGATGGGCCGTCCTACAGGGGGCTGGAGGCTGAGAGAGAAAAAAAACACAGATGTAAAAAAACAAAATCAAAACAAACAAAATAACTAGGTTTTCACGAGTAGTTGAGAGGCGGAGACTGACTGGACCGGGCGTATTTTGTCACAGGACTTGAGACAGTCGCCAGTCAGCGAGCCCTGCTGCCATGTTTAGCCACCTACAGGAGCATCTGAAGCTGCTCCGGGTGGGCTAACATCACAAACTCCATCAGCGACAAGGTAAGTAAGGCCAGCACAGCGGTGCGTGTCCCTGAGGAACCACCCGGTAGAAATAAAGCACTCTGAATAAAGCAGCCAGTAGCCAGAGACATTAAGGACTTGCTGGCTGTAGACCACAACGTAGAGGAACGGGACTATCTTTAGATTGCACCCACTGAGGAGGGAACGTTGCACCTTCCTGGAATGATTGTGAATGCATAGCTGGAGAGTGGAAGCAGAATAAAGAAGGCACCTACAGTATGTATTTATGGCATGATCACTGCATGAAAAAGGCAACTGAACTCCAGACCTTAAATGCTGTGTCACAATTTACCATTTCATGAAAAAGGTTAACTCATTTTAAATTTGATAGCAGCAATATATCCCCAAAAATTTGGAACATCCAAGCACACTTTAAATCCATCCATCCATCCATCCATCCATCCATCCATCCATCCATCCATCCATCCATCCATCCATCCATCCATCCATCCATCCATCCATCCATCCATCCGTCCATCCATCCATCCATCCATCCATCCATCCGTCCATCCATCCATCCATCCATCCATCCATCCATCCATCCATCCATCCATCCATCCATCCATCCATCCATACCTCTCCAATAATGGGGATCTGCTGGAGCCAGACAGGCCATCAGTCTATTTCAGGGCCAAATATAGACAAAGATCCACACAGAAAACACACCCAAGCACAAGGAGAACATGGGCATCAGTTTCACACTTTTGCTAAGAAAGTAGACAACTAAAAAAACGTTTTAATCTTAAATCTGTAAGAAAAAGTTTGTTGCGGTTCCTGACAGGTAACTTGGTTGACGACTTGCCTAACATGCCGAGGTAACTCGTGACCTGGTAAAAGTATGAGCCTATGGCCTTTTGCTGCAAACCTTGACCCTGAGCCCCGATTTCCTGTCTGGTAACTTTCAATAAAGGCCATTACAATCACAAAATCATTGTGATAAACCTATTTTAATTATTTATTTTAGGCGGCATGCATGGTCACCATTCATGAAGAATCAGGTGGTATGCACCCTGTATTACTTGAACAAGATAATGAAAATCTAATACTTGAGCAGGCCACATCATTTAGGCAATAATTTGGCTCATATTTAATTATCTGAGTCCTTGAGAATGTCTATAGACGCTATATGAAACTTTACAGTCCTTTACAAAGCTTGAACATTAAATCCCTGGTCACTTACATGCACATGGCCTTTGACAGTGAGCTCACTTTCCCTCTCCCTGCCTTTTATCTACAGACGTCTCCTCTGCGAAACCTGAGAGCAGGGACAATGATAATCCGTCAGCTATTAGCACCAAATCTTTGGCTGGCTCTGAATGTGAGGAGATGTTGTGTTGTCAGCACGAAGGTTCTGGTTTCCCCTCAGATGAGTGGAGAAAGGGGGTCAGTGACGCCTGTCAACGACCCCCAACGGCCTCTGGTTTCCTGTCCAGGGACCACTCAATGGCCCCCCATTACGTGTCATTGAAGAACCAAAATAGTATCTGCTCCAGATATCCACTGCACAGTCTTTATCATGCTGGTTGTGCACCTGAAACTCAAGAGTTTTCAAATGAATGGCCATTGGTATCAAAAGCAAGCAGTTGAAGATATAGCTAAGATATACATGCACTGATAAAGGTCATTTACTATGAAAGGCAATAAGGTTCTTTGTCTGACATTAGAGATCGGTAATTTATTTTTTCAAAGGTCCAATTTTTCTGTGAAGATGTTAGAGATAGACAGCTGAAACTTGAACAGGAAAAACTGGTCAACAGCATGAATTAGTATGAAACAAAATAATAATGATAATAAAAAAACATAAAACTCCAAGAACTACAGTGTATGAACATGCAGCATCACGTTCAACATAAAACAGCTGGATCTTGTTGTGTCCTGGATGACATTAGTTGGTTCCTTCAGTGTCAAACTGATTCTTTGGGAACAAAAACTAGCACACGTCTGAAATCAGTGTGTCATTATTTGTGTCCACTTTAAGGCTGAACTCGAATAATCGGATATCTGGAGATTTGTTCTTTATATGGACAACCAGATTACAATTTGGGTGTCCAGAGTTTTACATTTTTATGTTTTTGGTGTTGAGTGCTGAAGGCTGTAGAGCTTCAATTCATATTTGCTGTTAATCCAACCTCAGCTGTGGGGTAAAGACTTTAAACTGAGCTTTAGATTTTGGTTTATCCCTAGAAAAGGTTTCTTTTCCATTGGCATACAAGTTGCAGGTGGTTTTGCTCACATTTATATCTGGCTCTCTCGGACAGTCTCTGTCCTGTGAACTGTACGTTTCCGGTGTTGCACTTGTAGGCTCACGTGAACTTCGTTCCCTCAATGCCAATTGTCAACCACACTCAAACTCGGTCAGTGTAAACCACAGGTCCTTGGTCACCCTGTCACCCACTTTGCCCCCTCTCCTCATCCCAAAAGCAAAAACAAAGCCTTGGATATTTGTTGTAATCTACTACTGAGGCTCCAGGGCCCATTAATGGTATTTGAGCCATCTCTAGATCACATGGACTGTGGGGGTGGATTGGACCTGTGGTGTTCTTTCTTTGCCTGTGAAATTGGTAAAAGACCCCAGCAGTAACAACATTTGCTCATGTAATGTCTTGCTGTCTCTGCGCTCACCTTGCGGAGTTCCTTTTTTCAAGCCAGCTTATGTCGAGTCAGTGGGTCAATATTTCCCTTTAGCTTTTGACCTGTACGTTTACCCTCCTATTATTATTATTATTGCTGTCACTGGAGCTAAGAGAGAGCAACAAACTCTCTGATGGGACAGCAGATTTACTGTAGTCCGGGTTTGTTTGGTTTCTTTTTCCCCTCCAAAAACATTTCCTGATGTGTCATAATTAATACAAGTACAGATAATATGAAAAACAAGGCTGTCTATATAAACACAGCACTCCAGCAATCCTCATGTTTTGGTTTCTCAACTCCGGAGGTGGTCTGTATCATCCCTGAAGTATACAGCTGCAAACACCTGCAAGCTTGAACATTGATGGAATGGGCATCCATGATATTTTTGTAGTTCATTTAAGTTAAGTTCAAATTAAGGGGGACTTTATTTTTTTAATTTATTTATTTATTTATTTATTTATTTTTTGCAATCTACTTAAAATGTACCTACAAAAGCAAATGCATACATACTTACATACTAGAATATTGTTACCAGAATAGCCTTCCCCATTAAAAAGGTTGCATTGTGGGTAAAATGGTTGTGACAAATATTATTAGCTATTTTTGAAATCACATATAATGAAGTATACGGTATGTACTGCGTATTGAAACAGCAGTATTTGTGGGGCCATAGTACATATGTTATCAGGAGATATGCACCATTTCAACCAGTTAAATAAAATGTTGCTTCTTGAAAAGATGAGCCTTTAAATCTCACCGAGCTCCCTGCAGCTTCATGCACTCGGCTGTAACCCCTCCGTTTACTGCTTTTACTGTTGCACATTCTGCCACTACCACACAGTATCACATGTCCATGCACATGCTGTCTGCAGTTAATAAGCCAGACTGCTGTGACCCACTTTAAACATATTTCGAGACAAAGAAGCTCATTACAGCTCTGCTGTAAGAGCAGTGGATCAGGAGTTCTGCGCACATGCACAAAAACAGCCCTCTAAAACTGATCACTGGACTTACTGAATGCCTCTGCTCAGACAGAGGAGTCTTTTCTCGTATGCGGGAAGAAAGGCGTGCTCCTGCTACTTATTCATCTACACCACCCACCTCCTGCTTTACAGTCATCCAGGCTTCAGCCGAAACTGGCTGAGGGAAATTACAAGAAGAAAAGTGATTGATTGTGTGGACCTGCTGGGTCTCAGGGTGGCTGTGAAAACAAACTGAGCCAGATCATGGCTGCCTGGCTGGAATTTGGGTGTGAGGGAGTGTGGTACTACATCTTTATCTCTATCCCTTATCTCTACCTGGAGCCAATCAGCCACACACACTTTTACAATGTTTCATTGCAAGTATTTACTTAATGTGAGATAAAAACAGAAAGGTAATGACCTTCTTGGCAAAGTGACAGCACTCTGGGGATGCCAGAAGTTGAGACCAAAGTATTTGTGATCAAACCTTTCTGTGTCAGAACCAGCATGTGACATCAGGAGTTAGAGGGAAACAGAGAAGATTACTGCAAATGTGTTTGGTCCCAGATGAACAACCTTTGATGTTCAAGTCTAGTTAGGAACATCATGACTCAAGAGCCAGGAGGCCATAAAACACAGCCTTATCACTGGTCTGTCACTGTTGTTCCAGTTCCTTGGCCAAGACTGTCTGTCTCACTGATCTGATAGCGCTGATTTCTGCACTGACTCATTTAGCCGGCTTATATAACTAACTGATGAATTCTCCTGTCCTGCTTTCTGTTCCCATGAACCCCCCCCCTCCACTTTTTCTTTCTTCTCCATTTTTTGCAGGCCTCTCTGACGCCTCACCACATTCATGACTCCTCATTTTTCTGTCTGTGTTTGCTCTATTATTCTGCCTCTCATAAATTAAACTGTGTCAACAAGTCATTAAAAAATATATCCGTAGCTTGGCAAAAGTACAATCACAGAAAAAACTCTTTTTTCATATTGCTGTGGGGTAAATCTTTCCAGATGCTTTACCCGACAACATCCAAAGGAATTAGAGGCCTGACAAGTCCAAGATGCTGTCATTTGAAAGAAAGAGATATTATTTCAACTGCCTTTAGTTTGCTTGATTTTGACAATCAACAAATGGGGATTTTGTTTTGACAGGAGCTGGTATGTTAAAAAGATATTTCCATTCAAAATTCGAAACAGGCATCAAATTGCTGTAACTTTTGAGATGTACAACTCAGATTTTGAAAAGTCAGAAGACTGCGTAAAACTTAAATTACGACAGGATGCAAAGATTTGCCTAAGAGACTTTGCCTCTCTGAGATATTCTTTTTATACCCAGTCATGTCACTGACCTGTTGCCATTTAACCCGAGTAGTTATAGTAGGGTTGGAGTTATAAAAAACATCTATTTCTGCCCGTACAGTTAGGTCATGTTACCAACAAGTCACACCTAAAGCAGCACTACTACTACACACATTTGTTTATATGTGTTTCATGTGTTTCTCTCTTTTTTTTTCTTTTATGCACATTTCTCCCAAATAATTGAAGTTTAGTCTGCATGTGAAATTAACACTGACTTGTCAAGACTTCCTTCCATCATAAATGTCCCTTCGTAAACTTGGTAACTAGTTCCAACCGGTTTGGACTATTGATAGTTTTTCATATCAAGGCACGTGTGAACTTTTATGAAGAAATAAATCTACATCTTCTTACATGACTTCGGGAAAGTCTACTGTATCAGTGATGAGCCCGAGTTTACACCTCATTTACGCTGCAACATGATGCTGCACCAGCAGAGAGAACACGTCACTAGTGTTACACTTGTAAAGTTATGCGTCTATCTGATAGAAAGCCTAAATTGCTGCTATAGCCATAATTAGAAATGAGGTTAATCTTGAAATCACATATTCTGCCCTGACCATGTTTCCTCTGTGCCCCCCTTGTGTGGAAGTTGTGTGGTAATGGCTTTGCATGTAACTGTGGGAAAAGGCTGTCGGCGATAAAAGCGAGGAGGATGAGTCGGTGTGGTGTCGGAGTGGCAGTGTATCTTGTTTGGACAGCGGTTTCCTCTGTTGTAGAGCGAGTGATGGGCAGGTTAACTACAGCTGCCCTCAGATCAGCAGAGGAGAGGATGTTTGTCTCTTTGCACGATTCTCTGTGGAGCCTTTCAGCTGAGCTCACCTGCTTTGTGGGATTACTCTGATTTATACAGCAAAGTTTACTTTTACTTTTGTCTGTTACTTTTGGAGCATGGATAAAAATAAAAACCCTACAGGGCAATTGTTTTTTTGTTTTTTTTTGTCAAACTAAATTACTACCGACTGCAGGTTATCAAAACTTAGAAAAAAACAACTTTCATTGTGTGAGATGCAGGGATAGGCTTCAGTTTTTGATCCAGGTTGTTCTTCCTGAGTTATCTCAGGAAGTATAATGGCTGCAGTGCCTTCTTTTCTCTCGTAGTTGTGTTGACTATCCAGGAACGGTCATCAGAGATGGGGGTACCCAGGAGTTTCTAAGGTTTGCACCCGTTCTTGCTACATATCCTCTATTTATGTGGACTATGTCCAGGATCAGTTCTTTCATCTTTGTGGTGTTCACCGGGAGATTTGTCACTGAGTGCTGGATCTGTTGGATCTATCTTCCACTGTTATGAGTCTAACCACAATAGTGTTGTCCTCTCAATGGTATTGAAGGGACGGTTTGTGCACAGTCACATGTGTACTGTGCATACAGAAAGGGCTCAGCATGAAGCCTTCTGGGGGACTTGTGCTGAGCATGATGGTGGAGGAGAGGCAGGGGTCAAGTTTAACAGCCTGTGAGCGGCTGATGAGAAAGTCTTTTGTCCATGAGCAGATGGATGAAGGGAGGCCATACTCTTTTGTAGTCCTTCCCTACCTGCCTGCCATCACCTCTCAATGTCTCCCCTGATTTATTGCCACCTGTGTCTTGTTCACTTCTATTCAATTCAGTTTCAGTTCAACTGTACTTATATAACTTTTATAAAGCCATGTCATCTCAGGGCATTTCGACAATACAGTTAATCTCCCTCCAAAGCTGTCCAATTAATACAAAGCCAATAAATTAACAATAATAAATATTGCCAAGGAAACCAAGACATTGCATCAAAAGATTTCCTTGATACAATCCCTCGTACTGAGCAAGAGCCAGACAACTGTGGGAAGGAAAAGCGCCTGTTTACCAGGAAGATACCTCTGACAGAACCAGACTCAGGAAGGACAGCCAATTGCCTCAACCGGTTGGGGGTGGAGAGGGCAGGAAAGAGGAGAGAACGACAACAAGAACAGATCAGGAGCGCCTGCTGGAAAGGAACACAGGTTAATAAAAACAATAGTGTCACCTGTTGCCACCTGTGTATTGTTTACCTCGATCTTACCTGATTGTTGTTTCCTGTGTCTTGTTAACCTTTATCTTACCTGATTATTGCCACTTCTATCTTGTTTATCTCTAACTGACTCTAAACTGATTATTGCCACCAGTGTGTCCTCAGCCTGTCAGTTTATTGTAGTTGTTTTTCAACATACATTCTTATCTGCACTTGTGTTGTTGTGAAACATCATCCGCCACAGATCAAGTTCTGCTCCAATTCAAAGTCTGCATCTCTAGACAGGAGCAATCAAAATCCACGCATGTGTTCTCGAAGCTTCAGAAGCTTGAAAATGTACCCTTCAAACTAACTTCTTGAAAACCTGTGGGGGACATCGCAGCGGGTCTGTCCAGTTCCTCTTACAACGTCTATGATTACTCCTGCCCCCTGGTGTGCTGCATCTGCACTTTGACATATATCTTTAGATAATGGAGAGATCAGATCATTTTTCCACTTTATGTTAATGAAACAGATTAAATAGCTTACCATGTGCCTGCTTCCCCTCTCATTTACTCTCTGCCTCTCTCTGTCCTATCGGGCCTGTTTTGTCTTCACAGTTTTCAGTGTCACACGTCACGGAAAGAAACCTCATCACGCCACCTCACCTGCTGTTCCCAGCACTCCCCACTTAGCTGCTGAGCTCCTGGTCTGCTGCGGACAATATGAACACACACACACACACAATGGATTACACTCGCTGCGTCTGCGTGTGTGATAAAAGGGATGATACAGAAGATGACTATTCTTGGTGCAGTTTAATCCATTTGCAAGCAGGCTGTGAGAGCGTGAGTTCACGAGAGACCCTCTCAACAGGTAGGCTCATTCATCACTGATGATGGTCTGTGTGCACAGGGCTTACTGTAGATCCCCAGCTCACACACACACACACACACACACACACACACACACACACACACACACACACACACACACACACACACACACACACACACACACACACACTAATCCACATTTAGCTGTGTAAGACTGGGCCACCCAACAATTCTGTAAGCTCCTTTTACTTCTTCTCCTTTTTTTCCTAGTTTCACAGGCCATTTCTCTTCAGCAGAGATCGATTGCTTCCAACAGTGGAAAATGCCCCCCCTCACACACACACACACACACACACACACACACACACACACACACACACACACACACACACACACACACACACACACACACACACACACACACACCCTTCAAAAACACGGGCCACCCAAGGACAAATGTCAGCAGATTAATGAAATATGCAAATATGGAGTGGCTTTGTCCAGATCTGTCTTCCCTGCAGCGTCTCATTCACATGTATGAGGTTCATTAAAATAAACGTCAACTGGCCTGTACTGTATGCACCATTTGGATGGTAATCCATGAGAGAGAAAAAAATAGTATTGTACAGCTCTTGCAGTAGATTCAGTTAGGTGGGGTGGGATGTCCATCAGAGGAGAAACGCTGAAGCAGTTTGAACATGTTAATGAACTTGAGGTTTTTCACACCAGACCTGGACAATAACACTCCCTGAGCATGAAATAAGGGATGGGTTCCCTGCTGGCCACCCCCTCACACACTCTTCATCCTCCATTCAACCTCCTCCCTGGGCCTCCTTCAGGAGGTCCGACCTTGGGAGGGGGACGGGTGAGTTTGTTTGATGCAGCGTCTAGTCCGTTTTCTTGACCCGGCTTGACAACAACTGGAGCGGCGTCTGGATGTAGCTGTGTTCAGACGTTAAGTTTGAAGGAATCTGGGTATGAAGGAGTGTTGGATGAAAGCCTGAAACGAAGGAAACTCAAGGTTTTCTTCAGACTGTGAAGTAACTTAATCCTAATATAGACAGAAGGTTAACTCTTGCCCGTTTGAGAAAATGAGGTAACTTATACTTGAGGTCTGTTACCATGGTAACTTTCTCTATGAACATAACCTGCTTGAGAGCAGGTTTTATTCCACAAATCCCGAGTTCTTCTCTGTCTCCTCCCCCTAATAAAGCTGAAAAAACTTTATTTCATAAAGAAATCAGTGTTATAATGGACATTTTGGAGATGTCTATTCAATGAAATGTACTTATTGTTAATGAAGAGGCTGCATTTGCGAGTATATGAAGAGTCTGGGTAGATTGTTTGGCATGTCCCGATGATTTAGTTTGACTGTTTTTCTGCACTGTCACATCAATTGCTGTATGTTCTTATCTGTCCCCATGACCTTACTGAATACTTTGTATTGTTTGAATTTGAATTTTTTTATTATCTTTTTTTCTTTAATCTCAAGTGTTTTCTGATTTTTGTGAATTTTTTTAACCTGGTATCAACATCCTGGTCAAACGTCCGTTCGAGCCATCAAAGAAGGGTTTTACAGGATGTATGATTTAGCAATCATTAATAATTTGCAGTAGTGTTTTCCAGCAGCCTCCTGCTGCCACCTCTGTAAGTGAAGGAATTTTCCCTCAGTATTTCCCAGCATGACTGGAAGCAGTGATGACATTCATATTCCCATTGAAGCGCCTTGAAAGATTTTTCCTTCACTGGAGCAAAATGTTATTAAAGTGAGTGACAACCATGAGCCTACTACGTTTCAAGTTACCTGTCTCAATTATGTTCTTATTCTTCATCTTCAGCTGCTTCCAAGGTTTCCTTTTCCTATTTTTTCCCTACTTGAAGGATTGCTGTTGCATGAAAGTCAGTTTTAGGTGTAATACGCCTACTTACTCTCCACTTGTCAGTCATGTCATAATATAACAGTCAATAAATATCTAAATTACACATTCACTTTCTGTAATTTCTCTTTCCTTCAAACTGCAACCGTGTTATTTTCCGCCAGAAATATGTGCTCAAATTCAGCATTTGATTGCAATAACAGCTCTAATTCAGTTGAAGAAATGAGGCAGGCATCTTCCAATAAGTTGATGTTTCCATGGTGAATCACAGTAACGGAGCTCCATTGATAATATTCGCCGTGCGTGTGTCATGTCTGAGTGTTTTTCACTCACAGTTTGTTGAAACTTCTTTCTGAAAAAAGACCCTGGACCTCAGTAAACTGTTTATGTGGATGAGTTTAAAGTCAGTTTAACAACCATCTTGATTATGAATCACGAGCTGTCTCACGTGACAACTACATGTTACACATCAACAACTATGAAACTAGTTAACAGAGGTACAGTGGAGATCATGACAGAAGCAACTACGAAACAGGAGAAAGCAATGACAGAAGAGAAAACGAACGCGTGACCTACTAGGAGACCAAAGAGGAATAAACTCTGGATAGTGTTGTAAAAGCGACTTAACCTCCACGTCTTTGAGGCGACCTTCAGAACTAAAAATGGATTAGGGCTCCACCTGGAGCCAGACCTGGGGGAGGGACTCGTCAGCGGGCACCTGGTGGACGAGGTCCGGCTCGGCTCAGCTCGAACAAGCTGCCTCACATTGAGGTCAGAGAACCAAAACGCAGTCATGGAGGACCAGCAACTGTTAAAGTTGATCAAGTTCTAATGTCATTAAGGACATTTACAACTTAGCAGCATCGACGCCAACGTTAGACGCAGTGCGTCATTGAGTAGCCAATGAGCTATTTTCCTTCTCCCCGCTGAAGATTGATGATGGAGATTCTAGGATTTGGTTTTCAGAATTTGGATTTTGATTTTCAGATTTTTGGTTTTGATTCGTGATAAGTTTGGTGTTGATTTAATGCCATAATTTGGGTTAATGGCCAGTTTGGATGGCGTTAAATCCTCCTGTTACAGACATACGTTTTAACATCCAGTGATCTAAAGAAGAGGAAAGTTGTGGTGCACTGGAAAAAGAAGCTTCAAAGTTTAAAAAAAAAAGGAGCAAGTTAATTTAATTCTTTGCATAAAAACCAAAACAAAACAATCTCAAGTGTCTAACCTCAGCATTGGTCTCTCTTGATCCTCTAGAACGATTGACGGTCTTTTTTAATTATTTCCTTTTAACTAATTGGGTTTCCATTCTAATACAGAATAAGCCATATTTCATAATCTATTTTACAATCTAATTGTGCGCTAATTAATGTAGATCATCTTGGTGACATGTCTTTCAGTTTTAAATGTAAAACACTTTCTCACCGAGGATCTACACAGCCATCACTCAGATTTTGCTGTACCAGCACACTTTTAACATTAAATCCACTCACTTACACCCACACATACACACACACACACACACACACACACACACACACACACACACACACACACACACACACACACACACACACACACACACACACACACACACACACTGTAACATACTTTACCGGAGTGTTACAGCACACAAACCCCACTCTTCCAACGAGCCTAATAATTTCCACACACACATTCACACACACATCTGCAGTCTTTGGATTGAGGGAATGCGTGTTTTTTGCTCAACAAAATGCTGAACCTGTGTGCATGTGCCAAGACGCTGGTATGCCTGGTTTTGCTCAGCAAACTCCCACCACACTTCTCCACACACAGGCTTCTCAACACAGATCTCATCAGCAGCTTTGACTTTCACACACTACCTCCCCCTCCTACCAAAACACATGCACATGGAGCCGCTTTCTCCTCCTTTCCCTTTATCCACGCGCTGCTTTTTTCTTTTTCTTTTTTCATAACTTATGTAAAGATTGTGCGTGTGTGTGTGTGTGTGTGTGTGTGTGTGTGTGTGTGTGTGTGTGTGTGTGTGTGTGTGTGTGTGTGTGTGTGTTTAGGGGATAGAAAAGCCTTGCTGACATTAAACATGGTTGACGGGGAGTGGGCAGAATAAACAAGGTCCTGAGCAGAAAGGCCGTCCTTCAAACACTCCGTGCTCGGCCCATAGGCCCAGGATCAACTGTGTTTATCAAAGTCCCGGGGCTACAGAGGGAGAGAGACAAAGAGCGAGAGAATGAGGGAGACAGAGAGAAAGAGGCAGGGTTAGGGAGAGAAAACTGAGCGTGTAGCCGCTGGTGGCACAAACATGGACTCGTCCACACATTGAACTGAAGCAGGGGGTCATTGCTGAGACAAAGCAATAAGCTACGAGTTTTCACGCATCCATACGGTGCTTAGTTTCTCATTGCTTTTTCTGACTACCTCTTCTTTGGAGATCCAGATCAGCCCATCCTACTGTAAATAGAATAGATATGAATCACTTGAGAGAAGAAAGCTCTACTTCAAGCACATTGAAACCTGAGTTAATGTTTATAGTTACTTCTTCATATCCTGAGTGTCTAAGACACTATTTTTAGAACTGTTTGTTCTTTGTCTTTGCCTGCGCTGCTCTGCTGAATAAAAATGAAATAAGTGTGCATGTTGACTTTTCAAATCGTGTTCTGGTGCTGCTTTTTAGGCATCGGCTCTTTGAGGTGAGCCTGAATAGAATAAACAGAATGAAAACAGTGGGCTCTTCGGAGATTTTGGTTTAAAACAAACTGAGACACGACGCTGAACTCTAATGCTCAGGAATGCTTTTAATATTTCAAAGGTGTCTGGTTCTCGGACCTTGAAGATTCACCTTGGATACCGTCACCTGCTTGTTTAGCTAAAGATCTTTTCTCAAAAGCAGGTAACACTGATATAGATTAACACAGTTTTCATGAGCGAGATCATGCCTGATGTTTTCTCTTATTCTCATTAGATCCATACGAGAACCATTTAATGCCATCTGGCACCCATATAGCCGACACAGTTGGGCCTAATCTGGACTACTTTTGGCACTTATGGCTCAGTTGCAGCAGTAGCGAGTGCTATATGGACCAGACTGGCCTCAAAGTCCATTAACTTGGCCAAATGTGGGTTTGATGTGAACCAAATAGAGGCTAGTTTTGACATGGGATACAGAGCAAGGGTTGAAGGCCAAAGGTACAAAGAAAATGAAGATTTTGACCGTGTCTGGTGAATATGGTCAAGTTCAGGCAGCCACTCTCATGAGCCAATGCTGTCAGTCAAAGGTAAATGTGGAGCAAAGAAAACTGCAGCTACGAGTCAAGTTTGTGCCTGACATTCCCTGTTTTCTGGGCAGTGATCAGGATTCCAGGCAGTGCACCTTCAGCTGGCTCTTGACTGTCTAAAACACAGGTGTCAAACTCCAGTCCTCATGGGCCACTGTCCTGCTTGTTTTAGGTGTCTCCTTGCATCAACAAACCTGATTCAAAGTAATCCATCATCATCTTCTCAATAACGTCTGCACAAGTCTTTTGATTACACATTTATCTGTATTGGCGTGTGCTGAAGCAGAAAAAACATCTAAAATATGCAGGACACCAGCCCTCAACCACTGAGGCCAAAAACATGCTTTAAGAATTGTAACGTGAGAAGGATTCAAATTTAATTTCAATCTAGTTAAGTATTTGTATATATATATATATATATATATATATATATATATATATATATATATATATATATATATATATATATATATATATATATATATTTATACTATATATTTACTTAGTAAGTAGTAGTTTAAGCAAACCCAGTATTGATTCTTCACAGTCTAGAAAAGTTTATATTAACAGCAGATTGTGGCAAGATGTTGGATTTTGGAGTTTTAAGAGATTTTAAAAAAGAGGACCCTGATAAATCCTGTGGTAAACAGCATATTATGTCAAATCAATACAAATCTTACACTGGAGCAGCTATGATCTGAACCTGTTAAGGGACCAAGTCAGCTGACAGCGTGACTCAGTGACTCATAAGTCGTTGTGTGTGACACCGGTACATTTAAAAGTGGATTTTTCCTTAAGTGAAACAACATTAGTAAAAAATCTTCTCTCTGAACCAGATCATTTGTTTCGACCCTTCAGATCGTAAACACGATGAAGGAAAAAGTATGTTAGCATTATTAGTGACCGTGCTAGCACGCTGTCCACTGAGCTCAGCTGCAGGTTTGCACAGCCGCTGCTGTTCACTTACACATACGCTGACAAAAATGTAATATTTTCTTATATTTTTGCAAAAAAAAAAAGAAAAAAGCTGTCCCTCCAAATCAGAACAAACCAGGCTAAGAGAGATGCTAAGTTAGCAATAACTTTATGTGTAAATTTGTGCAACACACAAAAGACGTGTAGTTATGAAACGGAGAGGGACATGGTGAGGAAGAAGGCCAGGAGGAGCCTTTTACTGTCTGCATTTCACATCCTGTTCTTTATGTAGCCTTTTGTCTTGTAAGCCTGTTTGTCAGGTTAGCTTTGAGTCTTACTTGTGCTGGCCTCCAACCTCACCCTTCCCCTCGGGCCCCAGAGTTCACGTAATCCATCTGTACAACAAGTGTGTCTGGGTGCTTGTACATCCATACGCCTATCTATGAGATAAATTCTGTTTATTATGGATTTATATCTGTGTTTCTGTACGTGTTTGACACTCACTTCCCAATCAGAAAATATCTTCCCCTGGGACAGGAAATTGTGTTGGAATTTGAAGTTTATTGCCCAAGCCGGGGTTCAAAGGCACAGCCAAGCAAAGAATCTTTACATTTATGAGAGTGTAATCCGTCTCAGAGCATACATCACTCCTACTCGGGGTTTTCTAATACCACTGAGCTGCAGCAGCCGCATAAACTCATAAATCATAAGTCAGCCTCGGAAATGAGCGAGTTCGCTGCTGCTGTCAAAAGCCAGAAAGGCTGAAATAACGGTTTCACTGCTCAGTGGCTGAAACATAAAGCACTCAAAATTAAGTGTCCGTTCACCCACATTACAAGTCACTTATATGTTGTGACATGTAAAAAAAAAAAAAAAAAAGAAAAAAAAAAAGATTAATAGCTTTAGATAGGCATGCTAACATTTGGGGATGTTTATTTCTAGATAACTTAAATGTAGAAGTTACAATGTGTGAATAAAAGCAGTTTAGAGTTATCAGGGAGTTTATTTTGCCATGTTTAGCATTCCACTGGCACTGACTATGCACTGACTCGCACAACTCTTACTAAACTCTACGGCTGTTGACAAAAAAGCTAACACCCATATTATTGGTTCAGCGGTTTCTACTCCCTACCCCAGCACTAGGGAAGAAATAGCCCAAATTTAAATCAAATTCAGTTTATCAGCATTTTATGTGAAATGTTTTATTGAATACACATACATATGTATGGTGTTTGGCAGTTTCTCTCTGACCATCTGTTTTCTATGCCAATGCCTAACAGATGTTTTTTATTTTTTATCTTGCAACTTAGATGCTAAATGCCTATTTATCTCATTGTATTTACAGTTCATACCTAAATAGCAATGTTTTTTTTGTGGCCCAATCACCACATTTGTTCTTGACTGATGGTGTTCACTCAGGGTTAGGTTGGACTCTTGGCCTCAGTCACATACCTACCAGATATGGACCAAATCTGCATTTTCTTGTTTCAAGGTATGTCTTGCCCTCTCAATGTCTGCTGAAGCCCATGTTAAAGGTTGGGTCACAGCTGGTCCATACAACACACAGGATAAGCCAAGTCTGGCCTAGTTCATGACCTTTGGACCACAGCTGACCCACACAACACTTGCCAGGGCTGTAACTGAGCCATAAGTGCCAAAAGTAGCACAGATTAGGCCAAAATGTGTCTGCTATCTGGGTACAGTTGAATGGGTGCACATGAACTTTTTAAAAGAAAACAGCTGCCAGAAGTCTGGAAATAAGAACCACTCTCAGACCAAAAAGCTCTTAGGACTTCCTGACAACACACCTTGAAGGGATTTTTCTTATTTCGTCCACACCACCAGTAAGAGTACAGAACTGACAGAAAAGCTTGACAGCTGCAGGTAGGAGACCAGGATATTACTGTTCCATCACTTTATAACGGCAGCATTAAGCACTACTTGAGCAACATGACCAACATTTAAAATGCTATTTCCAAAGTTTACACAGATGCATTCATATGTTCAACAAGTCATTGTAGAATGAAATACACCTCAACCATGGCTCTGATGGTTCTTCTGGGCTAGAACAGTACAGGAGTTGTATTTTGACCTCTGTATTTTGTTCAAATTTTTAAAATCGGGTGTCAAAAGGCACACTATGTAACAACACTACTCCAGACCAAATGGTGGCAGCGTATCAGGAGAAGGTTCATGTGTAAGGTCCTGGAGAGAAATACACAGTAACCACCTGTTATCTCCATCAGACG
The DNA here is from genome assembly GCA_014839995.1 of Xenentodon cancila. Classification (NCBI taxonomy): domain Eukaryota; kingdom Metazoa; phylum Chordata; class Actinopteri; order Beloniformes; family Belonidae; genus Xenentodon; species Xenentodon cancila. The sequence goes on along the minus strand of CM026208.1, from coordinate 24,111,335 downwards.
AAAGTAACACTTTTGCTGACCCTCTTTTTGCTTCTCGTATTTAATCGCTTTGGCTCTTCGACTACGGTTGTGGTTGGTGGTGAGGTAGACTGTTAGTCCCGGGCTTCGGTCATAGCGCCTGTGGCTCATCCAGCTAACAACCTTATTTAAAGTTGCAGTTGAGAACTTCCCAAAAACAAGTAACTAGCTGGGAAATTTCAATGCACATAATGTTCCTGTTCTTCATGCGATGCATGACGCGTATCCGGGACTGTGATTGACATTCTGTAAACACGCCCCTAGGTGGCTCTGATTGGAGGAGCTGCAATGGGAGCGGTGGAAACATGTAACCTTCATTGTGAGCTGCAGGTAGCGCCAAATGAGCAGATTTGTATCTCATATTACACAGTTTAGGTAATGTTATCTGAAATTATCGATAATTTCAGCAAATATAGCGAAAATACACTCGTCAACTGCCACTTTAAGAATCACACTCTTTACATCAAGGAGGGACTCGATCATGATAGTCTGCAAACTGCACACGCAGAAAGCGAGGCAAAAAGCACAAGTTATTATTTGGAAGTGGACTTAGGGAAGACGCAGTGATGCAGCCTGCTATGAGTTGTTCACAACACAAACAAAAAAGAAAAGACAACAAACATGGATAAAGAAATATATGAGCATACGTGGGCTGTAGACTGACTGGGGTGAGTTAAACATCCTTTTTGGTGAAAAAGTAGTGACCTACTCCAACTGTGGGATGGCCCGTTTTGTTGTTCAGTCCTTGCTCTCTCTTTGTTCATACCTCCGATGGGGATTCCTGTATTGGTGGAGCTGGCTTGTCGTTTGGCACCTTTCAGTTGTTCTCACATAACGACTGAATGTTGATTCCCACCTGCCAACCACTCACCTACTTGACCCACTGAGCTCGTCTTTACTGGTCTATCAGATGGAGCTCCCAGTAAGACTGGCATTTGAGTAGAATGTTTCCTTAACCTGCACGTCCTCTACGAACTCTGGGCATCTGCAGTTTCTGGGCTGTAGACTTGATTTAATAACAAAAACAATGAAAAAAAAAATCCTGGATAAGTTTTAGAAAGTTAAAAAATACTCCTGAGATGAGATAAATGTTTGAAAACTGTGCTATATTTAGTTTTTGCTTCACTGTATTCTTCAATTAATGTAATTTTACACTTTTTTGTTTTTTTTTTTAACAGAAAAACTCTTCTTCACCTGCAGAGTTTAGCTTGACGTGATGCAGCAGTGATTTAAGGCAGGAATCTTTTTTCCACAGGCTTCCAGCAGATCATCAAGTCTATTATAGGAATCATCCTCTTTCAGAAAATGTGTTGGGCATTTCCCTGTGTTTTACCCTCTAAATATTGTTTGACATCTTGTTACTCTCCAGCCACGCTGAATGCGTGGTGTGCAGCTCTCAGACTTTCAGATTCGTGTGAATCAGGTTTCAGCCTTACAGTAGAGTTAATCTTTCACCACACGTGCAAACATCCACACAACACACACACACACACACACACACACACACACACACACACACACACACACACACACACACACACGCGCACACACACACACACACACACACACACACACACACACACACACACACAAACGGCGTGTTTTTGAGACATGTGATGATAGAAAACATAGATAACAATACAAATAGGTCTCAGGTTGCTAAGAAGGTGTTAGACTTTGGCAGTACGCCAAATGTGCAAACAAATCACGAGTTGTTGAGATGTTTGTTAGTCGGTCTTTTCCTTCCTTCCCACCAGCACCTCCTCCCTCTGTTTTTCATTGTTTCTCCACCTCTCCAGCTCACTCTCACCCTCCACCTGATACAGTTTCAGTAATCAAAGAGTTAATCATAATCCCCAGACAGTGCAGACACACAAGCCTTCTTTGTTTCATTATGAAGAAAAAAACGGAGCACAGATAGAGAGAGAGAGAGAGAGAAAAAAAACATCTAAAGTCACGTTTGTGGTCAATTAGGCCTCAAAAATATTTTTAATGTTCTGTACTGAAACAAGCTCTCTGCACTTCAAATGGAAATCATCAGAGGGCTTTCCCCCAGACTAATCTGGTAGGGTTTAAGTGCTTTAGAGGGGCTGCGCCTTAATGACTTGTGTGCGTGTGTTTGTGTATGTGTGTGGATATGCTTTACTGCAGAGCCGAACTCTTAACCAGTTATGAGGAAAGTTAGTCAAACACGCAGGCCGTGAGAACATTTGGCCCAGCTCCAAACTAAATATAGGAACCGCGCCGTTAAATCATGGCAGGTCAACGACAGCCAAAGCAATCTTTAAAATGTGTTGCGTTTTTCTCCGTGTGGAATGAGTTCTTTCAGAAGGAAGAAAGATAAAATTGTTCTGCGACATTCAGTTACATCAGTGTGAGCTGTGGGTGCGTGTACCGGCAAGTTCAGTCTTCAACGGCACAAATTCAAAGAAAACAAACTGAAAACTGCCTGCTTTCATTATCGCACCTCACCTGCAGTGCAATTATACACTTTGATTTGACATTTTAAAACAGGCATTGTGCCACATGTTTTTTTTGTTAAAGGGTTGTTAATCTGACAGACATCTGTGACTTCACCTGAAGAGTTTATTATGAATCACCTTCAACAGAGGTTGTTGTTTTTTTTTTGTCTGTAGCTTCACAAAAACTATATATGATGTACAACCCCAATTCCAACAAAGTTGGGATGTAAATAAAAACAAAACACATTGATTTGTAAATCTGAAACACCTATTTACTTCACAACAAAACATAAACAACATGTCAGATGTTGAAACTGAGACATTTTGTGATTTTATGGAAATTACTTGCTCATTTTCAATTTGATGGCAGCAACACATCTTAAAATAGTTGGAACAGGGTGATGTTCACGACTGGGTAGCATTTGCTCTCTCTTTGTTTTTTTAACAAACGCCTGTAAACATCTGGGATATGAGGAGACCAGTTGCTGGAGTTGTAGAGGGAAATGGTTTATTTTTGTTTTGATGCAGGATTTTAGCTGCTCAACAGTCCTGGGCCTTCGTTGCAGGATATTTTTTTTTTGCATGATGCACTAAATGTTTTCCCGTCAGCGAAAGATCCGGACTGCAGGTCGGCCACTTCAGCATCTGGACGCTTCTCTTCTGAAGCCGTTGTTGATATGAATGCAATATGTGGTTCAGCAAGACAGTCTTGCTGAAATATGCAAAGCTTTCCCTGAAAGACAGTCTGGATGGGAGCATATGTTGCTCTAAAACATTTTGATTTATGTGACCACACAACAGTTTTTCATTTTTCCTCAGATCGTTATAAATGAGGGATGTAGCGCAAGGTCGATCAGGATAATGTGACTGCAAGAGTGAAAAAAACTTCCACGGGCTTCTTAAAGAAGACCCAGGAGGACTTTACTGTTAAAAGAAAGAAAAAATAAAGGAGATACATTTGCTGAAATTCTTTTTGACAACCAGAAAAATAAGACAAAGCTGCTGAATCAAAACCCAGTCTGATCAGCTCGATCTTCACAGACAGAAAAATGAAGCGCTCAAAGAAAAGATGAACATACCTTCAGCGGAACATGGAGAGAGCTCGGTTACCGTGTGGGCCTGCTTCGTTGTGTCCCACACACGGGTCTTTGACTCTGTCCAGGACACAATGAAGTCTGGAGACCACCAAGGCTTCTTGGAGTGAAACATGTGTCTGGAGGCTCAGCCTTGGTTGCAGGTCATTATCCTCCAACAGGCCATTGACTCAACACACACAGCTGAAAACACCAAAGAAAGGCTGATAAAACAACACTAGACTATTGTTAAATAAACTTCTGAATCCTGATCTTAATCCCATTAAACATCTGTGGAAATTCACCCCAATGGTTTCAGAGGTCGCTGAAGATTACGCAATAAAATATTATGCCGAGGTTACTAACTAATTTGCCAAAGCTAGTTCCATGAGTTTGTTTGTATTTTTTCTAAACGATTTTGTTGAACAATAAAATAGTATGTACATTTTTAATAGTATATACCATTCACACAAATGAAAAGTCTGATTTTTAAATCATGGTGGATGCCCATTAACCATTGTTTGTTTCAAGTCATCTCAGGCATAGATGTGGTTGGGTTTCATTACTGGAGGAGGACCAGCAGTTGTCCACGTCTGTTTATTGTAGTCTCTAAATGGAGAGCATGCTTATAAATAGCCCTGTTGGATGAGGAACTTGTTAAGGAGCTGCTGATGGAGCTGATCTGAATCCAGATGTCTGAGCATACGCTGTTCTGGAACGTGCACCACCGCGATGAGTTTTAATGGGTATCTGGCCCCGAAAACTCTTGATTTCTCCGCACCCCACACCGCACCCCTCTGCTCTATTAAAGCTGGAAAACATTTCATCTAAAGCCTTGTGTCCGATCGGTAATTTAGAGGCGGACAACATCCCTACTAAAAGTTACTAACTAACAACAGTTGTGTCACTCTGAACTGGTTTTGCAAACACGTGCACTTGCTAGTGTTAAATTTGAGGCCCGCTCTCAGCTTCTAAGATTGTCCCAAAAACATAAAAATGAAAGCCCAGACACAGCCAAGCAAACGCACGTTCAGAGTTGTTTACACGAGTGCTGGTATCCCAGTTATTTACCATCTCCGTAGTAGCCATGTGACCTATAAACATAGTACTGAAACTGTAATAATAAGGGACTCTTTGTTAATCTACAAAGCTCACAGCACTTCCTTTGAAAGCGGTGAGAATATGTTAAGAGAAATTCACGGGCCATTCTTTCTTCCACGTGTGTCTGCCTTAACTTGTCCAGGGTTTTACCCTGCTGTGTGCGCCAGGAAATTGCCCCATCCTCTCCAAAGCGTGTTTATCACTGCCTCCTCACCGGCACATCCAACTACAGACACAAACACACACACAGGTCCGTGCATCATAGCCAGACTTCATACATGCGCAGGCATGCACCAACGTCCGCGCGCCGTCACACACAAGGCAGGTATTTGCCGATACATCGACAAACCTATGTGTATTTTTAAGGTCATACTGGTATTGTTCTCTGAGTTCTGAAGCTTTGGGAGGTCTGATGATGAATTCTGAGGTCCTGCAACATGCTTCCTGTTTACTCTGCTCAGCACAATCACTATCCAGCCGACGCATTGTATGTGTGTGATTGTAACACGTGTGTGTTTGCGTGTGTACAGTATTGTTCGCTCGTGTATCTTGGCTTGTGAGATCTTGCCCGTTTGTGTGTGCTGAGTCTGCCTCCTGATGATTTGCTGCCTTGTTATGCTACAGCCCTCAGCATAGGTTTGTATTCCATAATGCTAAATCAAGGAGAAAACATCATTCCTCAGATAACCGGACAATGGTGAGCAACGTGACAGCGGCAGTGTTTCTACTGGAACCAAACTGCCCTGCATGGGGAAGGATAATAGCGCTGTTGAAGTAGAGTTTTATTTTTCTTGGGATCAGTAGAAAAATAAACTGTTGTGATATTACTGTCAAACAGTGTTAGGGTTAGAGCTTGTTGGGGTTATTTCATGGTTAACCAAACAAAAATATCCTCTGTGAGGAAACAACAAAAAATCTGCACTGGAAGCAGGTTGGCACTGACTTGCTCATGCAACATATTCAATAATGTGTGAGTGCTGCCTGCCTGCAGAGTCACAAGGAAGGGCACAGTGCAAAACCTCTCTTGTCTCCCTACTGCGTCTTGGCAGCCCTCCTCGGTTTCTAGGCAGCCCTCCTCGGTTTCTAGGGAGCCCTCTGTCTACTTTAGTTAGTCTAAATGGTTTTGCTGTGCAATACTAGTGGCATGCAACTTTCAGCTCAGTCTCTGGAGCGCCCGAGTCCTTCTCTTCGGCTGCCTCATAGTGAGTTCACACAGTTCTTTTGGTAAATCCTGAGTCCTTTGGGTGACTGGAGCTTCTGCCAAAGCCAATCCAAGAACACAGTCTTGCCTTCCAAGTCACGAGGCCTGTGTACTTTACCCTTATTCACATACTACAGATTCCAGGTTTTGGTACTGTCCAATGTAGAGCCTGTAGGGATGACTCTTTCAGATATGCACATGGATGTTGCCCTTCCATACCAACACTAGTGTCCATGACATCACTACGGCCCACCTGGGCCCATCCTGCACAGTAGGTGGGTTTCCATTAGCGGGCTTCCAGGGTAAAGCCTAGGAGCTATAGGAAGGATAACGTCCTCCTCGGTTTTTTCAGCATGTGGAATGCGGATGTAGTAGTGGTATGTTACAAAAGCATCCTTCCCTCTATGGTTTTTAAGTTGTTACTGGAGAAAGGTAGCACTCTCTTAACATTTGAAGGGGTCGTGTTTACAGGCTCAACCTACCTGATGTGTATTCATCCTGAACAATCACAAGCCATCCCACACTTGTGTCCTTGGTGAGGTGTGTTGCAGTGTATTTTTCTGCAGAGACAGAGCCTTCCGCTGGTGTCTCTCTTGTTCCCGTGTTTGGGATGTTTGTGAACTGCGACCTTTGGGCAACATTCCGGTAGCTAAGCTGAAAGCCAACACTTTTCTCAGCTCATACTCATGTGCTTGTGTATTAGTCATCTCCTCACTATTTCCTGACTGGACAAGGGAACTGAGTAATGGGACCAGCAGAAGTGGTATGGGTACAAAATGCATCACCCTAGTCCATGATCAGATTGTGGGAGTGAGGAGGAAGCGTTTGTCTGTCTATGAGCAACGCTGTGAGAGTGGAGTTCATATAAACAGAACTAATAAGGTGGTAGTAAAGGGTTCTTAGGAAACACTTTCTGGCTTGTGCCCTGCATTACACCACTCCCACTTTCAGATACGCTTTTAGGACCTAAACACACACAAACAGAGATATATTTTTTCACCTACCTTACTGGAGTGTAACATAATACAGTTCTGCGAATGAACAAATGAAAAAGAAGTTATGCATCTACAGAACTACAATCCATCAGGTTCCTTTTTTCTTTCCTTTTCTTTGGTTTCCTTTCCTGTAATGTCACTCCGAGCCATAATTAGGCCTGACTGGCCTCTGTATCCCCTAAAACAAGGACTTTGTTTAAGGGGACCCATCTATGGTCCATCTGGAAGAACTTTAAACGCTGTTCCAACAATCTGCCAAATTGTCTTTATAATGTCAAAGCAAAGAAAAAAAAGGGAGAAACCATGAAATGAAAAACGTGTGCATTCATGCAACCTGTCAGAGAAGTAACGGGGTTTCAGAGTCAGTCCCAAAGTCTGTAGCTGGAAGCTTTGTGTCTGTTAAAGGTGAGTTGATCTGCTAAGAAAACAAGTAATAGACTGAATACATGCTATAAAACAAGGCTGCGTAAACTGATATAAATACAGCCAGCTTTAATGGCTCTTCAGATGACTTTAATTTCCAAAAATCAGACTCAGTAATAATAAACACTGAGTGAGGAATGGTGAAATCAAGACGTTGGAGGCTGACATGACAGTGGTGTTGACAGGAACAGCAGTGCTCTTCCTCTGTTTATTATTTCATTTGAGTCAGAGCAACCGAACAACTGAACAAGCTACACTCACATTCACACATGCACTCTTTTTTTGAAAGGCCATTTCTGCTCTGACCTTATCTGAGCACAATGTTTGGTTTTCATTTAACTCCTCATTTTCACTCTTTTTTTTTGTACAGCATGGGTGAATTACATATTATTATTATTATGAGTGATGTTCCTTTAAGTAATGCGCAGCACCTTGTGTGAAGACTGCGTCGGGGGTACAAGTGTTTAATGTAACTCAAGTGTACACTTATAAGGCACACTCGGTCCAACCAAAACAGTTGTGCAGGTTTTGATTTCAGACCTGCTACAACCTTTAATGGCTAAGTAAACATAAAGTCAACAGCAGAGAATTACAGCTGCTGAATGCTCGGACTGCCTTAAAAGACACATGCGTGAACCTTTCACACATTAAACCTTGTGTGTGTACATGCATGGTTAGGTGTGACTTGGATTGGAAGAACATAATTTAATGTTTGCGATGAAACATCAAATCCCAATCACCTGATTGATACTCATTAGCTTGGTGACTCCTAAATGTAAATACAACCTTCTGCAGTTTTCTTACTAACTCCTAGTAACAAACTCATATGCAGACTTTAAAGCCAAACACCAACAATCTGAGCTCCAGATTGACGCTGACGCAGAGCTTAGAAAAGTTGCAGTTCCCTGACTGACCACTAGGAGCTCCAAAAGCAGGGTGATCTGTGTTGACCCCCAACTTTGCAGTGGAAAAACATAATTACAGTCAGGTTCAAAAACCAGTTTTGGTCGCCATAGCTAGATTTCACATCCATGACAACTGTATGGGGGGGTGAATTTTTTTAGCACTAAATTAGGTAAATGTATGTAAAGCAATACATTTATGTATATATATATATATATATATATATATATATATATATATATATATAGACCAAGATCAGCTAAACGCAGTAGTCGGATTTCATCACTAAAACGACATATGGAACATGATATTCCTCTCCGAACATTTCGTGGCAACTCTGCAGCTCCTCTGATGTGAATTGGCTGAAGGAGCTGGGAGCCATCGCTAGCTCTAAGGTGGGCGTGTCCCAGCCGGTTTCCATCATTGCGCCATGCAGGACGAGGAAAAAGAGGCCTCAAAACCACTCTGCAGAAAACCTTTGAGGTACATGATGGGGTTTGTCCAGTAGTTTAACAGTCTATAGTCAATGCCCTGACATGCAACTGTTTACCCTCAGAGAGTTTATTGGTCTTTGTGTCCTCCTCCCCTCTCAGCTGGTTAAATTCCCACCCAAACAGCTGTCAGTCAATTTAATTATCAAGTCTACCTGTGAAACGATAGTTAGCCCCAGGCCGTTAGAAACAGGTTTGGCAAAGAGCTGACTCAAGAAGACAAAAATAGAGTGTTTTCAACAGTTGTTTTTTGCAGACTTTGCATTACTGAGGTTTTTTTTTCTTTCTTTTCCTGCTCTTGCTACATCAAGAGTAGACCAGCTCTCCTGATTAATGATGATGATTTACATGCTACTCCCAGCATCAACGGGCAAACGGGCTAAAGGTGGCAAGCAGCATAACATTTTAGGGTGTGTATCAACCAATAGGACAGAAGTTGTTTTTAGGAGAGGAGCAACAGTACTAACAAATAAACTCACTAAGAAGAAGAGATGCTGGATGCTTAAAACAGCTGGTTGCAAACCACCAAGCAGCTAACTTTATCAAGGTTTTTGCAGGATATTTAAGTGAGTCTTATTTGCTTCTTTATTTTTCCCTCATACTCAAAACTATTGACAAGGTGTGCATGGCATCAAAGCATAGACAGAGGGAGGTATCAACTAACATGTTAACATTTTAGCAAATGTATTAAGCAAAACTATTATTTTTTTATTTATGTTTTTTAACTTATTATTAGCACTGACAGAGATTTTGTTTTTCTTTTACTTTAAGAGTTGGTGGAGACCAAATACTGCCAAAGGACAAATAATTAACTCATGGCTTTTTTCTACTAACCTAGTCACTGGCTGGGTGAGAACATAGTTTTGCGTTATTATCCTATGGTTTTTTTGTCTAATAACTGCAATGTATTCCCTATTTAAAGCTATATCATCCCTGCATTGGAAGATTAAAGTAGCAACAAGCATGTTAACATTTTAGCAAATTTATTGCACAAAACTTTGTGCTATATTCCCTTTAAACCAATTTTATAACCTGTTATTTGCCCAAAAAAGTGTTATTAACCCAAGTTTAGCATGACAATATCAATGGCTCACTTAAGTGGTTGGACTCTGACCAGAAGCTGCTGAAGTGAAACAGTTTTACCCTTTGTACAACGTCCTGTTTATGTCAACTAGAAAGACAATGGTGTTTTAGACAGAAGTTCTTATCTTACTTCTGTTTGCATCATATAAGTTGATAAATGAAATAAAAGGAACATTTTCTTTTGCTGTCATTTCATTTATGTCAGGAGCGAGAACCCTTATTTAACCATTATGTTCACCAACCAAAAGCCTGTTGTTGGTAATGGTAGGCTGAGAAGAATGTGCCTGATGTGGTCTTCTCAGCCCAAGAAAGGAAGGACACTTTGTAGACCACAGAGTCCAGAGGATGCTGCACAGGGAAACCCATGCTGCACTGTTGTGATGTACATGGCCTTCAAATGTAGAAGGATGCGGGGCAACTGTCAAATTCCACAGATACGAATTTTGGTCATTTTAGTGATGAGTCCTTGGAACTAAATGTCGGCGCCACTCACTGTTCCAATAAATCCAATATTTTAGAACACATTATTCAAGGATTAACCATAAACCTCTTAAAAATCTATAACTGTATAAGAAGAACTCGATAAAGCCTACTGGTGCTGCGGGTTGAGTGACTGTGGGTCCCAGCAGACTTTCACTTGGAAGGGTCTGAACAGATCCAGCTCCAGGTTCCTTCAACCAACCCCCCCCCCCCCCCCCCCCCCCCCCCCCCCCCCCTGAAGGAGCTGCAGATATTTTCTGGAGACTAACGCTCTTTTTTTTTGCTAATATTAGAAATGACCACTGTGTCAACCTCTGTGCAGTTGCCATCGATCTGCAGTCTAGCTATGGCTGTAAATATGTTTGTTTCTGCAGCAGAGTTGGAGATTTCATCAGGGAAGTCAATCAAGATTGACCCTCTTTTGTTAGACATCTCCAAGTGGTCAGTCGGGGAACTGCAACTTTTCTCAATTCTGCATTGGCGTCAATACAGAAGTTGTAATGCTGGAATGAACCTGTATCAATTGTGACCACCAACAGTTTTACAACCCTACAAAATTAAAAAAATTAAAAATAAAATGAAGGTCCATCACACACGGGGTTACTCAGTGGGGTGTGTTGAATACCCCCTAAATATAGTATAATATCAGCAATGTAAACAACAGCACTGCTATTGTTGTTGGGTATGAAGCAGCATATTTCACTTGTGCATCTATGAGCCTGTTTAACAGCAGATACAGTCAAGTATCTACTCATTACAGTAGTACTAGTTACTCATCACTAAAATGACCAGATGTAGTACTTGTGGGATTTGATACTTGGAGAATTGGAGCTTTCTATGCTCCACTTCTCCAGTTGTGAATGTTATTATTCTTATATAAATAGACAACATTATATTAATGCGCTGACACTGAAAGACCTAAAGTTTGTTTCCTTTTGACTGCCTGTATTCCTTCGCCACCATCAGCTGCATCTCCATTTCAGCGCACACCCATGAGCTGTCAGCCAGGAATGGCCGACTTTCCTCTGGTCACAGCAAACGAATCAACTGCACTCATTCCTGTAATTGCTCGCTGCGCTGAAGTGCAGGTGAAAACTTTTCGACTTGCGCTGAGCTCATACTCGGTTTATAGCTGTGTGCTGCACACCCACACACGCTCCTATGTCATCGTAGTCTTTCCACACACCCCTAACTAAACTCCTATAGAAGCTGTTTCTGATATTCGCCAGCCAGAGGCAGCATTCAAAATGCATTTTTAACTGTCAGAACTGCGCTGGATATTGCCAGTTTATGCAGTTTAATAAGTGGTGTTTATGACAGCGCAAGACCAATGGAAAGGTCTAGTGCTCGTAATATATTTCTAACAAAGAGGCTTTTATTGATTGCTGGACTGAGCGGGTGTTTGGACACCATGTACTCGCATAAATATACACATGAAGGACATGGCTGTATAAAATTTACACACACAGTCTCCAGAGCAACATTTTGAGTAAGAAGAAGAGTGATGAGTGGCAGAAAATTAGGTGCTGTAAATACAGTGAACATTTTTATTATATTATATGTAAGTTTTGGTGATATTCAATATACTCGTGTTTTGTATTTATATGGAAAGCAGAGCTGTATGTGATGAAGTGGACAGCCACAGCTGGTTGTACTTAGACTGCTTGTCAAGTATAGGACCAGGGTCTGTGTAGGATAAACTACAGACAAAGAGACATATACGTTGAAAGTCTTAAAAGTTAAAAGCCCAAAGTTTGAATCTATGTGTGAGAGTTTTGTAGGTGCCCCATGTGGCGGATAACGGTGCAACTTACTCTAACTAGCACCAGCAGCTGTCTCTGGATGGAGAAGGAGTTTGGATCTACCTAGTGAGTTGGAGGCTGAGTGAAGGAGTCAAACAGACACTAGTGGGGGATGTGTTGGTTTTGTGTGAGTGTGTTTTCTTTTTCCATATGTGATTCAAACAAGATGGACAAAACAGTTTGGAAAATAAATAATAAAAGATGGATGGATGAGTGGTTGGCTGAAGATCCATCCCTGCCACTACCACCGGGGAAAATGTGGGACAATACCAGGAGAAAATATATAAATAAAATCCAAAGCATAAAGCAAAACAAGGCCAAGGTTGACCAGTGACTTTTGTTTTGTTATGATTTTTTTGCCTGTGTTTTATTTAGTTGCTCTCCTTGCAGGAGAGGGCCAGCCCACTGTTTAATCCTTGAGGTTTGTGAGTGAGAAATATGCACTTTGGGGTCACCCTCAGACCCAATCAGGAGAAATCTGGCTCACTAACACCCCCTACACCCACGGGAAAACATCGCCCGTCTTTGAAGCAAAGGCGTTAACAGCACATTTGTGCTATGAAAATGAACTTTTGATCCTGTCCTCATTCTGCCTCCACGCTCCAGCTGTGCATTCACAATAATCCCAGGGATGGCACAATATTCCCCCCCCCAGTGTGTGCCTTTAAAAAGCATTATGGCATTCCATAATCTAAACACTGTCCCTTTGCTTTCCACAGTCAGCAGCAGTGGGCTGGTTACTGACTGCATTTTTAAGTTGGTGCTGTCGTTGCCTTTCTTTATAATGTCGGCGATGCCAAACATATTAGGTCAGGAACAGGGTGCAGAGCTGTTGGGAAAATGTGAATCGCAGCTTTGCGACACCGACATTCCACCACTTGTCAATTATGCATTATTATAACTTTCATATATTATTTTAATCAATCATTCACCTGCTGTAATATCTCCCCTGCCGCCACTGTAGCGACATGCTCTCAAATGTACTGTAATTGCAATAAAAGCTTTAATTCTAATGATCATAAGTTGGAGGATTTCTTCCATTTAGTTGCTGTTTCCATGGTGAACGGAGAAACGGTGAAAGCGGAAACTGTCCGTCTCTCATCTCAGCGTCTGTGGACTCTGAGTTAGTTCTTGACTCACAGTTCGTTGAACCTCCTTTCTGAAATAAATCTAAATATCACAGTTAGCCAAAAGATACTTCACAGGACTGTCCATGTGGGGAGAAACGTCAGATTGAGATGATCATTTTCTGCAGATCGACTGCAAGCAGCGTCTATTTTTACATTGTTTTCTACATTTAAAGTAACTGTGTACAAATTGATTACAGAATACAAAATGATATATGATGTTCTGTCCTGACATCCCAGTTCAGACCAAAAAGGTGCCAGTAATGCTTTGATTTAGTGACATGTATATGCATCTCAAAATGCAGCTTTTTCCAGGTTATTTACATTCAGCTTGGTTGTAATGGAAGACGTACTTTAACATGTTAGTCATTAGTGACAGATCTGTTTGGACCAGCTTTTGGTTCGGGCCGATTCTTTCTCAGATATCTTTTATAGGATATGTGTAGCTACACACATATTGTCTCAAGTCATTGCTTTACTTTTTTTTCTTCTTAACAGTTTGAGTCTTCAAGGCTTTCATCGCTACTAGATGGGTTGGAAGAAAGCAGTCAGAGAGGGAATCCTGCGGGCCGTAACTGGCCAGACTCGCAGACAGGAAGGTCAGACTTTTGCGGAAGAGAAATGTATTGTCTGTTTCCCTCACAAACAAAACCAGCACAGAATGTCCCTGGCTGAAGGCCGCTGGCTGAACGAAGACACCACCTCCCTCCATCTCTGTGTCTGACTTTTTGTGTACTGCTCTCGCCGCACTCCTTCTCCTCCCTCGGAGCTGAGAGATGAATGGTTGACAAAGGAATGGAGGAAATATCCAGCAAGCAGATTTCTCAGTTCTTGTAACATCGCTCACCTTTGCGAGCGTTTCTCTGTGGCAGGGCTGCGATGGACTGTGCACCTACAACTTCTACTGTATTCTCAGGTGTACCTGGATGTGTTTGCATGCATGCTGGAGCTGTCGTTGCCGCTATAAACATCTGCACGTTCACAGCAGAAAGTGTTTGTTTTAAAGCAGTGTGCGTCACTGCGGGGCTTCGCCAAGGTTGGCTTCACAGACATGGACACACATGCACACACACACACGTCTACAGCAGAGATTCTCAATGTTCTGAGTGGCCATCACGCCAAACACACAAACTCATCCCTGAGCAGCTGGTCGTGCTCAGCAGGTTTGTGAGTTTCCACATGCTGGACGCTGATGTTATTACAGCAGCCCTGGTGCATTTGTAAAGTTGATGAAGTTGTAGTAGCACCAGATGCCTCCTCACTGTTGATCCCTTTTAGTGATCCGGGTGTCCACATCACTCGCTACAGGGAGTCGGATCCCATAAGTCCTTGCATATCCCTTGACTCCTGCCCCTGAAAAAGGAGTCTATTATCTGTAGGTACAAATACAAATGTCTGAAGTTGATAGCAAATGTATTTCTGTAACAAAGAATGTGTGATGATGGGGTTTAATTTTATTTTTCAAATACAAATATGAAGATGCCACTTTGTCAAAAATATCTGCAGTTGGAAAGTAGTACTATCCAATGATCTCTTAGCTACAGCTGCTTATTCCAAATTAGGCTCACGGGGATCGGCTGGAAACTCGGTGAAAGACAACACAGGCAGGTCGCCAGTGGAAAGCTGCATTCATTTTACTTAAACATTTACATTCATGACATCTCAGAGGGAGCACATAAATGCATGTTTACATGAAATGAGAGAATCCTGTGGATCAGTGACTCTGGAGTGGTTGTGAAGATTCATCTGAATCAGCCAGTTCAGGCAAGTCTTGGGAAAAAAGCTGGAAGATGGCAGGTTGATATGTTAAAATCATCAAAAAGACGCGCCCACAAAGCAGTCACTTCTCACGCTGACTGCATGAGTCACCCAAATGACTGTTTTATCACGCTGTCAGAATTAATGTTGGCAAAGTGTTGACTGACAGCGGGCTTAGTTAGATGTCTTTATTTGTTGAATAACAGGGTAACGGTCTTATAAGTGAAACTTGAGCTCCAATTATTCAACTCCAACTACAATTAACTCAACTCTTCCTTGATTAAGTCACCACTGTGGAGACTTATCCGTGCATCATCACCCAGAAGAACAGCATTCTTTAATGTCACTAATGGCGAGTTTCACAATTTTTATGAGCATTTTTACATGAATGTTTGATTTAGTTAAATTTTTGTGAATTTATTTAAGTATTTTAAGCGACAGACAGGCCATACTGTTGAATTTTCTTTTCCTCTGCATGAACTGTTTCAGATTCATCATAACACACATTTTGGAAACGTCTGAACTATGACATTGCGTCAGGAAAATATACCGATCAGAACAGATTTTTGATTGCGGTCAAGCCAGTCATCATTTGTGATACCCCAGTGAACTCTGTAAAAGCGTTAGGTCTGCCATTTCCTGCAGATAGGCTGAGTAACATAAACGTGGAAACTTATCCTTTCCTGCATCACAAATATCACCCTTGATTCGTACATCGATAATTCACAGAAAATACCTGAGGTTAGTTAATCCCATTAGCTATTATTTACTTGCAGTGTCATTTTACTTCATAACAATGGTGATGCTGAACATCAGTATACATCAGTATGAGAAAAGTATCTCATAAGCATATGGAATAATCTAGATTTGAGAAACATTACTTTTAATATTCCTCCTTTAATTTACGACCATTTCTCTACGAATGTTTTTTTTCCAACTTTATGCGTACATGGTAGTGACAACACAGAGACTAGTGATTGGGTCTGACCTGACTTCTCTTTCAATCTCATGAGGGTTTGTTAAAAGTTGACAGGTCTGTTCTTCATGGGAACTGATCATTCAACTTTATAAATGTTCAGCAATGGCTTCTCATCAAATTGACCTTAGCTTCAAAAATAGCACATCATTTTAAAGTTTAGTTTACAGGTGCTGAAGCTGTCTAGCTTGGTTTTGAAGTCTAAAATGATCTGTGGTTGGTCCAATCTTTTTTTCTACAGCAACTGGGACTGCAGTTATTTCCCCCGTGTAAGCAGTTGCTGAAACCGAAGCGGTTGCAGAATTTTATCACGAAAGGCACCACAGTCACGTGTGGGGCAGTTATTAATGATATTGTTGTTGGTCATGCTGTGCGCGTAAAACTCTAAATGTTTTCTTTTTGTTTGGTTTCTGTGGATTCAACTTTGACTTTCAGGGGACAGTGTCATCAGAAGCAGGTGAAACCGCCTCTGGGCACCATTGGATAGACACACAACCAGTCAGAGAAACATGTCGTGTGACACAGCTACAGCGACAACCAGATTATCCAGCCGTTATCTAGACTAAGTAGGGTCATTGGGATCTGCTGGATGTAGCTCTCTTCAGGTGAAAGACAGGCACAACCTTAAAGGGTCAATAGTCCATCCCAGGACCACATAGGAACTAAGAACTACACACACTCACGTCCACTTCTATGGACAGTTCAGAATCATCAACCAGACTAGAATCATCAAATACATCCGAAGTATCAGTGGAGCAGGAACACGGGTCAATGACTGTTGTTGGTTTTGCATTACAAGCTTGTTGGTCCAAGGTGTTATTAGTAATTCTGCTTCTCATAAAACCGGGCCCCACCTTGCTACGGCTGGTTCAGTGTGTTCTGTACTGGTGGAAATGGCTGTGATTAGGAAGGTTATCAGGCAAGGTAACGCTGCGTAACGCTGGACAATCCTGCAGTGTTCTATCACAGTACGACATAAATCAGAAATGGTGACTGAAAAACTACTTTCTCTCCATACAATCTCAACAGTTGGGTCTCAGATCCTTTTGAAGGCTCGCTGGAGGCTCGCTTTGTCAGACTGGTTTGTAAGGTATACTGTAGCTGCAGCCTAATTTAGTTATTTCAAGTTGTGGTTTTCACTTTAAATGTATTAATTGTTGATCACTACTATATGCCATCTGTGAAACTAGGTTTGACCCTTTAGAAGACATTTAAACTCATACAAATCTGTCAAAACTCACAAGTGCATTTGGAAAAACGTATGTAAACAGCCTCTGAGCGAATAGTGGCTCAGCTGTGTTATGAAATTCATACAGTATATGGACAAAGTTTGTCACAGCTGTTTATTACTGGATGCGGGCGTGTCAGTAGGACTCATTGCCACAGGTGTTTAAAGTCAAACACCTAGCCATGCAGTCTAAGATCACAGAGCAGGTCAATGACTGCTAAGATGCCTGGTGAGTAAAAGTTGGGAACTCTCTGCTGGTTCCATAGTTGAAGAGTTCTGAACTTCTGGCTTTAATGAAAGAACAAAGACTGCGGTGGAAGCTTCATGGAATGGGTTTCCATGGCTGAGCAGCAGCATCCAAGCTTCCCATCATCACCATGTCCACTCCCAAAAGTTGGATGGATTTGTGTAAAGAATGCCGACAATAGACTGTGGAGCAATGGAGCGATGAATCACACATCTATATTTGGCAGTCAGATGAGTCTGCTGGGAGAACGTTACCTGCCCGAAGGCTTTGTGCCACCTGTGAAGTATGGTGGAGGAGGGATGAGGTTTGGGCTCAGTCCCTTTTCTCCAGCGTAGTGGACAATACTCTGCTTCCAACTTTGTGGTGACAGCTTGGTGAAGGTCCTTTTCTGTTCCAACATGGCTGTTGCCCAGTGGACGAAGCAAGGACTCCAGACTGACCCACACAGAGTCGTGACCTCGACCCTGTCAAGCACTTTCAGGTTTATTTGGATTGAGATGCAGGCCTCCTCCTCCAACATCAGTGCAGGAAATCTAAATGCTCTGTGGGATGAGCAAAAGATATTCCAGCTCCATGTCAAAGGAAATGTGTATATGTATATAAATATATATATATAAATATATATATATATTGTTCTTTATCCAGGAATTTTATGACTTAAGCTTTGACAAGTTAATGTGAGGGTAATTTGTCAAGGGACTAACCTTTCTCACAGTTGTCATGACCATCTCTCTCTTTATGGTGCCCTCTTACCCTACCTCTCTCTGGCCTCTTTCTCGCTCTCCTCTCTCCCTCAGGTCACATATTTTGCCGTTTATTTGTGCAGGTCTTTGACTAATCAGCCTGATGTTTTGTCTCATAATTGGCCGCTATAATCAGTTTCTGCAGGTCAACAGTATAGATCTGTATCCGTCTGACTACCTGTGTGTATATAGCCTTGGGTTAATGAGCGTACCCCTGCGTACATATGGATTCGAGCTTCCACTTTACATGTTGGAGTACTATTGCACTCAACGACATGCTGTTATGTGTCTGCTCAAACACCCACAAACACACATGTGCACGTGTGGATCCGTGACCCAGTCAATGTGGTTGTGTGAAATAGGGGTGACCTGGGCGGGTCACCGCCTTCTGACATCCATCCATCAACACCTCTGACAGGGGGACTATTCTAACTGCAAAGTTAAACATACACCGCACTGTTAATATGTGTGCGTTTGTGTGTGTCAGAAGCGTGCACAGGTATGCCAAAGGTAAGCGATGCTTGTTCAGTGGAGATGAATGAGTTTTAGAAAGTGCCTCATAGCCTTGTGAAGATGTGGTCCAGGTCAGGATGCATGAATGGAAAAACAGTCTGTGACTGTCTCACTGGCCAGCGTTCAACATTTAACTTCAGTGTCACGCGAGTCTTTCACATTACATCATTTCTGTTGTCTCCAGAGTGTACTACTTGTTGAACATTTCACGGCTCCGGACATACATCTGCAAGTTAATGACCTCCATGTTATCAGAGCAAATATTGGCAAGCCAGCCATTGGACGTAATCAGAAGGGCAAAAACAGATAAGATACACTTTGTGCAGTGGGTCCAGTTATGTCTGTTCTGTTTATTCTCACACCAAGTGTTTTCTTAAATGTGACAGAGTTGTCAAGAGCACTCCTTTTCAACTCCACTTCAAGTGTTGTTGCTTTCTAAAAGATTAGAACTTATTTAAATGATTCTGACCTGACATGTTTGCAAAACATTGAGGACACAATCCATTATCTCTTATTTTTGGAAAACCCTAACCCTAAAAATCCTAACCCCACCTACTAAAGAAGAGCGTAACATCAACCATTTGGGACTTGAGCCCATTTTTTTGTGTGTGTCAGGAATCTCAAAACTATACTGGATAAACAACTTTCCGTCTGAGAATGAAGCAACATGTTCTTGCTTCAAACATAGTGGAAGCAAAAAGGGCTTAATTACTAACTGCCCACAAATCAGGTTTGGTTTTGGCAGGATTATTTGGTTCAGAAATGATGTGTTATCAATCCCTGAAGGGAAAAAATGACATTTTCTCTTGCAACATGGTCTGACCCTATACAGCTCCTTTTAAAAATAGCGTAAGTGAGTTTTAGACAGCAAAAGGTTGGTTGAGATTTGAAACAAAACATCAGACATTAAAACACTTAGGGGTAACTTCTCCCTCATCCTCGCTCGAGTGCCTCCCAAGAAACCACACCCCATCATGAACGCTCCTAAATCCCCCCAGTTTGCATGAACCCTCCCACTGTGTGTGACTGACCGGAGCAACGTTTGTTAAGGTTTGGGAAGGTTTGGAAATGTTTGTTAAGGTTTGGGAAGGTTTGGGAATGTTTGGTAAGGTTTGGAAATGTTTGTTAAGGTTTGGGGAGCAGGCTGCCCTCATTTATATGTATCACGCTTATGGACCCAGGCCTGTGTAAGGGCTGTTCTTTTTTTTTTAAACACTGCGGTGAACACATATCCATTTGATGAGACCAAATGTGTTCTGGGTTATACATTTCACAGAATCACTTATCCCGCCTTTAATCTTGTTTAAATTCTACTAATGACTTTTCAAAGTGGTTCTCATTCACCCTAACACTTGGATGGCACTCTCACTAGACAGTCATACCATGTCCATTCCCTACATTGATTTGTTTGACTAGCGTGAGCACGCCAACCGCCCAATTCCTAGTCTTTTGTGTGATTGCAGGAGAAGTGCTTGGGAATGGTACAGTTGCATAGGTACTTGGACAAGCGCATGTACTCAATATATGGATGATGTCTAGATGCAATAGTTCCTTGTGACAATCATATAACAATGCAGCAAATTTAAGACTTTTAAAAAAGTGAGATGGACGTAACTCACCAGAAAAACTCAAAAGAGCCTCTCAAATCGGGCTGACTTGAACCATCCACCACGCCTGGGACACGTC
The DNA here is from genome assembly GCA_014839995.1 of Xenentodon cancila. Lineage (NCBI taxonomy): Eukaryota > Metazoa > Chordata > Actinopteri > Beloniformes > Belonidae > Xenentodon > Xenentodon cancila. The sequence continues at coordinate 24,091,025 of CM026208.1, read as the reverse complement.
GCGATACAGCTCAGCTCAGCTAGTCTCTGTACTGGATAAGTGCGCTCCTATACAGTGCTCCTCATTTTACTACATATGCACTTATATGTGTACTTATATTCTGTAGGTAGTGGTTTTTTTCCTCTACAGTCAGACTCAAGCGTGTCACGTTGATGGCTGAAACGCAAAACCTCCTGTCTATAAATGCACTCTTCTGAGAAAACTATTAAAAACTTGCAAACTGTTCTTTTTTTAAGAATACTCGATAAAAGACACAATGTTTTTGTACTATATAATTCGTTTAAAATACCGACAATGGAGGTAGGAGCACTTGCACTTGGTCGAGCGTCTTGTTCAAAGCACTTTTTGACACTTTTTGAATGGATACGTGAAGGTACACGACCACCTCTCTACATCTTGATCCTCGATCCAAAACCCTCAAAATAATACTCATTACTTGGCCCAATACTGGTATGTTCGTGATGTCAGTGGAAGAAAGATCATTTACAAAAAAATGAAATACCACATTTGATTTCACAGGGGCGTCGCGCCAACTTTCAGTGTTTGAATTTGTTTCTGATTTCACCGGGTTTCACGCGAGCTCTGCCAGCTGCCGTCTAGTAAAAACCCATTGTGTTAGGCCAACACTAATATAAAATATAATACACTGATATAATGAGCTCTGGCAGGAAGGAATTATTACAGCATCTTATAAGACTCCCATTACACTTGAGCAAAAGGAGAATTCCTGTTAATGTGGAGTTTGACAAAAAATAAAAACATTCCTGACCGTACCCTTTTAAAATGTGCGAGGGTTTTAATGGTTGGTCCTGAATTAAGTAGTGAAGCATGAGCTCAACAAGTCAAGTATTTCACAGTGTGATTAAAGTCCCCCTTAAATATCCAAAGGGCCAGTTCAGTAACCGCACAGGGAACCAGCTTTTTTTACTTATATATTTTTTATAAAGTTTAACATTACAAGAGAGTTTTTTAACAAGGTCAATAGTGTTCAGAGCCTCCTTCAGATTTATCAAAGTTAGTGCTCACTTTACAGCATAAACAGACTTTGACGTGGGGAGAATTACGAGCTGACAAAAACAGGAATATATGAACATATCTGTCAAACGATTACTTAGAAAAAAAGAAGCATCCATCTGATTGAAAATCTGTGCACTCGGATGGGTCTTCATGTATCACTTTTACAGAAGCCTGGGGATCGTCTGAATAGAGCCAACATGATCTTTCCATCTTTCACCATCCACACAAACGTTATAACCGTATACTCTAACTCCCTGAGCACTTGTTGTTCCTCAAATTCAGCTGACTGAGCACATAAAGTCTGGGAAAACTCCCGCAGCCAAGGACAAGAGGACTTTGAGAGCCATTATCACCTCCACATCTGCTTGTTTCACTCATGTCAAGATTCCCTCTGCGCTAATACCTGTTAGATAAACTCATGCACAGAGAAACAGGGGCAGACAGAGAGGGACAGACGGCAAAGGAGGAGAGGCAGGAGTGAGCCAACACTAGGGGGCAGTCTAATACAAAACATGAGCTGCTGCACAAAGCAGGCATGATTCACCACTGAATTAGTGAAATTGAAAGTTTTATGGAGGTAGACAACATGAAGAAACTATGCACGCTGTAAAGCATCTTAGTTTTTTGCCGGGAAACAACAGCCCAGTTCAAAGCTTTCCCAGACAACTCTGCTCTTGTTTACAGACGATCATCACTTTGTAATTACCCAATTTTTCAACCAGCTTTAGACACAAACACATAGATGCCGGTTTTGTCTGTTATGGCTCTGTTAAGCACTCATTAGGCCACTGAAAAGAGAGGGAAATGTTCACCCAGTTTAACAAAAAGGTTGAGAATGGATGGCTGTATTCTGTCCTCGACCTCCAGCGTTTCCAGCTCAAAGTTCTCTGCTCGTTCTTCGTGGTTACATAAACAGCATCCGAGATAGCCCGCCACATCCTCCACATTAGGTTTCATTGTATCTGCACATAATTGTTGTGGTGTGGCTGCACTGCATCAGGGTGGAGGTTTCTCTACACCTCCTCTCCGTTCCCCTCTCTCTAGGTTGGTGGGACCCTTCGGCAGTGCTGCGCTGAAGCATCTGTTTAGCTGGGAAGCCAGCTCTCCTTCATGTGGTTTCGGAGGAATGGCTGCCACCGCAGCAGAAGGAGCTGCTTCAGTGGGCTGTAATATGAGTCAGAAAACAACACCAGGCACCGTCAGCCATGCTCAGTCACTGTGTTTCTGTGTGCATGCTTTCTGAGCTTGCACACATCTGATTTCTAATAGCCCGTTTCTGCACTCGCGCCAGCCGGTCTTCGACGTGTCTGCTCACTGTACCTGTCAGGCACTAGCTCTACTTTGTGTGCACAGTGAATAAGGCACAACCAACAGCACGTGAGGCTCCTGATGTGTATGTATGCACATTTGTGTGTGGTTAAGATAAGATGTATGCCACTGATCCCTCATTCCCAGACAGGAAATGTGTCTGAAAACACACATTTGCACACACCATGTGTTTGTCTTCATGTATACGTGACATTTTTGGGAAACAGGCACATTTTGACTGTATCTCAGATCTTCAGTGGGTTTTTTTTAAAGGTTAAAGATGGAAAAAAACAAGTTTTTCATGTTGAAATATCAGTTTCAATTTAATTTGAAGTCATTTTTATT
>CM026208.1:24010855-24083355 GCA_014839995.1 Xenentodon cancila | reverse complement strand
CGGTATTAAACGGAGCTGACCGGGGATGCTGTAGGCAGGAGATGGCCTGTAGCCCCGCCCATGTCCCCTTCAGCTCAGTTCCTTCTTCCTTGCTCATTCAGTACCATGTTGATCTGGTCCTAGTTTGCTTTTCATGCCTACTTGGTTTTTATATTGATGTCATATTGCTTTGCGATCTAAACATATGAGGAATGATTACATCACTTACAAAGGCCAGTGGAACATGTTGCTCCTGCAAATGGTGCAATTTCCCACTTTGGTGAAACGAGGCAAACAAATAACAATACTGATTTGATGGCCTAACATACCATCTCTGATGTCTCCAGTGTTGCTGCTGTGACGACAACAAAAGCGGAACGATAACTTCTTCTTTAAACAGCGCTGTCATATTGTATATGGTCATATTCTTGACTCTGGGTCTGTATTCTGCCCCCAATTGGACACCTCCGGTATCACATGTACACATGTACAAGTACATGCCAGGTCACTTTGGATAGCTGAATATAATCAATTACTAAATGTAAATGATACACTGTTTTTGTCATGATTGTTGATTGTTTAAATATTTAAAAGTGAAATACAAAATATGCTCCAAGATAATCCAAATGTGATTTGCCAACTAGCATTTGATCTACATGCAGTCTTCCTGTGCAATAATGATACTTGAATAACCTTTTAATTATTATATTTCCTTATTAAAACCCAAATATAGCATAGTCACTTCATCCATCTTGTGGCTGGCTTGTCAGTTTCTTACCAACACAGTTTTTTCTCGATTTCTTCAGTTATTTTGGTTTGTATATTCTGTCATAATCAATACAACAAAAAGTCAAAACTGTTACAAGGAGTCTCAAGTTGAAATATACAGGAATCAACCTTTGAACATCCATCCGCATGGATGTGTGTGTGTGTGTGTGTGTGTGTGTGTGTGTGTTTGTGTGTGTGTGTGTGTGTGTGTGTGTGTGTGTGTGTGTGTGTGTGTGTGTGTGTGTGTGCAGGTAGGTGTTGGTGTGAAAGTGTGTCATGTTTTGTTTGCTTTATTGGCATGGATCCACAGTATGTCCATATGTGTTTATGTCAATGAGTTTCCAGTTAGTTGCAGTATTGTCTCGGAGTATTTGCAGAGTGTTAATCATTGTGTGAGTCAGTGTGTAGTTTGTAGCAGGACTCTGGATGTGGCTCCTTCATTAAAATGTTAACCAGGCCACATGGACAATGAGTGCACTGTTCTTCCTGCTGTCCTCTCCACGCTGGACTGTGTCTCTCTATCTCAGCGTTCTTCTCCCTCTCCCTGTTGATTTGTCTGTCTGTATCTTTCTCTCCTTGCCCTCTCACACTCTCTTTCTTTTCTGAAACATCCAATGGCCTCGACTTGTGTAGAAACCACAAATCCACATGCACAGACTCCTTTCTTGTGTTTTTGTTTTACCTTTCATTTCTTTTGTGTGAGTTTCTTTTCTTCTATGCTGCGGTTACTTTGTCAGGCTTCTTTGGTTTCAACCTAAACACATTTCAACTCTGTCTGAACCACACAAGTCATAAATCTGATTATGCTCAGGCATGCTAATGTTACTGAATTACCTTTACGTGACTGCGTACGTATATGTGTACACGCATGTCTTTACTCAGGCCCTCAAAACATTTTTTGGCCAACTACATGTACGCTTGGTTAGAATGATGTTTCAAGCATACTAATGTTTAATGTGAACATATGATATTTTCTGTCCCAACCATATAATGCACAATGGGGAGGAAAGAAAACCACAACATACAGTCGGTTTGCGACATGAGGATATGCTAGGGTTCATTATCATGGTGTTACTGTACCACAACAAAGTGAGACTGAAAACTGAGGTAAGCTGTGTTCAGTTTATGATTTCATCTGTTCTACTTTGGCTTTGTTTAAAGCCACTCTATGTAAGAATACCATTTCTGACCACATGGGACATGGCGATCTGCTCTGTTGACGAAACAGCCCCTGACAATATTGTGCTAATGAGTGGGAATGGTCTGACTGGTCCTGTAATACCAACCAGGGGGCACTGCACTCGTTGTGTCCTACACCAGGGACTGACTCATTAACAGTCTTGTGGCATACTGCCCCCATGTGGTACTGCCACACATGGTGGCTTTAATGCATGCAGGGCATGAAAGTGCTCATGGGGCAACATTTGTCCCCCTGAGTTCAGTCCAATGTGGAAGCAAACGTCGATGTTTCTCAACTGACCACTATGGGCTGGGTCCAACAGTGAGTTCAACTCCTTAGGCTTTGATGCAAGTACAGGTTATCTGGTATCTGGTTAGGATGTCTCCTGGATGCCACCCTTCAGGCGCTTCGGACATGTTCAACCAATAGAAGGCCCCAAAAACTCCTTTGTACCTATGCAATTCGTTGATGGAAGTTTGCATGGTGTAAGTTGACGGGTTTGACAGGAAGTCAAGAGGTAAAAGTCATACATATGCAAAGGAAATTCTCTGTCCCATGTTGCTGCCATTTCCTGGTTTGTGATTGCCGACACAAAAGTGCCTCGGACTGTTTATGGCATGGATTAACACATATATGCACTTTTATGTGTGTTTCCGTGTCAGGGGGAAGGAGAAACACATTGTAAAGCTCTTTGCCGAACCTAGACAAGGTTAAAAAAAGTGCTGTATACATGTGGATCATTTCCATTTACCTGCCACTCAAAGCAACCAAATGTGTCAGGTGTGGGGTGTTGGAGGACCCAAATATTGACCTTAAATGACCTCTACGTTAACAAAAAAAAAAAAAAAAGCAATAACAGGGTTTAAAAAAAAAGAAGAAAAACAGGTATTTGCAGAGGAGGACAACAAGTGTTGACTAGCAGGGGGAGAAGGAGAGGAAAGACTGGCCATTTCCCAAACCACATACTTCTCTAGTCGTGTGTACTGAATCTGACAAATTGGAGAGCACAGAATGAAACATGTAAACACCTCCACAACTCCACCTGGATGCTGTTCTACATGGACAGACTGTCCGTATTCAGCTGACCAGTCTACCTCATATGCTCAATCATCTAATGGTACAGTTCCATGCAGGTTTCCGGACTTTGGGGACCAACTTCAACAAAAAAGAAAACAAATTGCATTTCTAAAAATGGATCATTGCTGTTAAAAGTATGTTTTAGCCTTGCTGATCTGCTGCTTTGTTTAAATACATGTCTGACACCGGGCATGTGCTGTTTTCACACAGTTTGGCTGGTCTCTCCAGCATATGTTCCAGCTCTGAAGCAATCAGTGCAGCCCCACCGTGAGAGTGTTGGAGTTTCCCCAGGCCTGGTATCAGCTTCACCTGTCCCCGAGGATCAGCACTGGAGCTGGGGCAGAGGTGAGGGCTAAGGGGGAAGTGCTCCGGGGTTGCGTTTGTGTGAGGAGGGGTGAAGGGTAAAGGGGGGAGGCATGGTACTCTGTCTAGAGAATGGTACTCTATATGTTAGGGTGTAACGAGGATCAAAGTGCCACTGACACCCATGAGTCCCATGGGCCATGTAGTGCTGCAGCCAAACACCCCTGACTCACCAACATCTACCCCCACACTGCCAAGAGTCAAAGCTGTCGATCGTGACTGAGAAACAGGTGGGAATTTGTGTGTGTGTGTGTGTGTGTGTGTGTGTGTGTGTGTGTGTGTGTGTGTGTGTGTGTGTGTGTGTGTGTGTGTGTGTGTGTTTTGAGCTGGCTGTCTTTCAGGACCGCAGCTGGACAACTATCTTCACACTACCAATGAAAATGAAGACGCACTTCCTCACTGTTTCCTCTCAGAGAGGTTTCTTCTTTGCCATTTAACCTCTGCCGCTCTCTCCCACACACACTCACACAGATAAATACAGGTCCACAGGTTCACACGAGTGAAACCGACAAACACGTCATGCTGTTGTGCATTAGAGGAGCAGGGTTGGACACTTTTCTGTTCTCAGCTGTCATTTGATTTTTTTTTTTTTTAAACCACCTACTTTGACAGACCACATGTGAACAACGATGTTATAAATGCTTTAATATTTGGATTTTGGCCGGCTTCCTGTGACTATAAAAGCAACGGTGAATAACTTTTTTTACCTTAAAATAATTTTTTATAAATACTTCCAAAATGTCATTGACTCATTTGAATGAGAGTGAGCCTCTTGAAAACTGATGCAGCACATGTCGCTGGCCTGGAACTGCGCATGTGACTGCTTTCCCTCTACGGTGCAGTTCTGGGAGCGACCGCGGGCACCTACTGCAAGAAAACTGCCAATGAGCTCCATGTTAAAATGTCCTCGTGCTTTCTGGGACACCACATTATTTTTTATTTATAAGAAGATAGACAGACATTGACAGCTCCTGGTGTTTTTTCTTTTGGTATATGTTGCAAAAGATGTCGTGGTGCATTACTGCGTCACCATGGAAACTTATCGTGTCTCACAGGACATATTGGGATGACAACCTCCATGGTGGAATGTCAAAAATTGCTTGGTTAGTATTTATTTTATTAATTGTTTAGTACCAATTCTTAATGGTCAGTAGGTCGAGCAAGTTGAGCTGCTACGCAAAATAACAGGATGGCAGGCGACGCGTACCAATTTCCAGCCGTGGTGATGACACTGGGGTGAATATTTTTTCCAGAATCCACAGCAAATGACTGACCCTTTACCTCATTCCCATAGCAGTACAGTCGTGACCTGGACAGTAGACTGTAATCATCCAACCAAACACACTGTCAGCAGCTCCCGCTGGAGGACACTTTCAACTCCCTGACCGCAGGAAGCTGAAGGGAACTCCAAAAAAGAAATGATGTCATTACTTAGTTTCATGCTTCAGGGGAGGTGGGAGGGTTAAAAAAATAGGAAGAAACTAAACTATATCTAAGATCTCCTTGCAAATGAAACGTGTTTACCATCTATCATTCTCTCTCTCTCTCTCTCTCTCTCTCTCTCTCTCTCTCTCTCTCTCTCTCTCTCTCTCTCTCTCTCTCTCTCTCTCTCTCTCTCTCACTCACACAGACACACACACAAACTCCTCAGTCACCTACATTTCCACTTTGCAAATTACAGCCTGAATTATGGCCCTCACCAATCATCGCACTCATCTGTCACTGGCCCGCCAATCATGAGTCTCCGGGGTGCTTGTCGCCATGTGGGGCGGTTGAGGCAGACTCAACGTGGTCATTTTCTGCTGCAGCCTATAGTTAGCGTGCATGGGAACAGGAGGCTGGCCGGTCGGTGCCCTGCAGACCCTAGCAGAGCTGGCGGGATTGTAGGGTTTTAAAAATGTAAATACTCGGTCCTCAGTTTGTATCACAGAAGTGCACACTGATCTTTACTGCTCCATCTCATTTTGTTTTTCTGGACTTGTTTAGCTACGGAGACATTCATCACTGACAAAGATTTATGGCAACATATGCTCCAGAATTTAAGTGGCAGATGTGAGATTTGACATGGGTTCTCCCAAAATAGCTGCACAAAAAAATATAAAAATAGTTTTACAAACCTGCTATGTGTGTGATTCAACCACAAATTATGTGGGAAACTGTAGGCAGATTACATGATGGTGAAAGAAACGTTGTCATCAAGCTGTATCACATTTAAATGGGTATTTATTAAGAGTGAAAATCAGCAATTATGTCTGTTTTTTGCTTTTTGTTGTGGAGTTACTTGATCATCTGAAAGGGCCGTCACTGGTTTGAAAACCTCAGTATAACTCTCTAGTGACAGCTTTTCTTTTATATGCAGCAGATCTTTGTACTATGGAAATACAACCACAGATTAAAACACAAAACATCAATCAATCAATAAATCAATCAATCAATCAAACAAGCAAGCAATCAATACTTAATGAATTCAGGACTGATTGTCTGACTGTTGTCATCAGCAGGTGTGCAGACCTCTATAAAAGCAGATGTTTTTACTGGTTTAGAGGATCCTGGTGTGTCCAACACAATGCCATTAAGGAAAGACATTGCATTAAGCAATGTCATCACAAATAATTATTGCTGTACCTCAATCTGGAAAGGGTTATGAAACCATTTCCAAACAGATTAAGTGAGTTTGCATTTTAAACGGCTGTCAGTTCTCACATCGTGATGGAGGGGTGAATATTTGCGGTGTCTTTGCAACCACAAAGCCCGTGGATCTTGCAGTCAATGGACGGACCATGAATCCCTCCGTATACCAGAATATTCTAAAAAGACATGTCAGACCATCTGTCCAACAGAGCCATACAGCAAGATAATGATCTCAAACACACGATTTGCATCAAAACAGTTGAAAAATAAAATGATCAAGGTTTGCAATGACCTCGTTAAAGTCCAGACTTCCACCCAACAGAACCACTGTGGCGAGAGTAAACCTCAGCAAACTGAAGCAACACTGTAAAGAATGAACAAAACATCCTCCACAACCATGTGAGACTGATGAACTTCTTTACGTCTTGCTGCAAAAAGATTATGTAAAAGCTTGTGTATCATGGGGGTACTTAGCATTGCCCACATATCCCATCCCACATGGACTATAAAGATAACATGATTTTATCGTGGTTGTCTTGATAACTGATCTGGACTTCTTTTAACCTTACTTGGACGAAGTAAAAACATCTGGAGGCAGCCTGTATACAACACGTAAATAGTCTTGCATCATGAAGTTATTATAGTTGCAAAAGGGTGTGTTTGGCAATCAGCTTCGTATGAACATTTTGAGCCTTACTCCTCTGAACTTGTGCCTTTCATGCATCCTTTCAGTGTGTCAGTGTGTGTGTTTTGATGAAGATGAGCCATCTGTCATCATGACTCCACTGAAAAACTCATCTTCAGATAATTAGAGAGCAACCAGAGAGTGTTGTTTCACAGACCAAGTGTAAGATGATTGTTTGAGTGGAGTGTGTGTTGTGTTTTCCTTTTTTTTTCTGTTTGTGCAAGTGTATGCATGTGAGCCCAGGCACTGATGTTAAGTGGTGTGCACATTTGTGTTAATAAGCATGAGCGTTGTCTGGGATTTGGTGTCTGTTTGTGTGTGACAGTTCAGAGTTTTCCTCTTAATCACAGTCTTTATGGTTGTGTGATCACAGACCTTTTCTGAGCAAAGCAAACCAAACTACTGAGTGACAGACGGACACACCCCCACGCATTCATAAACAAACCGACGAACACGTATGTCCAAAAAAACGTTCGATATCATTAGACTTACTTTCACTTTTGGATTAGCTGTCATACAGCCTTCCTTTATGGTTGCTGTTTTCACACTTCAGGACTGAACACACACACACACACACACACGCGCGCACACACACACACACACACACACACACTCACACACACACACACACACACACACACACACACACACACACACAGACCGTATTTCCCTCACCACAGTCAACATCCAGGCAGTCAGAAGCTCCGAACGGGCCTCTTATGACAGGGGAAGGGTAGGGGAGCTGTTGCATGTGTGCGTCGCTGAGAGTCATCTTTACTCAGATGAGTAACTTTTAAATAGGTCTAATTAGAGAGATGTGTTGCTGCTGTTGAAAAGCGAGCTACTGTGAGAGCCAATGATAGAGCAGGTTCGTCCTGGGTGTCTTGGGGACGCGTTATGATAGGGATGCGGAGCGCCGCATGTTCAGATCTCGCTGTCATGTGGCTCGGGTCAGGGAAACGCTGTATATCTTTGTGAGTGTGTGGGCGGGCAGATGCTTCTGTGTGTGGTAGATTTGTGAACAAAGTTGGACGTTAGAAAGAGATTGTTTGTCTCCTGCATCAGAGGGCTGCAGCAGCGTCTATGACTGGGTTTCCAAACAGTCAGCGTGTGCTGGGATAGGGTAGCTGGGTTTGTGAGTGAACCACTCTGACTGACATCCACCTGTTTCCAGATGTTCTAGAGTCTACTATTCTGGACTATTGGACGGTTCTCCACTGTCACAGTACTCCAGCTTCCACTCATGATGAAAATTACACCTGTGTGACAGCGGACTTCCTCCTGCCGACGTAGGAATAACACGTCATTCTACAATCCCATGCCTGTTGTGTTATGTTGTGCAGATAATGCCACATAACTCCTCTTTTTTCCCCTCAACTTGGCTTCAGGCACCAGAGAGGCAATAACAGGCCATGCATTTACAGTACCCAGCATGCATCACACACAAGTTCTTCATCCAGGGAGAATACCGGGCTCTAATCTAAAAATGCTGGTTGACTCCAAGGTATCCAGGTCCTGCGACTGCAAAACATCCCCAAAACATCACCAACCCAAGGCCATGTATGATAGAAGGTTGGATGTGTTTTTGCTGAAATCTGTTTTGATGTTTGAAATGTGTTTGGTGTTTTGACAAAGAAGACAGCGGCTTTTAAAGCTGTTCTATTCCACCTGTTCATAGAACAACAGGACTGATGGTTTGTTTAGATGCAATTTTGCAAATGTCAGTCATGCTTCTCTGTTCTTTTCTTGACAGAAGAAACCCTTCTTAAGACAACATACAAACCATACCTTTTCTGTCTTCTTCCAGTTGTGCTGTCATAGACTTGGACATTTAATGTGCTCTTAGAGACTTATATGCTATTAGGTGTAGTTCTTGCAATATCTTTTAAGGAGTTTCATGGTGTGAGCGTTGGATAAATTTGCATGCACATCCACTTCTGGAGAGATGGGCAACTATCTGGATTGTTTTCCACTTGAATGTTCTTTCTCATTGTGCAACACTGAACTAGAGCAGCTCATCTTAAGCACAGCTTCATCCTAGATCTGCTGCTGTAGACCTGCTGCAGGGGGACACCAACATGATCCACTGAGAGGGTGGTGCCCCTCACCTCCTCTGTTTGCCTCTTTTTTCTCATTCCTTTCTTCAGCTCAATCCTCAGTTATTAAGTATCTTATTTGTGCTCCATTGTTCTTGTAGTTTGTTGTGCTGGTCTGTCCCCTCTTTTTCTCTTCTGTAGATGTTTGCAGACCAGGTCATCCTGACCTGCAGTCCCACCCTCTGACCATCCCAGTGTTTACCTCCACCTGTCTGTGTAGATGTCTCTGTTGGAGACCTGCTGACATCCTGACCTGCTGTTCCACCCTCTGACCACCTCAGTGTCTGCTGTCTACACCTGTTGATATAGTCTCTCTGTAGTCCACCAACTAACCAGGTATCAGTCATATATACATGGAAGTCTTAGTTCTGCTGCTGACTGATAGTTATATTAATGTATCTGGTCTTTTGTACCTTCAGCAGGAGGGTCCCCCCTCATGATCCAGGTCCTGATCCAGGTGTCTTCCCTCTTAAAGGGGAGTTTTTCCTTGCCACTGTTTGGCTTAAGGTTTTTCTTCCACTAGGGGAGTTTTTACCTGCCGCTGTTTATGTAATAATTGCTCGGGGGTCATGTACTGGGTCTCTGGAAAGATCCTAGAGACAACTTGTCTTGTAAGAGATGCTATATAAATAAAATTGAATTGAATTCCACATTGTATGGAAATGGTGTTAATAACCCTCACTAGACTGATCAGCAGCAGCAATTGCTTCTCTAAGACGTTTACTTATGTTGCTTATGCAGTGAATTGTATAAATGGTGAAGTCATCAGTAGCTAAGAAACAAATATTAAGTGTCTGAAGTTATCTGAGGTTGAAACTCGTTTTTTCAGGCACCATTCTGCTTCGCTTGCAGTTGGTTTCAGCCATTAAAGGTCTAGGTGACGTAGATAAAGTGATAAGGAAAGCTGAGCAGTAGGAGATGCGCTGAACGGTGGTGGAACGGCCAGGTCATGTTTTTCCGATTGCTGAGTGTGAGGTCAAGGGTGAGGCCTGGGAGTGTTTGTTGCTGGGGTGGTTCTGGATCGGGTCAAAGTGTAAACTGTGGGGTAAAGGGAGTGAGTTCAGTCAATACAGGGTGTTGTTTGATGTCTGAAGATTTGTTTTAGGGGGTTAGTTGGGTTACCTCAGTTAGTTTTTCTAACTGTTGCCTTGTCAATCTCCAAGCAACAGATGTATTGGCATGGAGCTTTTCTTTTCCAGGGAACAGGTACTCTCTGAGTTCCTTGGCCTGGACTTGGACCAGACAATTCACCATATAAGTTAAAGTACAAGATGGTAGTTCCTTCAAATATTCCCACTTTGGTGCTGGTACTTGGAGAAATGTCTGTATTGAAAAAAAACAAAAAACATTTTAGCTGGACTTTGAGCAGTTGACCTCACATGTCTGTTTTATGTCAAATCTTTATTTTTCCTTTTCTTGCAGTTTGATGTCAAAAGTGTTTATTTGTCCAGAAGAAACACAAGACTATTTGAATTAGTGGACTAATTTGCCTATTCTTTCTTTGTTACATAAAAACCATTCAACCACTGAACAAGTTAGCGTTTGGAAAGTCAAAGTTCCTGGTACCAAACATGAAAGTTGACTGTCCGGAGAGAAAAAGAGAAACTCTGCGGTGTGGACAGACCAACGGATTTATTCATTCTTCAAACATCAAAAGGCCCGGAAGACCACAGGAGACAAATAAAGCAGATGATTGCAGATTCCTTCCCTTGGTGGAAGGATTCAGTGATAAAGACTTTCCGAATACCTCTGGACCTAACTGGACCTTCCTGGACCTAACTGTATATAGTTCCAGTTCACAACTAAAGTGATCTCAGGGAACTTTACAAAGAAAGCAAAGAAGTTAAATACAGCCCCATTTAGTTAAGGTTCATTTTAGCTCATTTTGATTCCAGTTTATTATAATTTGTTGATAATCCAATCATTTCCAATTCAGTTCAGTATGCAATACTAGTCATAATATCCCCACTTTTAAAGAGCAGTCAGGTACTCTCTGCATCCAGTCTACACTTCAATCACCCCTCCAGAGCACAAGGCCACTGACGACAGGGGAAAAGAAAACTCCTTGTATGATGTAATCAGTCTCTCTGAGCGTTTTGGACACACTTTGGTCCACTCTTTGTTTAATACATTGCCTCAGTTCATTGAGGTTTGCAGGCATTCGTTGATGTCTTGCCAACAGTTTTAAATCACATTCATGTTATTTCTCATCAACTTTACATTGGTTTGTGCATTTGAGACCAACAACACAACACAAAAGAGGGCCGATCTTGGGGAAGCTGTAAAACTGGTCAAATATGAGAAGGGTTCATCTTGACCAGACCTCGTGTCACCATCTCTAGACTCGAAGGCATCTCAGATGGACTATTGCACACTGGAAATGTGTAATAAAAAAAAACATTTTTGTAAGAAGAAATTGGCAGTTTGCCAGAAAGGAGACGGATGTTATCATCCATCGGTCTAAAAGCTGGGCTCTGTGATGGTATGGGGTTGCAGAAGACTGCAATAGTCACCTCTTTCCAGGTCGTGTCTCGTCGGTCCCTGTTCGCCTATTAAAAGTAACTTTTCTTTTTCACATAAGAGTTTTGGCTGTGGAGCCAAAATATTTGGTTTAGGCTACATTGTAAGGTAAATGGTAAATGCCAAGTGTGTAAAAAAGTATGTAAAAAAGAAATCCAAAAGGTTCAACATGCTTGAGGGCTGCTGGGTGGACAAGTCATGAACTGGAGCTCCAGGTCACAGCTTTCCAAAACCTGGAGGATCTGCCTCTAACATAGTGGTGCCAGATACCATGAGCTCCCTGAGACATCTTGCAGCGTTCATCTTTCTGTGGGTCTGAGCTGTTTTGATGGTTGTATGAGGGAACATTGAAGGAGATACAGGGTTCCGCAGGGAATACACATGTGCTGTGTGTGTTTCTGGGAGTGTGTTGCTGTTAGCAGGTCAGCCTGATAACCACTGGCGTCCTGTCAGATGTCAGATGAAGTGACTGACCCGTCACTCGGACCTGCAGGCCCGCCTACTCCTATCAACACCACTGACTGAGTGTCAAAAGTCAGGCATCTGCTTAAAATCACACGCACACCGATGCTCATACACCATGCATGGGGGATTCCACTGATCAAAAGGTTTCACATTCGGTTTAGTTTTCCTTTTACCGCTGTCCAGGTTCAACCTGGAACTTTTTAGCCACCAGTGCTCAGATATTACTTCCAAATCTAAATATAGATCAGGTCTTTATCCTCTTCAGCTGCCGCGTGTGTTTCTGATTAGATCCTCTTCTCTTCCCTGACGTCAGCAGGACTGCTCCCCGCAGGTTACATTTAAACAGACAGCCACACCTGGGAGAGACCCTGCACAGGCCTGAATCGTTGCTGCCTCACAGGAAACACTGCAGAAGTACGTGCCCTGCTCAGACACCTTCACAAGCTGCTAATCGAATCTATGTTAAAATCATCAGTGATATTTAACCATGGGTTTTCACTAATAAAATCCCTCCTGACCCTCATATCGCTCTCTTTTCTCTTCCTCGTTGTGTTTTTGAACAGATTCTGGCCTCTTCCTTGACGTCAGCGTGGCTGCGTCCCTGCCTGGCTGTTTATTTTCCTACAGATCCCAGTGAGATGAGAGTTTATGTGACATGGAACAAATGAGATCTAAGGAGCTCCACAGGCCTGGGCAAGGGAGTGCAGGTCGAGACACATGACAGTACCTGCTGTTAAATGTTTTCACACTCAACTCGTCAAAAGTTGAAAAACGTTTTGACTTCAGTTTGGGTTAAATATTAGTGCAATGATGGTGACCCTGCGAGAAAATATCAGCGCTTACAAATTATATGATGGTATAAACTTCCACAAATGCTACCTTATTAAAGATTAACTACATATGCCACGTTTCTGTTTTTGTTTTGGATTAACCAAAAGTTATTGTGCACTCACAATGATCCTGCGAAGGCACAACCCTGCTGCATAGCCGTGTGGTTTCACACGCGTTACAATCACTCTGAAGAGAGTCCATTTCCTTCACGTCACGAGCACAAACAAAGTGACGGGGTTGTGTTATGTTGGAGTTGGGATTCTGTAATGCAGGCCTGTCTTTCACATGTTAAAGTTTAAATTGTAATTTGGAAATGTGACTCTGCTTGACAAAGGTTTCCTATTCATCAATAGCTGTTGCATGAGCTGCTGATGAATGACTGGTCTTCTCCACTAATACCAGCAGTGCTGATGAAGTTCTTGTTCACCTAACTATGGAGAACAAAACCCGCTTTAAGTTTATTTCAGGTGTAAAGTTGGACATTTAAACATGGAGGCCAGTGGAGATCGGCTCACCTTTGCAGCCATCGCCCAGTGGTCACACGAGGAACTGCACTATTTTGAACCTGAGCGCTCGATTGACTTTTTAAAACCCAGACGTTGCCTCTTGCAACAGCTCTGCAGTGGAGAGATGTGAAACTGCTGCAGGTCTTCAAACTGTGGCCACTGCTGCTACCGACTGCTTCGGTGATATTTTTCTTTAATGTAGATATGACTTTGTGTTCTGCACGGACTGTATGTAAATCTGAAAACAGAAAGAGTAATCTGATTACCCAAAGTCAGTCCTGGTCCAGGAAGCAGCTTACACAATGAAATGTAGATACCAAACACCTGCACAGCACAAAAACGGAGATAATTATTTACATATTTATATATATTTTATGAAGTAGTTGGCACACGTGTCATTTCACACCTGTTTTAGAGGTCATCACACATGTGTGGTGAGGTGGTTTCACAAGTGCAGAAGAGAGATTTTATTTTTTCAAAGTATTTTATGGACTCTGCGCTCCAGTTTCCACTTTGACTCCATGTGTCTGATGTTGAGGACACAAAAAAGAGAGAGGCTGTGGCAACTGAAAGCATGTGGAAAATTTCACCATCAAAATCTCCAGATCAAGGTGTTTTTCTAGAGCCTTTCTGCCTGCTTTGTTTATGTGTCATCTTGTAAACACACTGCACAGTGTTGCTGCTGTCAGCAGCCGCATTATGCAAACCATAACGAGTACGTTCACATAGCTGTGAGTTCAACCACTACTTTGAGTAAGCAAATCAGAGTGACCAGTGCATTTCTATCTCTACTCCTCTCTTACTTCCACTCTCTATTTTCCTCATGCGAGGACCCTAACCCCTTGCAGGCAACAGTGAGTCAATGAGCCTCAGGGTTGCGGTGATTGATGACTTAAGCCAGGGCTGGGCTCTACCACAGACACACACAAACACACATTACTCACCCAAAAGATAAGCAAATGGTCTGTGAGCCGCCAATGGCCCTAAGTGCTCTACAAACACAGGTAAGACTGACCTCATTTCAACTGTGTTCATTGCCGAACCGCAACCTATCTCTATGCAACAAAATTAAAAAAGACAGAGACTGAGAGGGAGAGCAGTAAATTAGTGCACTTTCATCTCCAGCAGCAGGTCAGATCAAATCACTGGATCTGTTTGCAGCAGCGTCTCTGAAATGCCCTCAGCAATCAGTCTGATAAAGATGAGGAATCATGTCAGATTTCCTGGGTGGACGTACATGGACGTTCTGTAAAGACGAGGAGATGGAGGGCCTGGATGCTCTTATAGTGCAGGGATGTTGGTGTGACATGACATGACACGGAAACCACTGATAGTTTGGAACATGCAAAAGACACGAATGGCTTGAGAAGGTTTCTTTTGTTTTACCTTCATTCTGGGTGACTTCTAGACTCGTAGATCAGACCCACATCTAGAAAGATGTAGGGTATGAAGAAGGATCCATAGGTCGTCCTGATCCAACAGTTGCTTCCTCAAACTGCCTTTGCACGCAGTTGGTTACCGCTACGACCAGTCAGAGCAACGGACAAGGTGGTGTATTGTGAGCCACAGAAACGAGTCAACAGGTGACTGTGTTGTCTTTTAGCAAAACAGCAAGACGCCAAGATCAATTCAAACAACCGTTATTCCTCAGCTGCAGCCATGTACGCTGTTTACATCCAGATTACGTTGCTGCTCTGGTTTCATCATATTAAGCCCGCCCAGACCCGCTCTGCAGGGATAGACTGGTTTGATTGGCTCCACATTACTGTTAATGTGATGCTGGCTAGACATACCTGCAAAGCAAATTTAAATTTGCTAGTGGTATATCTAGATTTCTGGGCTAGGTGACCTTTGTAATCCAACCACAAACAGAACCGTCACATCAGAACAGGGGTGGGCGTTGTGCGGTGACTCACTAATCAAAACAACTACGGGTGCGTTCACACCAGACTTGTTTGGTCTGTTGAAACGGACCAAAGCTCATTTAAAAAATCAGGTTTGTTAGGGAGAGGTGTGAATGTGCAGTCAAACTCCGATGTGGCTCAAAGAAGCGGGCTCGGGTTCACAAAACACAGGTCCCGGTTCGGTGCTTCGTTAAATGCAGGAGGTCGACTGCAAAGCAAGGCATTGTGGGTAAACGCAATAGAAACAAACACACATGTAGAACAATAGCAGGGCGAAGTGGCACGCTGTCAGCTCTGATAGAAGTATGGTTGGACGAAAAAAACTAACAAAGTGGCGTCGCATTAACCAAATGTCTTTAGTTTGACACTAGTCTGGTTATGTCACACACTTCATTTGTCTGACTGGTTGGATGTCTGTCCTATGGTGCCCAGAGGCAGTTTCTTCTGTGTCTGTTGGTACGGCCTCCTGCAAATCCCAGTTGAAGCCAGAGGAACGTGACAAATTCTTTGCATCAAAGAGGAAACAAATTAGTCTGGCGGGACGAGCTAGTAATATGAGGGGTCTGAGGCAAAATATTGCTCTATGTTAACATAGTCTACTTGCTGTCATGAAATAAAACTGATCTTTGCTGCTGTGCTTGGTATTTACTTCCAATCATCCATATAATTATATCAATACCGACAGTAAAACAGACAAACATCTGTATTTGTTGCCGTGCAGCTCATCCTTTCTGTCTTCCAGGGAACAGGGATAATTTATTATAATGTTGTCATAAACTGTACTGGTTTACTTTGATGACCCCAATAAACTAAGAACAGAGTGAGTGCAACAGTCACAGTGCTGTAGTTTGATGCTCAGCAACCCCTACTGAGCTGTACTTTGTCCTCTGTATCCCCTCCACGGGCTACACGCCGAAGCTGGCAGATGAAAGGAGAGACCACAGCAGGTCCCCACCCCCCAATCCATCACAATCAACGCCAGCAGTTGGCCCAATTAGGCCCCCGGAACACTCAGGGCCACGGCTTGATTGTTAACACTGTGAAAAAACAGAGTTGGGGGGGGGGGGGGGGGGGTTGATGATGGGTTATTGAAAGCTTGGGAGGGGGGAGCTTTGTGAGAAACGAAGGGGGGGTAGCTGGCGACCCCATTTCCTCTCTAATGGCCTTCAAACGAAGGAGTATGAGGGAATGTTGTGCTGTAATGCAGGTGACCTGGGGGGGGGGGGGGGTCACACACCTGACCCATGGCCATCAACAAGGCAAACAAATGTCTTACGTAGACGTAGCTATGCATGTGAGGCAGACAGAAAACACATCAGGGAAGGTCATAAATACAAATTATAGGCAAAACATCCATGTAGAACATGTAGAAACATTCATGCAAACTACAACTAATTTGTCTCAGTTGAATCACTGAAAACCCCTAAAGAACTGCAGTGACACTGATTAAGTTACATCGTGTAAACAGTGATGCAGCAGCAACAGCTTTCTTCTCTAATATCATTGCTGATGTCCGCCTGACATTGTACCAATGTGTTGATTACGTAAACCAGACCACCAAACTGAGAACTTCGTGCTTTTTACTGACATCACTTTCCGTCCATGTTCATCTGAGGTCGTATTCATGTCAATTAAAACAGCTGTGTTTTCTTTAAATGTCCTAACATGTAAAACTGAAACAAGAGCTACTTTATTGTTTTCACTTGACTACAGATTTATGCAGAACTTTATTCTGTGCATACATCTCTCTCTCCTTCTGTCTCGTGCACACACGCAGTTTTGGGGTTCTTTGGGCATCTTCACAATCTGGACGGGAACCACGGAGCTTCCGGTTAGTTGAAGATCCTCTCGAACTCCTCTGAGCCACTCGGAGAGTCTCTCACGCTCCAAGAGTCACAGCCCAACTGTGTGTTTGTGTGGACTTGGGGGAATCTGATGAAATCGGGTGTATGAGCTGTGACACACAGCTCTCTGGTTAGCTCATTGACTGAGTCAAGCTCTGTTTTGAACCATTTTCCTAAGGCTTCCTGCTAAAAGTGCCAAGCTCTGAGCAAAACCTGATGTTCCTACCATTTCTGGTAACATAATCTCATTTCATTCGGATTAGTAAGAGAGACCATCTCAGCCCTGTCTCTCCTTTCTGTTTTTGTGAGTGGGGGTGGGTGGGAGGTGGGAAATAGTGCCTTCAGAAATGGAAGCTCTGCTCGAATTTGTCCCTCAACCAAAACTTGGTAGCGGTCGTCTCCCCTGTTTTTTTGTGTAACTTAAATCTATGTCAGTCCCCTTTTTGGAGCTCTGTTTTCCTCCTTTATGTGTGTGCGGGGTAGGGGTTTGGGGGGCTGCCCATTGAGAGGGGTGACGTGACGGATGAGAGAACCTGTTTGGTGAAACGGAGAATGGATGTGCGGGTGTAGCTTCTACCCCTATGTCCTATACAATACAGCGTAAGCGGCCCCTGCTCTGCCCACATCCACAGACAGCTGTGTCTGACGGGCCTGACAACGGCAGAAAAGGTGTGGAATTGCAATTCCGAGGGGGGGGGGTCCATGCCTTCATGCTTGTGTGCCGTCACAGAGCAAGAAAGCCTATATGTGCTTGTGTGTGTGTGATTTAATGCAGATAAGCTGCTGCTATTAATCTGTATCTCAGTTCATTATACAAATGTATTGAATGAAACCTCATGCTCAGGTCTTCCTGCCTGCCAACCATGCTATTATGTGGAAACCCCCTCCACTAAAACAGTCACACACTCATGCACACACACATACATGTCACGCTATGGCATTAGAAGGATAATGATTTACTATTAGACCCAGAGGAGGGTGCAAACAAAGTTTCCTGGAAGACGTTTTGCTAGATTTTATGAATATGTGCACGCGTGGGTGCGCGCATGTGTCTTAAATTCCCTCACATTCCTGAGGATCAGTGTTAGGAAGCTGTGTGTCCTGCCAGCTGTGGGTAGACTTAATGAATCTGCCACTTGCTGCTGCAGTGTCTTTGCACAGAGCAACCAAGGTTTTGTCCTATAAACTTCCTCCCATTCGGATTCCGGTCCAGGGGGGAAGCAGCCCAAGTAGAGAGGTCCAGATTTACCCTTTTTGTCCACGTCCTCCAGCTTATCTGAAGAGCCAGTGGCCAGTTGAGATACAATATGGAATTTGTATCTCCTCAGGGAGGAGGATCCTACCTGGTTAGGACCAGATCCTACCCAGGAAGAGGGGTCACCTCAGCTTATTCCTCTCCCTAGGTATGGATTTGTTTCCATCACCCTTGAACATGTTTATATTAGAACTGCAAATAGAAAATGTTAAATGAAAACGCCTCAGTTTTGAAAAATAAAATGTTTTAGAAAAACTGCCATGGAGACACCTCTTTCGCATCTACATATCACATGAGGTATCCAAAAAGATCTGCCTTTGCTTGGATCCCTTGGTCTTGGCTTCGCAAATGAAAAGTTGCATGAGTCATCTGATATTTTTGAATTCATTGCTGCTCCATGAAATCATGGATGAGGCCCTCTTAGAAATCTGTAAATGTGGTCGGCTCCACATATAAGGTGCTTGTTTTGTGATTATTTATTTTGGACTTCCAATAAAATGAGGACTGCTAGAGGCGGTGCTGAAATAAAAATGGAAATAAACCTGAAAGTAAAGAGGTTCTGCACATCCGTTATCATCAGTCTTGTCACGACAAGAATGGAAATGCTCATTTCTCAACTGAGTTGAATTACATTTCACAATGAAACTCAAGGTTTGCGGTAAAGCTGTATTTTAATGTGATGTACTGATGTGGAGGAGCAGCTGCTCAACTCTGAGTTCCTCCTGGGTAATGAAACTTATCTCTCTATCTCAAAGGGAGAGTCCAGCAAGCCTGCAGCAGAAACCCATATAAGCCGCTTGTGTTCATTCTGCCGATCATTACTCACAGTTCATGACCGTAGGTGAGTGCAGGAAGATGGAACTTTCTGTCTTCTTCTTTTGCACTCCTATAACAGCTTCATCCATACATTTCACCCTTCAAGATGGTTAATGAGGATGCAAGACCCCACAAAAGTAAAGTCTTGCAGCAAAAAAAAAAACAAAAGAATGAAGGAATGATGCTGAGTTGGCACAAAACACTCACCTGAGGTAGAAATCTCTTCCTCCATGAATGTAAAAAAAACTGAGTGGCACCCTGATTATTGGTTTGGATTCGGGTAATTAAGGTGCAGCAATTTGTGGTTGTATTTAAGGCAGGAAAACTTTCACCAGCAGGCTGATTTCCTCTGGAGGAGAGGGGCTCCACGAGCACTTTGAGAGGGGAAATCCACCCTATAAAAGAATTTGCGTGCTACTGTGAGCACCTCAACAAGCTTGCAGTGTTCAGTCCAGATGTGGCAAGCATGACAAAACCCAAACAGTGTTCTAAACAAAGGTAGTATTTTAGACTAAAATTCCAGCAAGTAAAAAGAACATGGTTTCTAGGAATCATAAAACTTTACAAGGTGAGCGCTTGAAGGCACTTTCCTCACTGCATCACTGTTGGTGGATTACGGTGAACATTTTCATGATACAAGTCTGTGTATAACAAATACATATTACAGTATGGTCCCCGGGAGGTGCTTTGGCAAGGCTGTTGAGGTGTAAATAAGCACCCTGAATGTGACTCAGGTACATCGGAATCACAAGCTGATTTCCCAATTAATGCAACGTTCTCGTTGGAGCAAAACCCTCAGCTTTGGATGCCTCCCAAGGGTTATAAGAAAATAAAAATAAAAAAAAAAACATATTAAAGAGGCATAAAGAAGTTTTTCATGATGTAATCCTGGTTTGAATTTAAACTGAAGGAATATTTGCTTAATTTGAGAAGTTGTCATCCGGCTCTCGTGGTCTCCTGTCCTCACTCCAGTAAAAACCAGCCAAAGTAACTTTGGACTTCTGTCCTCATTGCCTCTTGTAAGAGTTGCATGTTGCTTTATGTCCCACATCAACAGCGGTGAAAGTAAGCACAAAGCTTCAATAGACGTCACGGCAGGGACGATTATTTACTTCAACGATGAACCAACAGTGTACCGACAGAGCAGGGGCTGCTATGCTGTAAGATAAGCAGAACCCCGACGTGAACCTCTCCACAAATATTACTACGAGTTTGGCTGGTCCAGACAGCAGCAGATCTTATTGGATCCCTTGGTGGCATTGTTCGTCTTCTTTGTATTACGTTCCACTACTCCTTTGTTGATGAAGCTGGAAGGAATGACAGATTGCTGCAATTTTATTAAATCGATGCTCAACTGTTACGGCCGCAGTCACGTTCACTTGCTCCTCCTTCATGCAAAGCGCTTCACGCAACTAATTTCCGTCACCTCCGAAGATTGCCTGGTTCACTGTTCCCTGCTGGTGCCCATCATGTGTCAGCGCTGCTTGGGGATTGTCTCCATCCATCTCCCTCTTTGCCGCTGCCTCCTGCCGACTTGATTGGATCCTATCCTGGCCTTCCCCAGCTGTCAACAGCTTGTCCACTTTGCCATGAACTTTTGAATTTTGACAGCTCAGCTGCGTTTTGTGATTTTGTTTCTAGGTTTTGCATGTGTTGATGTGTTAATTTGAGCTGCACCTCCCAGTTTTGATTACCTTTTGTTATTCTTGACTTTTGTAATACGACCCCTCAGTTCCAGTTTTACATCTTTTTTTATGTTGGGACCTGCAGTTCCTGGCCGAGCTGGTTTATACTGGACAAAGTTAACCCCTGGTTCACTGTGAAGCTTACCAAATCCGTTAATACGGTTTTAAACTGTGACTGGAACATCTTCGTCCGTATTTATGGAAAGGGTTGCTGTCAGGAATAAATCCCAATCATATGGGACCGAAACACTTATAGCAGTAAGACCATCCTTCTCTACTTATAGACACAAAAGCACTGCTGTATGGTGAATTCAAATATTGAATATGCATATCTAAAGAACGCCCAATCTATATCCCCATACAGCAGAAAACATTTGTCTGTGACAGATGTAACACTCACAGGCCATATTTTCCAGTTCCTTGAAACAGGTCTGTTTTTTTTTCTTATCCAAACGCTTTCTACGTTTTTCTTCAAGAAAACACCATTTCCAGGAAGACAACAGGCAAGCGCACAGCAGCATGTCTCCAATAAATCATTCAGGAGAGTATTATCTTTGTGAACCTACAAGCCAATTACATTATTTAAGAGGAAATTATACATTAGCTGGGAAGTTTTCATTTGATCAATGAAAGGTATTGATGTCAGCATCCAGGGCCGGGCTGACTTGTAACCCAGTTTTCGATGAAGGAAAAGGACCAGAGGGGGAAAGTTGAGAGAAGAGTCATCCCAGTGTAGAGCTTCTTTGTCTGGGATTGTCTGCAGAGATGCGAGGCCTGGCCTGGTTCTGGGATCTGGAGGTCAGCCAGAGCTGGAGGGGGAGCCAAGTGGCCACTCGCTCCCAATCTGACACAAAGAGGTCTTTCTCTGGTCCTCAGGTCTCCGCTGGTGCAGGACGTCACATAGAGGCAGTGAACATGAACGTACAGTACTCTGAGACACACAGAGACACAGCAACATGCTCCTATTGTGTACTCTTCATTTCCTGTATTTGCTTTAACGGTAAAGTATTAGCATGCATGCTTGAATTGTCACAGATTCATCACTGGAGGAGAAACACAAACAAACAAACTACTCTTTTTCTTCCTTCAGGGGAGCTGCTGTTTTTCCTCCACTCTGCAGACCCTCCTTCCCCTGCAGCCCCTCAAAGAGGGTGAGGTCTGGCCTGGGTTAAGCAGTCCCAGCTCCCTCAGCCAGTAAATGAAGCCTAATTAGCTTGATTAAAGCCTAATTAGGAGCTGAAGGTAAAAGGAGACTGGTCCTTGTAAAGATGACCTTTCACCTTTGAGCTTTAGCCCCTTTCCCCTTATATCAGAGTAACCTGGCAAGAGGCTCTAAATGAGCCAGACGGCTTCATGTGTGTGTGTGTGTGTGTGTGTGTGTGTGTGTGTGTGTGTGTGTGTGTGTGTGTGTGTGTGTGTGTGTGTGTGTGTGTGTGTGTGTGTGTGTGTGCAGAGGTGGAGCAGGACTGATCACGTCCTGTTGACACAATGCAGCCTTGGCCCATTGGCCCTGCTGCTTTAACTCTTCAACAGAGCTCACACACACATTTCCCCTCACACATGACTCTCACTCGCCCTGGTTCGATCATGTACACTAACACTCATGAGAAAACACTTTAACAATCATGCTGTAAAATAGTTTCCATATGTTAATAACGCAGCACAGGACAGTCAGTATTTTTCAGCACTAAGTTTGTGTTTGTGCTGCTCTGAACGCCGACGTGTTTTTACTACTAATGCTGCGTCTGTTACATCTAACACACACATTATTACACATATTCACTGTCGCCCACACATTCTTATTCTTGGCATCGCGGGCCTCTGAAACAGCCAGCTGACCGTGGGACATAAGAATTAGACTGGGAGAAGGTTAACTTTCATGATTCCCAAATCATGAATCATGCTGGTAAATCGCAGGATTGCATCGGAAAATAGGAGAGAAGAAAATATGGAATCGGCAAGTGAACCGCTTGTGGCGTAACAGACAATACATCAACTGAGAATCCCTCGAAGAATACATGCTGCAAATACAACGACAAGAAAAAGTATGTGAACCCTTTGGAGTTGATTGATTTGGTATATAAAGAGGCTATAAAATGTTCAAAAAGGCTTAACGACTTCGAACCAGTGGTCCAAACATCCTGTGTGATGAAAACCTTCGGAAAGATCATCTGAGAACATCCAGGCAGACTCAGATCCACTTCAGATTGCCCGTCAGTCAGCGATGACACTGCCAAATCGAGTCTTAACACACCAAGAGGGTGCAGATGTGTTCGTGTGGCTGGTCTTTGTTGACTGTTTTGTTGATTTTTTTTTTAACCAACAGATCCCAGCTTGTTAGTTTAAACCCATCTAATCTTCGCCGTTGACCAGATCACCACAGGGCTGCGTCCTTTCATCTCTTTTATTTGTTTGTTTGTAATTTGTGTCAGAATCAACATGACAAGCCATGACTTTATCAAACTGGCATAATGTGTCCAAAACTTAAAGAGATGGCGAATGATTTTAGGAAGAATTAGTTGTTGGTGGTTAGAACCCAACAAGCAGAGAAACGACAGCACAAATACTTGGGTGTCGTCATTGACAACAAGTTGACCTTTCATTCACACGTACACTATATGTTAAAAAAAGACTTTTCCCATGGTGTGCTGGTTTGAGCTTCTCGCCAGTCATCAAGGAATGCACCAAAATTGCGAGTATCATCTGAATTACAGACTTACGCCAATCTGGTAAAAGATATGTTCAACCAAGATGTAAACAACAGCCCTAAAAGCTCTTTTATCCCAGTTACTATCATCTTCTGAATAAACAAAAGTGCATTTTGAACTAGGAGTTTTATAGTTTTATTATTTACTGCCTATTCTTTTTTTATGTTTTATTAGTGTTACAGTGTATTTTTCCTAGGAACTTAAATCCTTTGCTTTAAGGTTTGTTTTCTTTTCTTTTATGTATGTTGTGACATACATCACATCACAATTTCCTGAAGCTGAAAACACATAAAACAAATGATGATTTCTTGTGTCTTTACTTAATTTGGACCGTTACACATTCACAATGTTTTGACGTTCCTCCTTCCTGCTTTAGCTGAGGAACATTAGAACAGCTCTCTTGAGGTCATTCCAGAAGATGAGCTTAAAGTCTGGGCTCTGACTGGACCGCTCTTCTCTGAAGCATTTCCTTTGATGGTTAGTGTCACTGTCCGGCTGCAAGTCACACTTGAGCTGACACACAGTCACCCTGACTTTATCTTGAAGGATAATTTGATAAACTTAGAAATTCATTTTTCCCTAAATAGTGGCAACTGGTCCAAGAACTGAGGCATTTTTTTTTTTTTAGTGGCCGGTTCCTCCACATTGTTCTACCACAGACATCCGGACTAACGTCAAACTCATCCATGGAGATGTTTCCACTTCCAGCGGGATCTTCAAGCCTTTTAAAGTAACTTTTGGGTTCTTTATTGCCTCATTGGGGTAAAAAGCCTCTTTTCACTCCTGTTTTTTCAGATTTTTCAGGTTGCGTTGTTTTCCTATAAACACGATTACAATGTAAAATCGTAACATGCTCAGATTATCAAGTGTACCTTTACCAGTCTCACGTTTTTTAGTTTAGGACATTAACATGCTAACATTAGATAGTTGGCACTCGCCATAGCAGCTGATGTGGAAGTTCTTAGATTTCAAAGTTGTGGTTTAAAGTGCGGGGCAAATTACATCCAGGCCGAGTCACAGAGTTTGAACAATCATGGACGATCTGGACTAACGGACTAACAAACGTCGGAGCTGTGTGATGTATGTCGTTATGATCACGCAGCCGCAGAAACACATGAACCGTTTCTCTTCATGGAATTTCAAAAACTGAAAGTTCTTTACTTCAATTTACATGATATTATATCAACCTTTTATTCAACTTACAAATCAAGGAATTCACTAAAGCCACAGTATGAAAGAAAACCTTGTAGTAGGTAAGAAGTGTTAAGTTCACAGATCACACATCACCTTCATGTTAATGCTACGAGCATCATCTGATTATTAACTAAAGGCTGGAGTCACCACTGGAATGTTCAACCAAACCACTGAAATACTTCTGCTTATATATTATTTATTAAGAATATTTGACTTTTTTCTGCCCTTCACAACAAGAGAAATGCCCGAGCAGAGACGTCCGTGGAGAGAGTTGGAGATGCAGCAGTTGGACAGATCTGGTGCCTGCTCGGGATTAACAGTGTGGGCTACCATCCAGGAATGTGGTTAGCTGAAGCTGGAATACAGCACAACTTTCAAATTCTGATTCCATTTCAAAATCAAATACTAAAGTTGTCAAAAGTTAGAAGCATCTTGTGTGGGTCTGTTAGGTTTGAAGCCATCAGGGATTACATTGTTCTGTGATCATGAGTAATGAAGGCTGAAGGGAGGTCTAAGCAGTCAACATTACGCGACACCTTTTACTACCTGAAAAAAACAAAAAAACAACTACTCATAGTATATCATTAATGTTCTGAAAGTCCAAAAACTGATGACAATCTCTAAAGTCGGTTGTTTTTTAAGAAGACAGGTCAGGCTGACCCGGAGGTGATCTGTGACGTGTCAGTCAAACCCGTCCACATGGTGTTTGTGTGTCTGAGTATGTGTGCGCTTTATAGTCTGTGAAATGAAGATGGGGGGCAAGGTGAGGCGAGGGGGACGAGGGACCGGGGTCATGAGATAATCAACCGCCAATTCAACTCGACTGCCAACACACACCCACGCCTACACCGCGTCCCCTGGGCCTTAGATAACCGAGTCAAGAGCCCAGCGGTCAGAGGTCAGCGCCCTGGCTCAGAGGGAACACATGGAAGGGATAAAGAGGCTCTGGATTCCATAAAGCACGAACAGGGATGGACTTATTTATGGCTGCTCGGAAAACATGACAATCCAGCTCCCTCCTCTCCGCTCCTGTCGATTTCGCTCCCTTGTATGATGTGAGGAAGAGTCAGATATGAAGGGGAGGAAGAAAGATGTTTTAAAGCTTTACTTCTACGTGCTTTCTGTCCAAATCCTTCTTTAAAAATAAAAAGCAAAGGGAGACATTAAGCAAACACTTCTAGCCACAAACTGAGCCATGTGCGAGCACAGTAAAAAAACAGCAGGGTTTTGTGACAAGCGGTGGTTTGATTTAGACCACAGAGACTACGGCTGTGCTGTTGGTTTTCTAAAAGACACATGGCCTTTTGGTGTTTGGTAGACCTTAAACAACTGCTCACACTGACTCAGTTTTGATTTTTTTAACACTATGTACACTATTTTTATTTGTAAGGATCTCTTTACAGTTGTTTTACCCTCATCATTTACAATCCAATATGCTTACAAAGTGTGTATGAAGCTAGTTTTATTTATAGGTTAATAGTTAGTTAATATTAATAGGTTTTATTTTTTTAAGGGAGGTTTTTGTGAAGCAGAGTATGTTGTCTTTATTTTCTTTTACAATCACTTTGAGCTTTTATATAAGTATTAACAGTACGTGTTTTTATATTGTTGGTTCATTTAGGGTTTTTTAATTTAGGATTTCTATTTTTGTATTTGGGTAGGTCTCTGCGGGTGTGACGGAGATAAATGTTGTGAGTAGGAGTTGTTGTTTTGCAGTAGTTTTACTATTTTCTGTTGGTTGAAGAGAATGGTATAGTACTTAGATGGGTATAGTACCTACTTTACCTACTAGAGGAGGATAGTAGAGTGAGGTGAGTATAGAGGGGTGGATATCGTTGTGTATCACTGTGTGCGGGCGGGAGCAGGTGAACAACAGACAGTCAAAACACTCATTTAAACTGAGGATGTGCCAAAGTTAGGTTTGTGAAAGAGTAGTTATACTCACCTGTTCTCCCCCTGCCACTGGATAGCGTCTGGACTTTGGTATGGAGAAAGACCAGTCAGGGTTTGAGGCATTTGCGGTGAACATGTTGTCTGTAGTATGTAATGTGGTAGTTATTAAGGTGTCCAAAGCTACTGATGGAGAAATGTGCTGTATGGCGCATCGAATGGGCATCTAAATGGATGCAGGCAGATGATGGAGTGGTTTCCTGTTATCCTTTGTGTTTTCATGGTGGCTGGTGGAAGGTTGGACATTTGGAAAAGGAGGTTTGGCTAAAGATAGGTTTGAGATTTGATTTAGGACCATAAGTGAAAGGTGCAGTTGAGTGGCCTGGGGGGTCTTCCAGCGATGGAAGAACCTTACTGATGAAAAACTTTCAGTGACCTCAAAGGCAATTGAAATTCTACTGAGGTTTTGCTAAAAGGCACGTTAATCACACAAGAAACAAAATAATCTAACCTGATACAACAACGGCTTTCAAACCAGACGTGAGTTTCCATGAGCAGGAGTCTGGGGTAAAACCTTGAAGACAGGGCCTCCAACTTTACCCATGGTCCTTTAAGCTGCTGTATCACCGTTGCAGCATAGAATCATGGGAGAACTCACTGGCCTTTGGTATTCATGTTCACGTTTGACGATTTCAACCGAGACATAATCGTTTCAGACATAAACACCAAACAGGTACACTACAAAAATCAAACTAGAATGACCAGCTCAAGAAGTCGAGATGCTCACTTAGGTTCTGTCCGCTGTGTTTGTGTACATGGTGATAAAGGGGGATAAATGAGTAGACAACCTACGATGAAGCACGGTGATGGCAGGATCATTCTGTGGGAACGCAACGGTCCATGCATGAAACCAAAACATTCGAGTAAAACACCCAAAAATACAAGTACTCATTCCCAAAGTTCTGCATGTCATTGTATATGTTTCACATCATAAATATACCATAGCTAAACAGAATTTAAGTGTGGGGAACACAATTTTAGCATTCTTACACCACTAAAGTATTCTTGTCATCACACACCTGTGCCTCTACCAATAAGCGGATGTAGAGGATTTAATGAGGTGATGGAAGAAGATACAGGATGGTGCAAAATGACCTTACCCTGGCCATCTGTCCTGCTTTGGACTTTTTATTTTACTGTTGCTCAGCCGGGGGGCTGGGGGTGGATAACTACAGACACGCACGGTCATTACCAATCTATTTTCAGTGCATCTCTTTTGTCTGGAGTATGCCCACTCGTGTATGTGCGTGACACTATGTGTGTCTGTGGTTGTCGTCGGGTCGTTGGGCTCGTCACCTAAGGGTCCTGAGACAATAGTGGTGAGATAACGAAGACAGGAACCAGCGGCAGAGGCTGATGGAGAACAATGCAGCAGTAATAGCTCTGGCACAGTGAATAGACTTTACTGGTCCTCACGGAGGTGCTTCCTTCCTGTCCTGCTTTATCAGCACACAGAGAAGAAAAGGAAAGAAAACCCACCCTCTGACTGTCATCCTCCCTTTTCTGTAACACTTAAGACTTTGCACTTGCAGAGTCTCCCTGATGGTTTCTTTACAGCCATGATTCTTCTTTTTTTCTTGAGTCTTTCTCTTAGTTTTTATCAGTGATGCCCATCTGTGCTCACGGTCATCAGGAGTAACCTGTCTACTCTTCGGGGGTTATATCACCCATACCTTAGGACAATGTAAGATACATCATACAGGATATAAGATACGTGAGACAACCGTCTGCCAATAAAAATATAGAAATAAATTACATAATTGGCAATGTAACAAGGTGCCAAGCAAAATAGAATCGGTGTTGATTCCTCGTCCTCCAAAAGTTTTCCAATTGCAAGGTGATAGAGACATTAATCAAAATAACCTTGTAAAAATAATAACCAAGAAAATCTTTATTAGTAAACGATCTAGTTACGAGAGGAAGGGTATGTTAGTTTAAATGAATCGACGCCGCCGTTGTGTTACTTTAATTATCATATTCCTCGAATCACGGGTGGAAGCGGAGGAGTAGCGGCGATCTACAACTCCAGTCTTCAAAAAAAATCGAAACCTAAATGTGATTATAATACGTTTGAAAGCCTCACGCTTAGTCTAAAACTGCCGAGCTGGAAATCAGAGAAGCCAGTTTTGTTAGTGGTAGTTTTCCGGCCTCCTGCTGGTGCTTCTGGAGTTTCTGTTTGAGTTCTCAGATTTCTTATCTGGTTTCTGGATCAGTACAGACAAGGGCATCATAGTGCGTGACTTTAACATTCATATGGATGTTGACAACGATAGTCTTAATTTGGCTTCTTCTAGAATCGATGGGGATTTTTAAAAAAAGTAAACAAACCGACGCATTGTCTTAATCATACTCTCGATCTGGTCCTCATCTACGGTGTAGAACCCCATAATCTGTTAGTGTCACACGAAAACTCCCTCCTTTCCAATCACTACAATACAATTTTTTTTTGCCTTTTTATTCATATTCAAACACTTTTTTTTTCCATTCCATCTTCTTCCGCTTATCCGAGGTTGGGTCGCGGGGGCAGAAGTCTAAGCAGGGATGCCCAGACCTCCCTCACCCCAGACACTTCCTCCAGTTTTTTCGGGGGGACCCGAGGCGTTCCCAAGCCAGCCGAGAGATATAGTCTCGCCAGCGTGTCCTGGGTCTTCCCGGGGGCCTCCTCCCAGTGGGACATGCCTGGAACACGTCTTTAGGGAGGCGTCCAGGAGGCATCCTATACAGATGCCCAAGCCACCTCAGCTGACTCCTCTCGATGTGAAGGAGCAGCGGCTCGACCCCGAGCTCCTCCCGGATGACTGAGCTTCTCACCATGTCTCTAAGGGAGCGCCCAGACACCCTGCTGAGGAAACTCATTTCGGCCGCTTGTATCCGTGATCTTGTCCTTTCGGTCAATACCCAAAGTTCATGGCCATAGGTGAGGGTGGGAGCGTAGACTGACCAGTAAATTGAGAGCTTCGCCTTGCAACTCAGCTCCTTCTTCACCACGACGGTCTGGTACATCGACCGCATAACTGCAGATGTTGCACCAATCCGTCTGTCAATCTCTCGCTCCATCTTTCCCTCACTCATGAACAAGATCCCGTATTCAAAGACAATAGATAAAACCCATTTGAACAAAGTTGGGGCAGCATGGTGGCTTAGTAGTTAGCACTGTTACCTCACGGCAACAAGGTTCCTGGTTGGACTTCTGGTCCCAGCAAAGTCTTTCTGTGTGGCATTTACATAAGAGAATGAATGAACCAAATTTTTATTCAGGTTATTTTGGTCCAGCTCAGTTCAACATGAAAGTATTTATAAAATGCCAATACATCAAAAGTTATCCAACTATTAACTATTAATTAACTATTAATTGAATTCAATCAATCTTCAGGAGAACCAGAGGGCAGCTATCAGCTTTAGCTGTTTCTATGGACTTGTTGAGATGCATCCATCCTAATGTCACCACTGACTGGTCATTGGAGCAAAACTGTTTATTTTAATACACTGCAATGCTCTGCTGGACAAACCTGCATCCTGATTTTCACATGAATGTTATTTTGGCACTTTACACCTTTATATATTTTTGTCTAACCAACGACACTGTCAACACAACAATATAATTCCTTCAGTGGCTGCATCCTAGAGCATGTCAGTAAAGAAAAGCCCTCAAGAAACTCTTTAGGATGTGTGCAAAACAAAGAAACTGATATGAATATATGTGATATATGTCTGATAACAACCCACGGGACACCCTAGGACACCCCAGGACACCCTCAGATGTTCTTGGTCTAGACCCTGCACCCTGCAGACCCTATCCAAGCTCTTTTTGGAGTACAAGGAGACATTTATGGATATTTATGAGATCTTTATGAGATATTTATGGATGTTTGTTTTTTTTTACACACACATATATATATACAGTCATGTAAACGAGTCACTAGTGTTGAAATTTTCCAGGTTTATGTTTTTTTTATCCATCAATCATTGTTGCACAGTGCCATTTTCTTAGTTGCCAGTTCCTAGTCGCCCTCTACCAGCTGCTTTTATACCATTTATAAAATAGAAGCACTTCTCCTTATTTATGTTTGTTTCAACACTTTGTTCATTCTGTTTATTTGAGGTTGATGTCTTCTTGAATATGGGATGCTGTATGTGCCTGGTTTCCCTCTTATCTTCTCCAGGCCTTGTTTTTGTATCCTCACTGTCCTGCTCTCATTTCAAAGTACCTCGACATGGGGGTGGAGGATGGGGGAGGACTGGAGCGCAGCGAGGAAGACCTCTTTGAGGTTATCATAATAACTCAGCTCCCTCCTACTTCATGTGCTTTGCTGTTTCAGCCAAGGTTGATTGTGTGTGTGTGTGTGTGTGTGTGTGTGTGTGTGTGTGTGTGTGTGTGTGTGTGTGTGTGTGTGTGTGTGTGTGTGTGATATCAGTCTCAGCCTGTCGTCTGATACTTGAAAGAGGACAAGATTGTTGCCGTTGTACCCCCTGGAGAAGCTGACTGTAAGGAGTTTTGACTTTCAGGATGTTGTGATTGCAGGGGACAGGCAGTACTGACAGTGAGAAACCACATCTTCATGCGTTCCTGAATCCATTGTTTCTCTGGAGGTTTACTTGTTGAAAGCATTAAATAAACACCTGGTGCAGAGCAAAATATATCAGGAACAGAAAGAGACGAGATAAACAAACTTAAAAAGATATAGCAGTAAATCACCCGCGAGTCAAGTCCCTACTCCCAGTGCATATTTATGAGGGACGACAAGCTATTACAGAATAGCTGATATCGAATTATTTTTGCCAGTCACATTTCGTTTGAAACTTGTGAAAGGGGGCATCCTCAGATTCCTTAGACTCCTTAAGTTGTTTCCTCAGATGAGATGAATCAGTGTGTCCAGACACTTGATGAGAATTTAGACCAAAAGCCTTGGAACATAGGTACACACGGGGGGGTGTTTTGTCAGGAACCAGACATAGCAGTATCTTTCTCCCAGCAGACATTTTTATCTGTATCACTTTGACTGGTTACTTAATCAGTATAATTCAATATAATCTATTACAATACAAATTGTCTCTAGGTGCTTTCCAGAGACCCGGGGCACGACCCCTGAGCAAGGGTCAACATATTGCTGAGAATCCCTGTAAAGCTGCATTTTTTTAAGGCTACTGATTATGGCACATTTGAACAACCGTTTTGTCATCTGCTGTAGCTCTTTGTGTCTTGTAAATCCAGTATTTACCAAACAGGCAAAGGTCAAAATGTTTGTTTGAAGCTGCTGTCTTCTATTCACTTGAGGAGTCAGAACTGGGAATGATGTCACACCAAAGTTTGCAAAGTTGGAAAAACCATGAAGCTGTTTGCCTTAACGTGTATGAAATAAATTTTCTGAAGAACAAACTGTGGGATGGATGGATGGATGGATGGATGGATGGATGGATGGATGGATGGATGGATGGATGGATGGATGGATGGATGGATGGATGGATGGATGGATGGATGGATATCCAGGGTAGTTAGTGCATACAAACAACGTAGCAACATGCACATCAATAAAAAACAGACAGCTCTATGTGCACATCTGACTTAACATGAATAAAAATTTGTCCATGTCCAAATAAGGTCCATGTTGGATTCTGATGCCACGGCAGGTAAAGTTCCTCCCTTTCACGATGTTACAAATCCAATATCAAGTAGAAACCCCATAATAGGAACTTCCAAGTACAAATGGAAGGGAGTAAAGCACTCTTTTATTGCCCACCACAACAAACAGTGCATATAAAAATCTGCTAAACTTTACAAAATAGCAGCTTTTAAAAATATATAAATAGAAATGACAACATAGATGTCATAACTAACAGATCCAAATAAATAACATGATGAAGTTATGCATTTCTTGTACAGGAGTGTTATATTTGATCAAAGCAGTGTTCTGTTGCTCTACTGGGGAGGTTGAATGAAAACAGTAGCAGGACCACGTCTAAAACGCTTCCCTTCCTCTCATATGTCTAAAACTGGCCACCTGCCCTGCACACCTGTTCATTCTGTTCGCTGCAGCCCATCCTCCCTCTGTCTTCTTTCAAACAGGGGTCTGGAGACCAGGTAGCAGTCACTGATGACCGGCAAGCAGTCTTCACACCAAAGCTTTATTTTCATCTCATCAGCATCACCCATGCATCATTTATCACGTCAGTAAAAACAATCACTGTATTTTATTTGAAAGACTTTACATATATAAGCATTAACATATTTTGATTCACAAAAATTAACAACCTGCAGGAGTGAAAAGTACATCCCATGATTCAGTGGCTTAATTTTATGAACAAGTCAAAATAATCATTTTACGTATTTCAACAATGTTTCATCATTGTGGACCAAATTCTGGCCTGCTCTTCTTTACAGTGTCGCTTTTGTTCATCGAGATTTTGTTTGTTTGTTTACTGGTGTGCTAAGGTCCTGGAGTAACGAACATGTTGTCAGATCTGATCCAAGAATACGTTGGTGTACAGACGTTCATGGTGAACTCACTGACTGCAAGGTGCCAGGCGTGTTTTACATGGTTGCAAAACATCTCCACTTTGCTTTTGTCTGTTCAATTGATGTTGTTCTAGCAACCTTGTAGTTGGTTCAAATGCAAACCTTTTCCCTTTAGAGAAGAAGGGTATTCTCTTAGCAATGCTTAAGAAAAAGTCATATTTCTTGAATCATTTCGTATTTGTATTTTATGAAGTTGGAATTTTTGCATACCTCAGTTAGGCCTGTACAGTCTAAGATGTAGCTCCTGGGAGTTTTTTTTTCCTGGAATGTCCATTTCTTGGAAGATTGGCAAGAGTCCATCCAAAAATGTTTTCCATTAACAAACAATCATTCTTATGGTAGAACGATTAGTTACTTGGAAATGGCTTTATAACCTTGCAGTGTATTAACATATTGCTCCAACAAACAAAAAAAAGGTGTTTACATTTGCTGGTGAACAGCTAATCAAGTGCATTTCATTAGCAGGACCCAGCTTCTGCTCTTTTTCTCTACCATTTCAGTCTGTTTATCAGTTTGGTCCAGATTTTACACCGAATGGCCTTCCTGACCCTGCAAACCCAGGGCAGAACCTCACACGCAACCATTCACACCTATGAAACTAACCTAAATACATGTTTTGGGGCTAACTGGAGAAATGCCACACAAGCACAAGGAGACATGCGGTTTTGGACAGTTTTTCATATTCTGCTACTGTGTTTTGCCTTAGATTCTGTTAAATAAATAATGAAACAGTCTGATATGTCACATGTTTTACTCATATGAGATAAATAAAAGTCATGACACATTAACCTTACATTTCACATGTCTCAAAAGTTCTCCTGGGATCCTTAAAGGACGCATTTGCTGTCATGTGACCATCTAGCGGTCACTTTAAGAGGTGCATGATGGATTCAGCAATAAATAAAAGTTTGGAAAGAGCATGCGTAGCAAGAGCTTCCAGAGATGTTTCCTTCAAAACAGCTGTCAGTTTACGTAAGTATTAATTACATGTCTCCATCGGCCCTTTAAACACCAAGCACTTCTTTCCAACCATCTAAACCCGGCTGTCAGTGACGTCCCTACTTGTTTTTAGGAAGATAACCACCGACAGTGGAGTGATCAGGGAGTAGGGGGCAGGGAGGGGTCAAACACAGTGCTCACCGGAGCACACGAAACTAGGGGATTTAAGCATCCAATCTACCAGAAGTAAAGTGACTCTGATCAATATGACACGAGATCAAGATTACATAATGTGAAACCTTCGAACTTTTCTGTAGGATGTGGGCATGGCTCTCTCACATTTCTGGTTTCCCCATATTCCCAAAGTATTCCCCACAGGAATGGGACTGAGGCCAACACTACTGACTCGGTTACCTTTTTGTTTAGTTTTGTTGTTTTTTTTTACAGCAGAGTCAGCGATCAGCATATGAACACACGTCCTCAGGACTGGTGTGTGTGGTTTTGGACTTAAACCACAAATTAGACTAATGGTGTGCTCCATCCGCTGAGCTGTAAAGGCACATATAAACACTCGGATGAATTCATGGATGGAGAGATGAATGGGAGGTTACGTTCCTGTCAGTCATGCATGTATTAAGCCAGTCAGTTTGTGGGCCATTGTTTTTGGACAAAGATGTGTTCGGAAGACAAAGACATTCTTTCTGTCAGTCCCTTCTTCAATGTCCCTCACTGCGACGTGTTGATTGAAAGCGGAAAAAAATGATTTGGTTAAACTTTAAGCTATCATGCAGGGTTGCGACTGCTCTCATGATGGGCAACACAATTACACACACTCACATGTACCCATGAGCACATAGTGTGCTAATCTCTTTAGCATCTCCATGGAGACTTTAGTGTGAGGGCTCCGTGGGGGCTCACAAGATCCTGGTCCTCGAACCGCTGAGGCTGGGATTGTGGGGGAAAGCAAGGCACTGAGCCATGACAGCATGCCACTGTGTGTGTGTGCATGTTTGTGTGTGCGTGTGCATACGTGTCCTTGTCTGCCTGCGTGCCCTTTTGCATTTTCATGAAGTTAATCCCAGCTCGACCGAGAGACTCTGGTTGTGCATAAATAATTACTTTAGAAGAAGTTCAAACAGCATCAGTATGCATGACTCTCCATCTCCCTGACACCAGCAACCAGGACAACGGTTTTCCAAGTCACCTTCATCCTCTGGACCAACACATGGCTTCTGGCGGCAACACTGGCTGGTGTTACGTCCCACAATAAGGAGAGAATGAGATTCATGTAAAAGAAAAAAAAACAATCAATGTTTATTCCTCTAAATAATCAACTCAGCTTTACATAAAACAAATAGTGGATATAAAAAAAGAACAATTTGGCAAAATAGAGATAAATAACTGACTTAAAGGACAAATAACAATATTAGTGTCAGAACTGACACATTGTTCATGTACTTTTATCAACAAACAATAATCCAGATAAAAAGGACTTATACCCTTTTATGTTAAAAAGCAACAGCAAATAAAAGAACAACAACAAACAAAAAAACAAAGAATAAACTTCAACACCCTGATTGCATAAGTCTGCACACCGATTCATAAACAGGCCTCTGACTTGGCCATCGTTTTCACATTAGTCCTGCGAGTAGACGACACACACTTGCCATCAATTAAAGTGATTCGGATTAAAACCAGATTAAAAAAACAGCTGGCGCTGTTGTGTTTGCTTGAATGTTTGAGGTTGCTTTTTTCCTGAGAGGGCCACAAAGAGCTGCCAACGAAATGGTGAGACTTAATTACTGAAAAGTACCAGTCAAAGAACGTCAGAGGTACTGAACGTACCCAGGAACGCCATCAAACCCATCATCAGTGAGTGGAGAAAATGTGGCACCACAGAGACGCTACAAAGATCAGGACGAGCCTCCAAAGTTGAAAAGAGAAAGAGGAGAAAACTTGACAGGGAGGAACTACTAGAGGAACTACAGGAGATTCTGGCAGGTTCTGGTCACTGCTTGTATCTGACTACCATCTCCTGTGTCCTGGATCCTGAATCCATGTCTAGACTATGGGGTTTGCGGGGAAAGACCAGCTGTTTCGTACAATAACCAAAAAAAATAGAGAAGATGCATGCACATCTAAACAATGCCAAAAAAAAAAAAAATCATTGTTACCACAAACCATGTATGGAAATGTGTTACGGTCTGAGAAGACAACGCTGGAACCTTTTTTGGCCCTGAAGTTAAAAGATATGTTTGGTATAAAGCAAAAACAGAGCATCATTCGAGGAATACCATGCCAGCGTGCAGCGTGGTGGACGTAGCAGTATGGTTGAAGTTGGTTTGTAAAGTAAAATGAAACTTTTCCACAAAGTTTCGATGCCGTAGTAAAGGCAAAAGGAGCTTCCACAAAGTATTAGTTGAGAGGCGTGTTCAGACTTATACAGTCAAGCTGGTTTTTTCAACAGGTTTTTTATTTTATCCAGAACATTCCCAATAAATTCATTATTTTTTCTCTAGAATTTGTGTTAGATGGAATATGTATAAAAAATATAAAGATGTACCAAGTCAGACAGTTATGTTGTTATTTCTAGGTTTGTCTTTATATTATAAAAACCGTCGTGGAAACGGCATGAAGACTTTTATGTCCACTGATTTACTAACAGACATCGCTTTGGGCACACAGAAAAGAAAATGGGATATATATATATACTTTATATTACACACAAACAAAATGTAAAGAAACTGAAATGCCACTGAGGGAACGAAGAAAGAGAAAAAGAATGATCAGAAATAAAAACGGGAAAGGGATTGAATCCATAACAAAAGAGGAGAAAAAAGGGGACGAGAGAGAGATTTGGGGCTTAGAGAGCGATACCGGCCTATGGCCTCCACTCTCAATATCTGCCTCTGGTTCGCTCCAGTGATCTAAGCTTGACTCCCCAGCTTGTTCCCAATTTTCCCTCCATGGGTCAAATTAGCTCCAATACCACAAGCTTAGTTGGGCTCGAAGAAACAGCTGGCTCTGTGTGGGGCCTTATGGATCCAAAATGGCAGAAGGGCAACAGCAGCAAAGCTGTGCTGCCCTACACATTCCTCTCCCACAGACTCGGCTCCAAAAGGAGATGTTCAGAATGTAAAGATGTTATTTTGTCCCATTATGGGTAAAATGTTTCCCATGGTGGAGCTGCTTGGAGGGATTACTAGTAAGTGTGGTGCCTTAGGGGGCATTTACTGCAAATATATCTTGGTTGGTCTTCCATTTAGATCCAAAGTGAATTACAATAACAGCCTCATTAATTGCACATTTTTGTATATTTAATTTGGTCCCATGAGGATTTATTAAAACGCATATCTTTAAAAGGATTAAAACAGAGCAGATCAGTTACCTCTAATACTTCATTTGCAACCTTTTCTTTGTCATAAGGTAAATTTATATTTCCACAAATTCCTGCAAAAGAATTACAAAATTGGTTAAAGAGGGTGTTTTATAGAAGCTACACAACCTCTTGGGTACTTTTGAAGAACTGCAAAGCTCCTGGCTCTAGACTTTTGTTTCAACTCCCATGTTCTCATATTTTTTGTGTGTTTTTGATGGCTCCATGAGTTCATCTCCTCACTTCCTAAAGGGCCTAACAGGCCTCCGCCAAGCATCCAAATATTTACCCATTCCCTTTTGTTTTCACCTCATTTGCTTGGACAAGTACATCAACACACATTTCTCCCAATTTTAGTGCACCTTTTTACTCCAAAACATCTATGTGACCACAGTTTGATTTAACAGTGTCATATCTCCTCTTGTGTACCCACGTTTGCATTACAGTTTTGATGCAAAACTTCAGCAAAACCTTGATACCCCTTCACAGTGAGATGACTTTGGTCGTGTTTTGCAGCAAAGCTGTGTCTTCCATGAATAATGAAAATCCAGCTCTGGAGCCTGTTTCTTCTAGGCTACTTTCTACTGTTGCAGTAGCACCAGCCGTCTTTATTTTTACCATAAAAAGACGCAGATGTTTAAAACGAATTGTTGCAAGGAAAAACCGGGAATGTCTGAGGAATTTCTGAAGGTCATTGTCCATGATTTAATGGAGGAGCATTGGTTTCAAAACTGTAACTCAGCTTTAACTCAAACAACTTTTTTATGGACTGGCGACCTGTCCAGGGTGAACCCCTGCCTGTCACCTGCTACGCGTTGGGATAGGCTCCGACAGACCCCCGTGAGCCTGAGAAGGAGTAGATAATGGATGGATGGACTTTTTTATGAGATATGCATAAAAGAAGATTATGTAAAAATTGTTGTTTCTATTGCAGTTGTCCGACATATTTCTTTTATGAATCGCTATTAAAACCACCTCATGCAAGCAGAAAGACTTTTTTGTTGGGACATATCGGATGTATTTGTTCTTGGCTATTCCAGTTTGCACAATTTTAAAGATAAAACACAGACCTACTGATGACGTACAGCGGGAGCAGTAATGTCGTCCATGAGTCTTATATGTTGAAGGGTTTATATTGACCATATGTGGATCGAGCGGTTTACAGTGACTTGACCTGTGGTAATATTTTCTGAGTTTTGTGAATTAATTCTCACCTGCTGGCAAAACTGAGGAAAACAAACATTATTTCCCAACAGCAGATTCAGTTTTATGTGTATCGGCTGAAATCAGTGAAACGCAAGAGCCATGAAAACAACTATAAGCCAAACTGTTGTGGTGCTGTTGGACAGATGAGAGGAAAACGGACAAAGAGGAAGGAGACACAGGAAAGAGACAGAGAAGTGGAAGAAGTCAGGAACATGTGCTGCTGTCAGTCTGTCTTTTAATCCCCCTGGATTTTTTCTGCCTCACTTTCCCACGTTCTCAGTGTTAATTGATAAACTCGGGAGGGAACGGGACCCCGTGACTAATCATTCTGGCTGCTGCTGTGTTGCTGAGCTGTCGTTTGTGAATGTGTGTGTGTGTGTGTGTGTATGTGTTTATTGGTCACTCGAGTGTGCAGAACCCACTGGCCTGGCACTGCAAGAAACTGGCAGCAGCACCAGTCTGCAGCTTTTTCAGGCCAGGATTTTGTTGTTGGACTTTCCCTCCGAACAAAACTGCTCAAACGCTAAACAACGGCCCAAGCACAGTTTGTTCCATGGCTCAGCGAATGTCATATGCTCTTGCTTAAACAAAGATGAAACGAGTATACTATAAGTGTTTTCATCTACATTTTGTCAAATGTAGATGAATGTACTCAAAATGTTCCCTGATGTTATAGTTCTTGTTCAAACATATTCCTGTTGTCAGTCTTTTACGCCCCAAATCAGAATAAACTGAGGCAATATAAAACGTTTTGCATAGTTATCACACAACAAAATTATCTCATAGTGATTTTTTGTGCTGGTGCATGCAGATACTTCTAGGTCTTGAAGGATTCATTTAGACAACCACCGGTTGGCCATTTGTCCATTTGATCCAAGAGGTTAGATTGTGCTTCCTCATTTTTTGCCAACCCAAGAGCAACAAGATGAGTCTCATTCGTCTCGCTGCCTGTATCTAAAAGACGTTTTCTGGAAGGGCATAAAATCAGATCACCCAGAGTAGGTGAACAGGTGTAAAAAAGGAGAAATCGGTTGCATGTGTGCGGCACCTTTACAGTGACCCAGAAGGAAACGTTTGTCTGCACAGAGCATCATTATTCTTATTCACTTGCTGTAAATAATTTAGCAATGGTGAATATGGGAGATACTAGAAAACGTATTTGTTTTCAAAGACAAAATGAAATCAACCACCTTTATGTGGAGGAGCTTCCAAATGGGACTTTATGCCGTGGAGGGATATGTATAAATGTATATAATCTAAAGGTAGATAAGATTTCTAATAAGGTTGAAGTGAATGCAAGGATTTATAGATCACAGTGCAAGTATCTGGCGGTCGCTACAACCGCAGAGTACAACATCCAGGATCATCACTGCTCATCCGCCACTGGAAAAAACTATATTTATTTACATTTGATTAGTATAATTTGGAAAAATACAACATTAGATCTAGGGTGCTACGGAGCACCACAGTCAGTGCTACACAGCAGGTAGCAGATTTGAAGTTATAGTACTACATAACTTTATATCTCCTAAAAGGTTCCCGCCACTAGATCTGATCCAAGAAGGTTGCGTCTGGTTCTCGGTGGCCCTGTTATCGAGGTAAACTCACAATGCTAGTGGCATTCAGCTCTAACTCATGTAAGAGCTACAGCTGACATATCTAAGACAGCGACTCTGTGTTAAGTAACTTCAGTTTATATAAGCAGACTTATATTAGTTGCTTTGGTTTACCTCAGAACAAATGCAGACGTTATTGATCTTCTGGACGTTAAATGGCAGCTTAATCCTAAGCAGACATTTAACTCAGTTTTACTTGGTTTTAGGAGACAAAAGAGAAAAGAAAACCCATAAAAGCTCCATTGCCCATCCTCTTGAGGTACCTGGAACTGGTATTACGAGTACCTCAGGCAGATAGATTAACCTTCTTTTTTTCTTTTTTTTTCTTTACATAAACACCATTAAACAGATGAGAGTTCTGGATCTTCCATTGTTTTTATTTGAAGTTTAAAAGTTCCTGTAACTGACACAGTCTGCAGAGCCTCGTGCTGCCCAATCACATATGACTGTCTCAAACACACCCCTTTTGCTTTACTTCCTCACACACACACAAACACACACACACACACACACACACACACACACACACACACACACACACACACACACACACACACACACACACACACACACACACACACACACACGGACAGACTGAAACGTTGCTCCTCAGTTCAGTTGCTCACTCACAACACCCTTTTCACTGACTTACTCACATACTCTCGCTGCTGAGTCATAACCAGCAAATGAGTGGACAAGGTGGATAAAACAGTGCAACATTTGATCCAATCATTTAATGGTTTTAGATGTAAAGACTGAATAAGTCTTGTTTTCTTTCCTCTCTCATTCCTGGGTGGTTTGTCCCCCAACATCTACCTCTACAAGAACAACCCACTGACCAAATAAAAAGGAATTTGAGTCCATTAACCTTTCTATACATTGTTTTTCCTGAAAGGTAGATGGATAATTGGTGTGTTTTGCACCAGTGTTACAAAATGCAGTTGTATAACAAGATCAGTTATGAAGCTACCTCACTGAGATTAGTTCAGCACAGATGTTTGGATGGAAAAAGTCAACTCAATTAAAAAGAACTGACACACCAACAGAAACAGCTAAACAGGCAGAAAGAGGAGGACTTAGCTGAGATAGGAAATAAGAAAAATCAAGCAGAAAGTCAAAAAGGCTTTGGAATAACAAAAGTTATTGTTTAAATTTATGAACACGTTTTGAGATTTGCTTAACTTCAAGTCAAACTTTTTCTACACTATAGTCTTGACAGTGATATGCAAGCGTTAGAGCTTTATATCTTATATTTAATGTGTAGGAAAACAAAAATCACCAGATCATAACAAGAGTTAGAAAAAAGCGAATATAACCTTAGATCAACTAAAATCTAACTACAAATATTTATCAAAAGCATTTTGAGAAAGCCTTTTGGACCGTTAGTGTCTAGAGCATCGCTTCAGTTCATTTACAATATTGGGCTTTGCCTTTGGTTTTTGCCAATTGTGGTTATACCCAGTAATACCCGGGTATTAAGGTCAAACAACTCTACTTTATTCCCATCTGTCACAGAAAATTGTCAAATTGTTTTGTGATTTGTTCATATGCGGTTTTGCCACCCTAATCTGCGTTTGCGTTATTTTTAGACTCTCTGGGACGTCCATTCCTGGGAAAGATTGGAAACTTTCTTTAATACTTCCCACTTGTGAATAATCTTTCTCATTTCAGAACATTGAACTTCACATTGTTCAAAAATGTTCTTATATCCCTTTCCCAATTGATGTGCTGCATCAATTGCTTCTTTATAACTACTGCTTATGTTTTTCCCTCTTGGCTTTGTGTCTGCAAGTGTGCTGATGATCTCATCATCATGGGTCGATGATTAACAGCACCATGCTGAAACTTATCTTTTTAAATCCTAATATACACACAACATAAGATTCTAAGGGGGGGTGCTAACGTTTCCACATGACGATACACAATGTCGTTTTCTAACTGCAGAGTTGTGCCTACTGGTGATGTTACTGAGCCGAGAGAGCCGCAGTCAAGCAGGG
This sequence comes from Xenentodon cancila, assembly GCA_014839995.1. Taxonomy (NCBI): domain Eukaryota; kingdom Metazoa; phylum Chordata; class Actinopteri; order Beloniformes; family Belonidae; genus Xenentodon; species Xenentodon cancila. The sequence continues at coordinate 24,041,250 of CM026208.1, read as the reverse complement.
CCCTGCACTACTGTACGCTTAATTGCAGCAATCATAATAAAACGCCACTAAATCCCCACCATTAGCCAGTGAAGGACAGGAAACAGAGCCTGGCCTTTAACGCTGCTTCTCCCCACTCCCCGTACCTGCAGCCACGTGTCCTCATAAACACCCACGTAGGTAAACACTGTTGTTTACAGCCAGTCCTGACTGTTTGGCTTGTCTTAGCTCAGGCTATTTTTAGGTGTCCGTGTGCCTTTTTTCAGGACTCCATAGTAAGTAGTACCTCTGCTGGTAACTAAGAAGGAAATGAAGATTTCTATTCCTGGAGAGTTTGAAGAGTGCCTGGGAGCTGTTGCCCCTGGTAATGAGCCTCTCCTTGGCGTATCGGTCTGGGTACCCGGAGAGCCTCTCTGGCTGCAGAGTGAAGGCTATCTCAGTGAAAAACGTACTGCTCCATGCAGGCTAGAGGAGATCCACTGTGCTGTAGGCCATCTTTTTCTTTTAGTTTTCTCTCCCTCTGCTATTTGCCCTGCCATTCCAGCTCTTAAAGAGGGGAACCCCCCTATTCTGCGGCCACAAGCTGTGAATGAGTCCAATTGGGATGGAAGTGCAGGGTGGATGTTGTGTGAGTATGTGTGTGTTATCAGGGGGCAGTAATGGCCCAGTGAAAGGCTCTTTTGTAAGATTCCTGCTGTTTGACAGTGGGGCTATCCTCCCAAGACTCATCTTCAGCCCTGCCACACCCACCCAACCTTTCATATGGTAAGTTCTCTCAATGGCTCCAACACTTGCCTGATTGCTAACCCTCACGAACGGGCTGCCCCCTGGCAACTCCCAGGGTTACCCAGCCTGGCCTCCACCGCCTCTGCTTGCTCCTCCCTTGGTAACCAGCCACTGTCCCAGCAACAGTTTCCGCCCTGCTGATCCAGCCCTGGCAACTGCTTTTGACTCCAGATCAGTTCAGGTTCATTTCTGACTTTCTTCCTGGAGGGGCTGGGATGTGGGAGCAGGGAGAGCAGTGCTGTGCTCATGGAGCTGTGCCTGTCAGGGGGCACATGACCCCTCCTACTTTAGCATGTACGTAGACAAAACTCACAACTCACAGAAAACAAGTCTCAAAGAGGAACTGACCTCTCTAAAATTAGAAGTCACTTCTGACTTGCTTCTACGAGACATACATAATGAGGGAAAGAGAACAATGTTCTACAGTGAGGAAAATTATTCATAGTTTGAATGCATTCGATAAAGTTGACGCTCTTGCTCTGAGAGATGCAAAAAAAAAGAATAATTAAACGCCTCCTTGAGTATATTAAAAGTAACAACCCTCATTACAATTGACCTAATGGGAAGTCCCTGATGCAGTGTAGAAAGACTTTGGGCAAAAAGGGACCACCCTTCATCAAAAAGTATTTAAATGGGACTTAAATATGCCATAATAGGATGTGTGCAAAATATAATGTAATAAAGTTCATTTGGAGGCAAGGGATTTACAAATCACAGTCCAGGCAGAAGAAGCATCATTGTAGAGTTGTCACGGTTGCAGATAACAACATCCAGGATCAACATAAAGTATGACTTTCTGCTACGCAGGGTCAGATTAAATTAACTTAGTTTTAATTAGTTTTATTTGAAGTGGCCATAACGTCAGACCCACAGTGATGCAGCTCTTCAGATCTAGTATTCAATACATAGCATCAGATATGAAGTTATAAACAACAAACAAAAAGACCTCTGGCTGACTGACTTTTGGTGAAACAAGTTAAATGTATTTCTTGTGTCAGATTGTAGTCGTCAAATGTTCAGACTCACGGCCATCAGATGATTCTTATGATGCTTAAAAACCCATAAAGACCAAAGGATTATAAAAGGAGAACAACTACTGTATATGTGTGCATCAAAGAGTGTTTGCACACACAAACACACACACACGGTCACATTCAGAGACACAGTGTGGAGAATGAGGTGTTCCTGTCAGTTGGGGGTGGCTTGGATAAATTGAGGTTGGCTGCTCAGTGGAGGATTTGCATTTGAATCCAATTGTGAGCGCCTGGATTTATGCCTCTGTGACTGGTGCCCAATGGTGTTTTTTCTTTCTGACTTTCTCTTTCTATTCTCTCTTCTCTTTCTTGTCTTCCCCAAGTGTGTTGTGCTCCTTATTGGTCCCCTATTTTCCTCACCTTTGTTCCACACAGTCCCCCTAGTTTTCAGCTCTTATTTGCCGGTGGGGGGATTTTATGTGACTGTCATGCAAAGTTATTTCAATCTTGGTAAAATTTCTGCAAATGATGTACATATTATACATTAGAAGAAAGTAAATAGTGTTGACAGATCTTTTTATTTTTTTGGGGGGTGGGGGGGTGGAAAAGAGCTGATGTAAGCTTCAGGTTAGAAAGTGAAATGTCTTTTTGAACTAAAGTACAGCAAGTCCAGTAGTTTCAAACCTCAGATAGTAATCACGACCTGGATGACTGAGTCTACACCAACGTCTTGCTTAGCTTTTTCAAAAGCAAAAGTGTTGACTAAAAACAGGAAGAGAAAACGAAACTAAAGCATGCATTCCTTTTAGAGTGCATGCTAGAAAAGACAAAATGATTACTGCAAAGAGAAATTTCCACAGCTGTACAACCAGAGAATGAAATGCCACATAGATCTTTCTAGATTGTGTTTTATCGCCTCACCTGAACACTGTGGTGTCGGCCTCTGTTAAGTCTGTGCACCCATTTAAGCATGGTAAATGGTCTTTCTGAAGTCTGTGTTACACCATCATGATGTTCGATATGGGGCATTGAACCATACACCATACAAATGCACTCTGAAGTTAGAGTTAAACCAGCCATATAGAAGCAGCTCTATGAGCTTTATTCAGCTGAAGCGTCTGCAATACAGAAACAAATAAAGAGAAAGGGGAACTTTGTGGCGTCTGAGTTCTGTCCAGGTTGGCTCCACACATGTGCAAGGTTGTTCTTGGAAGGCATCTTCTTGGATAATCATAAGTCATATTGACTTTGATTAACAGATAACATTAGAAGAAGCCCAAAGATCTGGCACCTTCTGTAAGATAAGACTGGGTTCACACAGCAGCGATGTGGCAATGCACAACGAAGGCTGTGTCTGATGCCATGCGATTATCTCTGCTCTCCATAGGCAATCTGCCAGCCCTCGTGTTTGGGTCCATTCTGCTTGTCAGAAGTGCAGGCGGAGAGGTGAATTTCACAGTTGGAGATGGGGATGATGGGTTTTTCCGCCATTGTCCTGTGTTTGTTCAAAACAACCCACTTTCACTTTTGACTGGCCTTTGTGTACAAGTTCTTTGTCTAGACTCTAGCTGTGCAGCCAGAACTTGATTGATTGAGACATGCATTGCAGTGGGAAAATTTGAAAATCTATGTGTTTTTTCTAAATCTCTTCTAAAAGCTGCTGAATTATTTTCCTACAGCCTCCATAGGTTTATGTACACTCATCCATCCCTCCATTTTCGATACTCTTTTAATCCTGTACAGGGCCACGGGGGGCTGCCAGAGCCTATCCCAGCTTATTACAGGCAAGGGGCAGGGATACACTCTGGACAGGTTGCAAGTCCCTCGCAGGGCCATCTATATAGACAAACAACTATGCACGCTTGCAGGCAATTTAGAATAATCAGTCGACCTGACATGCATGTTTTTGGACTGTGGGAGGAAGCCGGAGTACCTGGAGGGAACCCACGCAAGCACGGGGAGAACATGCAAACTCCACACAGAAAGATTCCTAAACCAGGAACCTTCTTGCTGTGAGGCAACAGTGCTAACCACTCAGCCACTAAACTACCCTTAATATACACTCATTGAGTTTTATTTTTAAAATTCTCTAAATTCTCTTCACCAGGGTTGCTCAAGTAAGTCCTCAAGGGCCACGGTCCTGCATGTCTTAAAAGCTTCCTTACTTCAACACACCAAAGGAATGGATCACCATCAGCTTATCATCTAAGTCTGTTAATTACACAGTCATTTGAATCAGGTGAGTTAAAGCATCTAAAACATGCAGAACAACAGCCATCCAGGATGGGAACTGGGCTACCATTCTAATGTCTGACCTCCTACCAGCTTGACCTGCTGTGTGTAAATTGACACAGCTTAGCCGTGGTCCAGTGCCAATAGTTTCAGCAGAGCAGAGCCAACGGTTGCTTCCAGGATGCTTCTGAACGGCTTCGTGGTGCCTCTGGCGAGACCACTCATTGATCTAGAATGGCCACGACTCACAGTGGTTGGTGTGGCGATGTCGTTTCCTGACACTTCTGTCTTCTTGCCTATTACGGATTATGTACAATGATGAATTTGTCCACTAGAATTATTTAACTTGCTCAGCAGCAAAGTTTATCCCTCTAATCACCTGTACTGAATCAGTATTGTCTTAACCAGTCTGTCAGAAGCTGTTCTTTAGGTTTACCATCCCAGCATGCTGGAAGATACTTATATGAGGTCTGAACTACCACCATTTGACATACATTTATTAGAACGGATGCTGGAAAAAAATATATTTTAAACCCTACTGAAAAAAAAAGAATGAATGTTTATTCAATATTCTCATAAAGTTATAGCACAAATCTGACTGATCTGACCTGATTAATTAGCCAGTGTGTTTAAGGGGGAAAAAATTGCAATAACCCAACTGAAATCATACTAAACTGACCTAACAGATCCAGGTGAGTCGCTGCAGTTGGACTAGTGCTTTTCTCATGCCCCAACGTTCCCACCCCAGGCTTTTACCTGGCAGAATCTGAAGAAACTGATACAGAGAAAAAGAAAAACTAGAACTTGAATCAAAGACTTACAAGATGTACAAAGCTTGCTATTTTCATATGATTCATATGATTCAACCAAACATCTATTTGTTGTTTTGGTGTATGGTGGAGAAGCCCAACCAGAAAAGCCCTGCACTAACACGCCAAAAGCAGACATAAAGCCACACAAGTAAAGCACTTTGGTTGGTAAATTGATTCCCCTCGCTTGCATGTTTACTGGGACACAGACAGGAGTCGAATTAAACGGCCCCGTCGAGCTACAGCCATAGTTTGACTAAAGTGCACACGCTAACGTAATGAAAGTCTGCTGTACTGCTGTTGCCTCTTGCTTTCAGAGTGAAAAGTACAGAAATGCAGTGGGAGTATTGAATGGTGGTTGAGCCTTTAAGCCAAAACTGAGGTCATCACATAGTTGAATCTACATCTGTGACCTATTATCAGTGCCAGGTGAGTCCTTCAGGACACGTCAGCAGCTGGTTCCTACTCTCGCTACGCTACATCCTCCAACTGTTGCTTGTTTGTTTCTTGTGCAAGCGCTAAGGCGTCAGTTCATGTAAATGTCATGCTGACCTGCTGCTCAGCTTGTAGCCAATACATTTACACAATTACTGTGACATTTCCTGGGAATAGTAGTAAAACCCAGCTGAGGTTGGGTACTGGACATTAGATAATAACAGTGCTTCAATAGAGTCCTTGTTAGCAGGCTCAATACGCCCATCAGCAAAGAATCATGAGAAAGATTAATGTTGAATAAAGGTAACTGGCAGTGCAAACATAAGTGCAAACATTAATTAATATTAAAAAAGTCAGCTGCTACATTTAAAGTTGAAAAAGCATGGTTTTCGTCCCTTGCTAAAATGACCCTTTGGAGACATAATTTGCCCCCCTTAGTGCCCCTTTGACTGATTGACAGGGAACTCTTCAGCATGAATATTCATAACCACAGTCCCACCAAGCTTTCTCACAAGCAGAAGAAAAGTAAACTTTGCCAGGGGAGAAAAGATCGCTGCTGGCTGCTCACTTCATGTGGAAATGTGGTGCTTCTATTCAGCTCCCTGCAGGCATTTGCAAAAAGAATAAGGCAGGGGAGGGTAGCGGGCCGTGGGTGGTAGATGGGTGGCGGTGCCTGGAGTGAAAGTGGACAAGATTTAAGGATTTGCTTAGCTCAAGCTTTTGTCTCTACACACATCTTTTATTTATGCAAATTAGCAATCATAGCACATAAAACAGAGGAGGAAAAAAAGAAAGGACGGAGAAAGTTGAGCGTATCTGGGCTACAAGACATAAAACATATAATTACAATCTCATGATGGTAAAATAGGAAAACAAAATGCTGGAAAAAATGTCTTGAGATTGATGCGTTGAGGCCATAAGAGACAGCTGAAACCCTGGGAATGGGTAGCGCTGAGGCGTTGGTGGGTGAGGGGGCTGTGGAGGGGGGGTGGCGAGGAGTTGACAGAGGCCTCTTAGCAGTAAAAGACCACTGTGTTTAATCGCTTTTAATTGGAATGTATGGAAGACAGGGCTTTCCGAGGGGATCAGTTGGCCTTAAACCAGCTTAATTATATGGGATCATGTTAGACGGTTGGGTTTGGTTCACAAATACTGCCGTTAGGGTGAACCGATGCAGGAGCAGAAAGAAGGAGGGGGAGAATGCTGGCACGACATGTCCACTATTAGGAAAAGTCATTTGAACGTTCCCATTAGTGTTTAGGGTGTCTATAAAGTAGGATTACAGGCTCAACGGTAGTTTTTCTTTAATTTTTTGTTTAATCACCATTCCCAGCATACTTCTGTCAGTACTCGTAAAGAGTTTTTTCTCATGTGTTTAGAGTTTCTATGGCGAAGTCAACTTCTTCTTCTGTGGCAAAAAGCCCCCTCATGGTCTTCTCTGTTCTCTACTGTCACTGCAGCATTCCTGTTACATGTGTGTCATCAGTGTGTCAGACTGACAGTTTTTAGTGCTGAGTTTATAGTGACCCTTTAATTCATCTTCAGTTTTACTGCCCATGGCCCTGTTATAATATCTCTACAGCTATCCAAAGTGTGTGTCAATATTGAATTTATAGTGATTTTAATTTTCCTCAAGTGACTTTGACTCATTTGTGGTGCTGACAGCTCTATAACAGCTCTATAAAACAGATTGTAAGATTATTACAGTCCTAATGAGACCAATTAAAACAGTTTATAACCTACAGGTTGCACTGCTGTTGTCAAAAAGTTGTTGAAATATTCTGTAAGTTTCTTTCACGTGTACTTTGGATAATTGAAGTCATGCTTGTTTTGTGCTCCTTCGTTGGTCTTTAAAGCCCCTTTCAGGCACGAGAATCACTGCATAATATTAGTAGCTTCATCAACCCTTTAAAACAAATGTTTTTAACCATGGAGACATTGCTCATGATAATGTTCCTCAGAACTTCATTCAGTTATCTCTGTCATTTACATGACTGAACGTCAATGACGGAGAGCCACAGCACACTCACAGGTTTTGCCATTCAGGCGAAATTGACCAGTAAATCAAGTGAACTTGTTCAAATATTTTGAAAAATGTATTAATTTCTTTGCTTAAAAGCTGGAGCAGCTACCGAAAACTATGATTTAACACAGGCCAATAAATTAAGTCTGAAGAGTCGTCGTTCATGGTCCTGTGACATCACAGACCCATCTCAAGGGAAATTTGTGCAGCTTCCCATCTCCCATCACATTTTGCTGTGTTTGCTGTACCTTGGAAATAGTCTAGAGTTGCAACACCAACGTCAAAAGAGACACGTCCTGCTTCTCTGAGTTTCTACAAGTGTCCACATTACACTGTTTTGCCACATTATCATGGTAACTGGCATTTCTCCCCAGCTTTCTCTTAACGAACATGTTCACAATCATTTACCTGGATTGTAACGACAGACTGAAGATTAGGTTCCTGGATTTGGTGAATTTGTCACATCTATTGGACACCCTTAACTCCCGTAACACTCACTCGCTTATGGGAATTCCAAGAATTTTTTTTTTAAACTTTGAAAATATTTTTGAAAACATTTTTAGAATTTCTATGGTCACAATCGCTCACGTTATGTTAACAGAGTGGCAAGAGACAATGATATAAACTCACTACCTGACTTTATACAGTCGAACACATGATTAAAGACTGCTGCATCTAAAACAGAGTTGTTCTTGCTTATATAATGCAGTTTCATACAGTTGTCTGGCTGTAACTCAGAAAAGCTTAAAGAATCTGTTTAGACGATCACACGTGCACACCTTCATGGAGTTCTGCATACCCAAACATGACACAGTAGGGAGCTCTGACTATGGGCTTTGTCAGTAATATGTTAAGCGTGTGGTTAGATTAAAGGAATGTAGTGAAACACAAGCTCATCCTCCTCCCTCTGTTTCTCTTGTTCCCCTTCCTTTGCTGTTTTCCTCTCAGTTTTTCATTATTCTGTGCTATGAAGTGATCCGCTCTTCAGTTTTACCCACCTCCTCCATGGATGAGCTCTGTGGTATGAGCCCCCTCACTCACAACCCCTCGTTGTCTTGGTGCCGGTGGTTTCTTGTCTGCCTCAAGGTTGCTCAATGTTGTTGATGCTTGGTCGATATGGCGAGAAGGTCAAAGCTGATGTTGGTGGAGCCCAGACTGCGGCTAGAGTCATTTTCCAGAGGACAGGCATTCTCGGTCAGTGGACATTGGGTTTTAGAGAGAAACAGGACTACGGGGTGGTATGGGGTGAAGTGGTTGATGGGGTCTGGCATCTCCTCTCATTCTCTCCTCTGCCCCCACCCCATAATGATCCTCTGCGGCAGGGTGACCCGTTTCTGCCTTCCAGAGTCTCAGGACCGACGCCGGGCCACAGCGAGACACATCAACCACTTTCCCACGGATTTTCAGCTTCCAGGCCCATCATTACCGTTTAATATCCTATAATATAGCGTCCCCGTCGCCTTCCACTCATCTCCAAAACAGCCTTCACAAGGGGGGACGGATGGAGGAGTGGGCTGCCCACACTGCAAAAAAGCCAGGATACCCAATATCCCCCTCTTCTCTTTGGATCTAACCAGCACATAGCTGCAAAACAGCACCCATCATTATACACAGGCCACTAAGTAGGGGCTACTGTGAACTGGATAAATATGCATCAGTCGGGACCATGCAAATGGATCAGAAAAACAAAACCCGTGTCAGTTTCATTCAGTATGGGGAAATAAAGTTCTGGGGTGTTGTTTGCCTTGATAAATCAATATTATGACATGGTGGTTAGAGGTATGACTGCACTGGATTCAACTTGGCCAAAGCTGCTCACGTTACACTGGAACTTGATGAGAGCAACAGGTCTTTTATTAAAGACTCAGATTTTATATTTATCACAAACAAGTCTTTAAATTGAAGTAGAAGTTTTGTAACACATAAATGATAAATATCACTGAAAAAGCTCTTCTTGTCTTTTTCAAATACAGAACAATATGTGTGGGTTTTCATTTGCTGGGGGGTATTTTATGGAGCTTGGACCTTTGGCATTAGTCTCCATAATCAGAACAAGAAAATCCAAGAACTTCTATGTGGCTGAAGTCCCTGGCTTGGGTCTGGGTGGGGGTGGTCGAATTTGTGCTCATTGGGTATGTTGCAGGCAGGACATGATGTACAGTCCTCTCAATTGGCATTCAAGTTTGAGTTGTCTCTTCCTATTTATCACCACCATTGCAGTTTATGCAAACACAGCAAACAGAAATGCAGCAACCATCTCAGCTCCTTCCATGTTGATCTTATTGTCTCAGCTAGTTGTAAACAGTGAAGATGATGCATTACTACCATCCACTGGAATGGAGACTTAGCTTCCTGAATCAGTGGATCAGAGCCAGGTCCCCAGTGTAACGGAGACACAGCTGAAAGTTCAGAGGAGGATTTCAGGCCCAATCTCCTCTTTTTTTAGTGTAAAACTTAGGAGGCTGTAAGTGTAATAAGCTGTTACACTTACAGCATAGCCAAGTTTTACACCAGATCTCTGCTAATGGAGACCCACATAAAGCCACCTTGTGCCCATCAACAGATCTAAGTTAAATATGAAAAGCTATGGTTTACATGTTTACTACTCAGATCTGTAAATGTAGGACAACACGGGGATGGGTTGGGGTAAAGTTTTTGATAGGCTCCAGTAAATCTTTTTTCCATCTACAACATATTATTATCTTGTGTTGTTAGAGGACAGTCATGGCATTCACGCCGTCACCTGTTCAAAAAACTATCAACTTCAACTCAAGTATTAGGCTAACTTTAAACTGATTAGACTGATTAGCATCTTCTTGCTATATGGTCTTTTTTTTTTAATCAGGATTCTTAAAATAAAACTTTCAACATTGGCAGTTTGCTGTGGTGTTCAGAGTACATGACTTTCTGTCATAATCTGACAATGACTTTGTCACCCAGCTGGCCTGCAAACAATATGATCATCAACAAAATGTGGAAATATGGTCTAAAGATCTGAGGGAGGAAATTAGTTTTGAAGCCCTCTGTCCAATGTTTTTAGAGCAAGAATGGTACAAAGAAAAGACCATGGGTAGATCAGTGGATTGGCGCAAATGGATAGTGGGGATTTTCTTTGCTTGTCTTTGTTGGAACAAGGAGTTGCCTGACAGCTCCAGAGTTTTGGGATGGCTTGGCAAAGTGTCAGAGAGTGTATTTGACTAGTCTGACTGTGCGCATATACAGAGGCATCACTGCAACGCTTGATGGTAGGTGTTTCAGATGCTTTGGGTTGTCCTTATTTGAAATCTTTGTCATACCAATGAGAAACCAGGTACAAAAGAAAGATGAGTGCTTTGATAACCCTGTCCCACGTATGATTTCTTTGGCAAGCACTAGACAAGGTAGCGGCAATCTCATTTGCTGAAATGCTTCAACACATGAGAAGTTTAACTTTTCTCAACACTTCCAGTGTGATACAACAAATCCCTAATTAATTTCAACAGCGCTTGATGTCAGTATTTCCCACTACTTCTTGCTAGTCATTGTTTTCAAGTAGGTAGAAAGGCAGATTGCATTGTTATTAAAGATTATTGTCACTCAACTTTTATGAGGTGCAGCTCACATATCATAGACTTTATTTGATACATTGCTTAGGTCTGAGCTACATAAAAGAAGTAAACAGGAGGAAGCGCAATACTGCTGGCTACAGCGCTGAAGAAAATAACCTGTACTTTGTTTGGCAGAGTAATAACAGAATGACACAAACAATGAATAAGCATAAATACCAACAACAATGTAGACCTTATTCACAGGGACTTTTCTTACCATCTCTTCACCTGCAGCAGTGCTCTGCTCTGAGCTCCGATTGGTACATATTGATTGGCAATCACAAAAGCACTATTGGAGATGACAAAGCCTCCTTTCTTTCCTTTTCTGTTACTGACACAACTGATTTGACTTTGCAAATACAGGCATCATTAGCAACAGCTTGACATCCGTGTTACTGCTGGCACTAGTAACACTGTGGTGCACATAATTGTGCTGCATTTGTGTAAAAAAATGAGGCCCCGATCACATCATGAGGCTTCATGCACAGCACATGTTCTGTGTTTTGGTGGGGCAGCACTGGTTAGATTCAAAGTTTATCTCTTAAAATCTTGGAAAAAGTTGGCCATAAAAAAGTCAGAACAAAAATTTAAGTCATGGCTGTGCTGATGCTTTTATTTCACTTATATATCATATAAACCTTTTGATGACAACAAAGAGAGTTTTACATTTGCTACTAAAACAAAGTTCGTCCCAAACTATGAATATCCTCCGGGATCTTTTGTGGTGGTCAGAAAAAAAAAACATGCTGTGTGTGTAGGCCCTCAATAATCTTATATGTATTTTTAATATTAGACTTTAATTTAAAAAAACAACAACAACAAGACAGCTTTAATTTATACTCAATACTATACTCAAGTTAATTTTAGCCGCAGCCTTAATGTACACCCGGGCAATCAGTGATGATTATTTCCACATCATTTACTGTTATTCAGAGTGCACATAATGCCCACATGTGTGTAAGTGTGTGTGCACACGCAGTGGGGATTCAGAGATAGCTTTAGAGGCGTATTGGGTATCGTGGGGTGAGGAGCTCCTCTGAAGAGCTTCATTCACAGAGGCAGGATACTGATAAGAAGCAGAGCAGAGCCGCCATGAATCCAGCCTCTGTTCAGGCTCTCTCACTCCTCTCTCCTCTCCCCGCTCTTTCTGTCCCCCTCTCGACTCTCCTCCACAGGCCTTTATGCTTCCTGTGAGAAAGTTGTGGTGATGGGGAGGGGTGGTGATCCCTGCAGGCTCTCCAAGTTTAATTAACAGGATCAGAACTGAAAAGAGAGAGCGAGAGAAAGAGTAGTAGACAGGGAAATCAGACAAACATGTTCGCCTAGATGGATGTGGTTGTCGTTTATCACCTTTTTGTCTTAAATACTTATTTCTCATGAAGCAAAATTTTACCAAGAAAGTAACAGTAACTCGATGCAGGTGCAAATGATTATGGGATTGCTCTGATAAATACTTGCAGATTTATGGTACAGATTAATGATCCTGTGTAGCTTGATTAAAGAGAGTGGGCACATGGCTTGTGAAGACTGTTAATGGAGCCAGTAAATGGTGAGCACTGGTCATAGTGGCATGGTATGGGGCACCCCATTCCATGATCTGCCCGAGAGAGGGGTCCTGAAGAAAATGAACAAAGGGGAGTCCCAATAATCCTCTTTGCAGAACAGCCCTGACCTCCAGCTTCTTACACTGGGTAAACTGGAGAGACAGACTCTTGCAGAAAGACAGCTCTTAAAGTGTGTGTTTCCACTATTTCCACCTTTATCAAAGAAATTTCATCCTTAACATGCTTTTATTTTTTCAAACAATGTCTCATCATAACAGCCACTTCTTCTAATAGTAACACTGATATGCATATGTTTTTAAAAAATAGGCTTCGAAGCCTAGCAGGCAATCAGCTTTGTCCTCAGTACTTTCACTGTGAAAAACTTCCCTGAGACTTCAGCTGCTGTCATAGTTTTCTTGCTTGCTGTGATTAGATATCTTCAGCACTTCCATTCTCAAATAAGAGCTTTTTTGCTCAAGCAATAGGAGTTTTCTTCTGTATGAAACAGCAATGTTTGAATCGTGTCTCATTACTAAAATAATAACATGCTGGTTGCGCTGAGAGTGATTTGTAGATATTCTTAGGTCCGACCATGCAAGATTACAATCATAACCTTTACAGGAAATTAAGAGAAGGGGCTTGAACCAGAAAAGCCACCAGGCTTAGATTAATGGAAACAACTACATGTCTGAATGGAGATTTCAAGTTAGATTTGTCTTTTTTTTACTTTCAGCAAACTTAAACGAGACGAATTATTGCTTTTGTTCTTAAGTTGATGTAATTCCCTGAGGCCTTGATGAAATTTCTGACGTACTTTAGTCATAATTGTACAAAGAGGGGAGAGAGTGAGCCACTCAACCTAACTCTGCTTCTCATGTGTGCGTGCCTTTTTTGAGATTTGTCCTACAGCTTCTAGATAATACACAAGTACATTTTCACACAAATTATTTTCAGTAACCATTGAAGCACATTATCACCATATGAGAACATATTGTGCCAAGTTTGAGAGCTCACAACAGCACATTAACATCGTCAATAAATACTAACACATTAAAAATTACACACCGCTGTTATGTCACAGACAGTCACCTCCTTCAGGGTCAGACTTGTCATGAACCATATTGAAATTACTGAAAGAAACACTGCAACACAGCTATGAATGCCGAAGTAGCTGCTTAACAGCTGCTGGCTGTTAAGTTACTTCGTCAAACATCCCCTTTTTTAGTAAAATCATAGAAAAAGCTGTTTTTAACTGCTATATAACCTCTTGACACTAAACGACAGTTTTGATGTCTTTCAGTCAGGTTTCCGGCCACTGAGACAGCTCTAGTAACGGTCCTTAATGACATTCACTCCAATACAAATAGCGGCAACATTTCGGTCCTGGTGTCACTGGATCTCAGTGCTGCCTTCAACATGGTCAACATTTTGATTGACCAGCTGAAGAACTGGGTGGGACTTTCTGGCACAGCAATTGCCTTGTTGGAGTCCTATCTAAAATACAGGGACTATTTGTGTCTTAGGTAACTACAAATCAGAGCTGACAAAAATAATAAGCAGAGTTCCTCAAGGTTCAATTCTGGGGCCTCTGTTGTTTAACATCTATATGTTCTCACTCGCTGAAATCATGAAAAAAAAACAACAAAATGTTTTACCATAACACATTTATAACCATCTCACCAGGACATTATAATCCAATTTAAATATTGAACATTTAAGAATGGGTGTGCCAGAATTTTCTTTAGTTGAATGAAAACAAAACATAAATAATGGTGTTTGGAGCCAAGGAAGAAAGATTAAACGCCACCACTCAGCTTTAAGCAGTAAAGCTACAAACCAATAGCCAAACCAGAAATCTGGGACTGGTTCTGGACTCAGACCTGAATTTTAACAGCCACATTAAGACAGTAGTGAAGTCAGCCTGTTATCACCTGAAGAACATATGGAGGATTACCGGACTGGTGTCTCAGGAGGACTTAGAAGAACTTGTCCAGGCTTTTATCTCCAGTAGACTGGACTACTGTAACGCTGGTCTCACGGGTCTCTTTAAAACATCCATGAAGCAGCTGCAGTTAGTCCAGAACGCGGCTGCCCGAGTCCTCAGTAAGACCAAGAGATTGGACCATATAACTCCAGTTCTCCAGTATTTTTACACTGGCTTTGTAAAGCACTTTAAATTGTCTTGTAGATGAAATGTGCTATACAAATAAACTTACCTTGCCTTGTGGTCATTGACAGAAGGTGGGTGCGTTTTAACCAAATGCGAGGTTAGATTGTTCCACCCATTCTGGTTTTAATCTAGGTTATGTAGAGCCAACTCCTGCCAATATGGTGTCCACCAGAACCCTGAAAATGGTCTTCAAAAGCACTCATCAGAAAACCTGTGGGTGACATCACAATGGGTTTGTCCAGCTCTTTGTATACAGTTAATGCCTACTTACCCTCCACTTTTATTTTTTATTCAAACAACAGGACATTATTTAAATTTTTGTTAATTTTTACTCATTTCAGATAATGATTTCTGCTCTCATGTCTTTTAATACTTTGTCTTACCTCTCAAGGTCAAACTGTGAGGAAGAAATCCAAATGTCAAGTGATGTTGCCTCCAAGTGCATGAAAATTCAGAAATCATTGAAATTATATCTTACTTTTACACACAGATACTCAATAAATCAGTTGTACATAAACTTTAAATTAAAATTACTTAATCCAGTCCTGTTTCAGTGACCATCTCAGCTTCTCTCAGAAACTGCATTTCAACTGACAAATCTCCCTTTTTCAGTAGTTTGACATTTATTTTTCACTATCTATCTGTGTACATGCCTACTGTGAAGAAAGATAAATGTTTGTGCTCTGGACTAAGTAAACATTTTTTTAAATTTAATTTTGCACTCAATTTTTATGATTATAATCTTACTAGGCAGGATTACCAAACCTGCATTAGGAGTTTTACTACTACATTTCTTTGGTCGTGAAACATCTGTTTAAATACTTTGTCATTAATACTTTGCTGACAATATTTAGTCATCTGAAGTATCTATAGCAACAGTGGAATTATCATCCCAGCCCTTAAGTCATGGGAATAGTCAGGGCCAAGTCATGGTTTGGCTTTAAAAGGGGCTAGAGTGACTGTGTTGTCTCTGGTTTTAGAGCTAAAAAGGATCTGCAGTGTATGAATATTAAGAGTGATTGTGTGATAACTGTTGTCCAGCTTATCCTATTCTGCACCTGCATCAAAGACTTTTTCTAATCTTGACAACTCCACACAATCTACAGGACATGCCCATAGGTCTGCCCAGTCCTTTATTCAATTTAGAACAGACAAAACGTCACTATGCATGTATAAAGCACCTTTGGTCCACTCGCCGTTTGATATTTAAGAAGCCGGAATCTCCCGTGGGCTGGGAAGATAAGGTCAAGAAGTCATATAGAAGGTCACAGCTGCTAAAACACACAGCAAACAAAGTCAGTCTTGTTTGTTTTTGAGGGAAGCCTATATTACCCAAAGTCAAATAAACTTCACTCAATCCTCGGGCCTCCCTAGACTCTCAATCAGCCTGCTGCCTCGGTCAGTGCATTTCTACCCCATACTGAGCAGTCGCTGGTCTGGCCTGTGTAAGTTCTGCTTGGCCGGGCTCTAGTCTTACATAAGCCTGATGCTAACCAACACACCCGCTTCATCCCCCCTCGTTGTTTTAATTCACACATGCATGGCTAAACGCTGTGCTTGGTGACTGATGAGAAGAGTGATTGAATGATAACCTTGTTTTCTGTCCGCTGGGAAGACGTTTTTTTTATTTGTTGGCATTAAGATTTAGTTAGACGCAGAGTATTTCATCAGCTAACCTGATATTGAGATAAAAGCCCAGTCGACCTTTCTGTCAGTTTAGTTGGCAGGTTGATTAAAGCACGTAAACGTGGTATAGGTTTAGTCACGTGTTTGCTGTACTAGTCACATTCACGGCTCGATAGATTACGGCTACTTCTTCAACTAACCTGACCGCCAAATGAAAAACCAGCGGACTCCTCTCTAGCTGTCTGATTAGTCGATGTGTTGGCTGAGTAACAGTCAACAGTTGGCTCTTTTATTGACAAAAGGGATGAAGATATTTATTCTTATTTACACGTCCTCATTTAGCTAAAATGAACAGAGCTAGCTAACTAGCTTGAACTGTCATATTGACTTAAAATGTGTCAGTAAAACATAAGTCGGGTTAAAGTTTAATTATTTGTGTGCTTTACTAGACGACTAACTTGATATTTAAGCCTGATGAATGCTGGCTGGCTACTAGTTGGCCTTTTACCTTTCTTGGTAGTTGACCGACCCGCACGCGTCTCTGTATCAGGTATGAAAGGTGGTTATGAATGTCTGATTGTGTCGGATTTTCAAAGGTGTGGTTGAAATGGTGGACATCCACTAAACAAATATTGTAACCAGCTGCTTGACTGATTGTTTGACAGCCTGTGACCTCCTCACAGAGCCTCATTTAGTCTCATTAGTGCCGAGCCTCTGACTCCCAGACAGGGACAGCACTGCAGCTCCCGGGGAAGTGTGTGTGTGTGTGTGTGTGTGTGTGTGTGTGTGTGTGTGTGTGTGTGTGTGTGTGTGTGTGTGTGTGTGTGTGTGTGTGTGTGTGTGTGTGTGTGAGTCTGAGCTCTCTGGAACACAATGTGTCTTGTCTGTCATTGAAGAACAGATGTCCATTGGATTACATCACAGTGACCGCACCCTGATCTCTCTCTCGTCTCTTATCGTCTACTATTCGGCCCCTGCTCCCGCTGGCTTGCTCTGAACCCTCACCACCCAGTCACAACCCGTTTGCACACTCATTCTCTGACATAGACAATGAGTTCTGATTTATGACTTCCACTGATGCTTTCCCATACCACCCCCACCACAATGAATTCATCGTCCATCACCCCTCGCTCCCCTCATCTTTATAAGCTGTGGTCAACGATGTGCTGGAATGTCTGCTGATGGGTGTATCTAGGCTGGCTAGAGATTGAGGTCCTAACTTCTTTGAACAGGCAGGTTCCCTCAATACACAGTCTTCTTCACAGTACAAGCCATGAGGCTTAAGGAAGGTTTACGCATACAGACACACTTACTATTACCACAGGAAATTCAGTGAAGTAACTGCTTAACACCTCCAGCTCTAACCAGAAAGAGGCCCATGCAGTCTATAGTCATGTTTCCATTACCCCTGGATTTGTGCAAAACCCAAATATCGAAAAGGAAACCTGTAATGGAAATGGCTCTAATTCGAAAAAAATTCCCAAATATCGAGAAAAAAACAAAACTTTTTTATACTTTAATGAGGTGGTTTTACAGACATGTAGATAATCCAGTTTAGCACAAAAGTGTAATGGAAACACTTTTTGCACATTTCCACGTCTCTGGCAGTGCTGGATCTGATGCAGACGGTCAATCTTAAGTCATCAAAAGCTAGTTTCCAGCTGTTTTTGGCCTTATTAAACAAAGTAGTTGTGCTATAACACTACTTAACTGTTATGCATTACTCTATTACATAAGGGCTTTGCCTCTGAATAAGCATTTGATTATTCATCATCTGACTATTTTCTCAACATCCTTAGCAGCGATCACAATAATTTCTCAAAGACTAAAGATTTTTTTGTCTATCTTCTTCAACATTGAGATTTTCTTTTTTGTTGTTTTGAAGAGAAGTATCACAGATATGGAGAGTTTCTAAAATTATGCTTATTTGAAAAACACCCTTTAATGTAAACCCCCTGCAGCACTAACTTTATCTCAAATTCGGAGTTTCAATTTTGTAATGGAAATGTGACATATAATCAACTTAATTTCATTTTTACTTGTCAAACCTGCACAGACGCCGTCCAGGACGTCTATAGTAAGACTGGACTAGAATATTCAGATATCTAGACATGTTTCTTATAGCTAAACATCCAGTTTTCACTTTTGGTATCTTAATATTCTATGACTTTTAAAGGGAAGTTAAGTCAGCTGCTGTACTGCAACAGCCAATTTGGTGGTGGGACAAGATCTTTAGGAAAATACCCTGGACTTTCATCCTTTCATCATCAGTTCAGCCCATGTGATAGTTGAGACAAGCAGCTAGCTGTTTTCACACTCAACTAAGTTATAAGATATGCATTTGAAGTAACACTCAGCAACGTTGCACGTGGCATATGCTTGACTCCTCTTGGTTTGATATTAAAGATGCACAGGGTTGTAGCTACTACTAATAGTTCAGGAGGAAGCGCATCAGGGAGGCATTGAGGACGAATGAGCCAGCAGGTTGACGGGAATGAGACAACAAATAACTTGGACCAAATGGGAACACATAATGCAACAATAGATCACCTTTTCAAATGTCTGACTCCTAGACATGAAGTCACCCTCTGAGTCACCCTCCCGTCCCCTTCTTCCAAGGAAAGGATCCCTGGAACATATCTTCAGCTGCTGCCCAAAAGCCCTTGGAGATGGGTGCTATCACTGGTACCACAACCAGGTGCTGAAGGCAGTTGCTGACAGCATAACCACTGCCATCGAACATGACTACGAGCCAAGGACAACAACATTCCTGAAATCCAGAAAGAAGCTGCGAGCACAATCTAGAGTAATGCCTGGCCTCATCGCCACCACTACTGACTGGAAATTGGAAGTGGACCTCGACAGAGAGCTAAAGCTTCCAGCCAAGATAACATCAACACGATTTCGGTCAGACATGATCACTGTTTCACATTCCACCAAGTAACGTATTATCTTGGAGCCCACAGTGCCCTGGGAAACGTGTATGGATGAGACCAGCAAGAGGAAACGAGTAGCACAAGTTTGTGGAGGAGCGCAGGGAATCAGGCTGGTGGAGTTGCTGTGAGCCAGTGGAAGTGAAATGCAGAGAATTTGCAGGGTGCTTACAATGCTAGACATTATCAGGGAGACAAACAGAAAAGCCATCCAACATACAACTAAAGCTGCACAAAAAGCATTTAGATCTGGAAAAGGCAGATCCGATCACGATGTATCCTTCAGCTAACATGTTTTTACAAGTCTGACAGGACAAAATATACATGCTGTGCTGTGCATTCGTTTGTCGTATAGAGTATACGTGCATTTATTTTTAGCTAAAATATTACACACAAGTGTTTTAACAGTACATATATAATACTGTACTCCTGAAGTTTTTATCAAAATCCTTTCCGACACAGAATATCAGTCTGTTTGGCTCTCGTCACAAGTGCTTTACCCAAACGATGAGCTTATTCTTCCTTATTCCTTCATCTGGGATTAAGAAGTCCAGAGAGACTCGAGGGGAAAGACGAGTGTCCTGGAGCAGCTGGCTGAGAAAGAGGAGAAAAGGGCCAAGAGCATCATTGATGATCCCTAAACTACATGTTCATGTGGTAACATCTCGCTCCGTTGTTATGTAGTGAAGTGAAGTAATGATTAAACGTTGAGTAGCTGAAATGTGTTCTGTAAGAGACCTTGAGATTTCTCTCTGGGGTTTGAAAATAATGGTGAAGTCAGAGATCTTACATTTAAAACCAACGGGTTTCCTGTCCCTGCTGTGTGGAACGCAAAGCTCTGATGAAAATATGCAAGTACACAATCCATTATGTGTATACTGGAAGGATTTCAGAAAGCAGAACAAATAAATCCTCTTGGTAAGGAGACAGAGGCACTCAAGCCTCTTCTTGTTGGACAGAGCAGTCTTGTTGCAGCTATCTGCAGCTTTCATCCCAACAACAGCAGTCATTGTACTGTAATCTGCTGAATTCTGCTCTGTGGCGTCTTTCTTCAGTTGTCTAAAAAGACTCCTAGAAAAGGCATTTTAGAGAGAGCAGATATGAACACTAATTAAATCACGAAGCTAACTGTACCCATTAGAAACAAAAAGAAATCAAAGACAGAGGTAAAAGTTGGAAGGACAAAAGAAAGAATGTCTCAAATCCCTTGAAAGGCTTTCTTGTGATGTGTATATTACTCTCATGGTACCTTGTTAAAGTGTGATTAATGGATTATATCCTAAAAATAAGATCTTACTCCATGACTCATACTGTCAAATATGCTTAAAGCTTACAACGGGTGGGTAATTGGTGTTAAACCAGTGAGAGTCCAAACGCATATTATATTAATTGCCTGAAGGATGAAAATGTCCCACAGTGGACTGAACCGCCTAAAGATGGTCCAGTGTTTAGTCCTTAAACCCGCGTCCACTCTCTCCCATGGTGACCTCAGGCCACTCTCTGCCTTTCAGTCTCCTCTTTTCTCCTTCTTGTCACACTCACTTCTTCACACAATACGGTCATGTCCAGCCGATGAATCGACGGCTCTGTCCGGGCCATGAATGGAGGGGAGAGACAGGGAATGAATAGATCATACAGCAGGGAAATAGCAGTTTATGTGCAAAGAGTTGCAGCAGGGTGGAAATAAATGGATGTACTGGACTTGTGCAGATGGAAGACGGTGGGGTTTAGGGGGAGCTCGGCAGAAAGATGAATACAATAACTGCACTGCACCCCTCAGGCGCTTCTAGGAGAAGGTCAGAGGTCGCCATGCTTGGGCGAGATTCATATCCGAACCCTGCCGGCCCTTAAACCCTGAATCCTGGTACCAGTCTTTATTGCTCCAGACGTCTTCCCTCAGAGCCTCTTGCATTTCCTCTTTCGTTTGTTTCATTTTCATCTCTTGTGTAAAGGTCTACCAATCTTCTGAGTGTGTCCTGAGTCTGTTTGTTTTATATCAGCACTTACATCTTTATTTCAATTTGTTGTGTACTAGTGTGTAGTTTATGTCTCTCTCTTTTTTTTTTGTAACTGTGTGAGCGCGCTGTTATATCTTCCCATCTGCAGCAGGTTTATATTGCCGGTGCAACCAGAGCCTGTCAGACACAGGGCCCATGTCTACAGCATGCCAGTCAGGCGGAACAGGGAAGTAAACTGGAAGCACTGAATGAAGGGACGGGGAGCCTTGCTTGTGGGGATAGACCGTATAACTGACACACAGGGGGTCTTGTGAATTACAGCCTCAGTTTTTTGGCAAAGGTCTGTATTGCGTTAAGTGTCCGTTAGCAGTCTGGTCTGGAAAGGGCCATAAATGTGAGAACGGTAATCTAAACAGCCTGAATTTCTCTTTCAAGAAGGGGGAATTACTTCAAGCATGAGTTTCAAGGAGATTAAATAAAATGTTTATGATTTTAGGCAGAAAGCTGAACTGAGCTGAACTGGAAGGGAAGGAAAATGAAAAAAACTAAACTTTTTTTATAAACATAGAGTGAAAATATGATAAATAAAAGGAAATTATGATAGTGACATGGTCGTCAATAACAGAATGAGGTCATAGAAAATGTTATATGTTATATCTTTAACTTTGTTGCTATGTGGAACAAGAACAAATGAAAACTGGTCATGAGAAGAATAACTGTCTTTGCACATTGATTAAAGAGGTCAGTTGACAAAATAATTGCACAAACTGTCAAATGATTTAGACCAACAACAACTGTATATATGTTTAACCTTTTAAAACTGTAAAAACTCATAACTCATTGCTATGAATCCTATTAATCCTTTTACTCATAGAGGATGCAGGATGAATCTTTAAGGGTTTATTCCTATACCCTGTGTGCACACTAACAACCAGTGTATCTTATATAAGTAAATAAAAAAAGAACTACTGCATAAGTCTGGCTGAATTTATTATGACTGGGCTATTACACCCATTACACCATATTACACCATATTACACCATATTACACCTATTACACCATATTACACCATATTACACCTATTACACCATATTACACCTATTACACCATATTACACCATATTACACCTATTACACCATATTACACCTATTACACCATATTACACCTATTACACCATATTACACCATATTACACCTATTACACCATATTACACCTATTACACCATATTACACCATATTACACCTATTACACCATATTACACCATTTTACACCATATTACACCATATTACACCCTATTAAACCATATTAAACCATATTACACCATATTACACCCTATTAAACCATGTTAAACCATATTAAACCATATTACACCCTATTACACCATATTACACCATATTACACCATATTACACCCTATTACACCATATTACACCATATTAAACCATATTACACCATATTACACCCTATTACGCCATATTAAACCATATTACACCATATTACACCCATTACACCATATTACACCATATTACACCGTATTACACCATATTACACCATATTACACCATATTACACCATATTACACCCTAGTCAAGCTAATACCTGCATTTAAACATTCAACTTGACTGAAAGGGGCCTACACACTGAGCTCACGGTCCACAGTTACATATATTATATTACACCATATTACACCCATTACACCATATTACACCATATTACACCCTATTACACCATATTACACCATATTAAACCATATTACACCATATTACACCCTATTACGCCATATTAAACCATATTACACCATATTACACCCATTACACCATATTACACCATATTACAGCCTAGTCAAGCTAATACCTGCATTTAAACATTCAACTTGACTGAAAGGGGCCTACACACTGAGCTCACGGTCCACAGTTCCTGACCAGAACACACGAGAAGAACTGGGTGAACCCTGGGATATAACCCATAGGTTTTCTGAGGAGTGCGTTTAAAGCCTTGTTTTCCTCATACTGCATGGTGATATGTTTCAAATAGGCAGAACTAACTAATTGAGCAATGGCCAATTTTATTTAAATATAAACTATAATGCTCTGTAAGGTCTTTATTCACAAGTCAATAAAACTAACTCTGATTCAAACTCTTTTTTTATTTGTTTATGGATGTCAGTGGAGACTCACTTTTAAAGCTAGTCTCTAGTGGTCAGACGAGGAACTGCAATTGTTTGTACTTGAATGTTGCCCCTTGTTCCTGAAAAAACAAACAAATAATACTGTTATACAAATAATAGTATTAGTTTTTCCAGCTCACTTTTGGCCTTTCTGCCATATTGGTGCTGCAATGATTGTTGACTTGTGCTCTACAAATAAACTTGCCTTGCCTATTATCACCTACTTTTGTGAGTTTCACACAGTTTGGTCAGTCAAACAATTCCATTTGTATACCGGGGTTATGCAAATTCCAACCTTCCTGTCAAATTATAGCAGGTAAACTGTGCAACTGTGAGTTTCTTTCTTTCTTTCTTTCTTTCTTTCTTTCTTTCTTTCTTTCTTTCTTTCTTTCTTTCTTTCTTTCTTTCTTTCTTTCTTTCTTTCTTTCTTTCTTTCTTTCTTTCTTTCTTTCTTTCTTTCTTTCTTTCTTTCTTTCTTTCTTTCTTTCTTTCTTTCTTTCTTTCTTTCTCTCTTTCTTTCTCTCTTTCTTTCTTTTTTTTAAATAAGTCAAACTGCAATCTGGCTCCAAAACAGAAAAACAGAGTTTGGTTATCAATGAACTGGTACTGAAAGTTCCAAATTGTCTTGACTTGCCAAGGCCAAGGCCTCTTAACTTCTCATAAGTGAACAATATTGACTGCAGCTGGTGGTTTGTCATTTACACCATAAGAAAGGTTTGTCCTAAGGCTTTAGGGCTGACCTGAAAATAAGGACCATAGATTTACTTTTTAAGTCGGTAATGTCTTTTAGTGGCATTTCTAAAGAACTGCATATTCCAAGATCATTGACACATAGATGTATTTTCAAATAGGAGTCATCGGGAGGTAAAGACTCTTCTCCGTGATCCAAAAGAATTATAATTACTGTACTTTATTTATAATTGTGGTCATATTATCTCATGGTATTTCACACAAAAATGTCCAACTGTAATAACAGAGTGGGCTTCTCATAATAAAACTCCCACCCCCTCCACACACACACACACACACACACACACACACACACACACACACACACACACACACACACACACACACACACACACACACACACACACACACCACCCCCTCTCAGCAGCCTGGGACGACTGCAGATCATGTTTTTGAGGGAACCAAAACTTAGCTGAGAGGGATGTTGGATTGGCACAGGTCTTGCGTGAACTGAGAGCTGCCAATGTCACTGTCTGAGAACAAGTAGGTTTAATAGGGGTAAGTTTAGAGAAGGAACCAAGACGGACAGCTCCACGACAAAATCGATAACTTCAAGAAACATTAGAGTCTGGAACTGAGCACATGCCCAAAAAACGAAAACCCTTCCAGAGGAAATTTTTATGCTCACTAGAGATAAATATTGAGTTGCTTGGATTCAGGGGCAGGAAGTACATTTAGAAGACTGTATTACAACCTTCTTTCATGATGTCTTTGATGCTGTTTTGCTTCCAAATGAAATGGTTTATTGCAGGATCAATGAAGAAACAGAATTAGCTTGGAATTCTACTGCATAACCTCAAACTATCAGATACTTGTAAGTTGGAGACATTGGCTAGAAGTCAACGCTCCAACAGATCTTAAATTATACCAATTATAAACAAAGCTGCTCTATATCCGATGTACATACTCATATCTGTCTGAATCAAGTAAGAATGACTAGATGAAGTTATAGCTCAGTGAGAGGAGCCGGCTGGAGCTAAAGGCCACAGAGAACCCTTGAGCTCCGTGACCCAGACATGGACCTCGGGGTATTGGTGAGGCGTATCAGTGGTGGTGGTGTTCGGCTGTAACTGAGCCATATTGACAGCTGCTGTCCTCCAGCTTGCACCATGTCATCAGCTCTGAGCAAGGGTCAACCCTTACTGAACAGAAAACCCCTAGCTTCTTCCACTTCTACCAAACACTGTAATTCAGTGATGTATAATTCTTATTCCACACATTTGTGTTCAACTTGGTATCCCTTAAAAACCCTGTCACAATGCACACACAAAGTATGTGTGTGTGTTTTAGGTTAATGGAAAGACCCCGCAAGGGCACAGTCCTCCATAGTAGTATTAACATGTCTATAATCACCAGTCATGTGTCACACATGCAGAGTCTATATTTAAACATGGGTGTTAGGGTGGTGCAAAGGTCAACTGATGTATGACCTACAGTACACTTGTGGTCCCAAACTTAGCAAGTGTAATCAGGTAGTTGAGCTGGGGTTCGAAACAGAAGATCCACCCTAAAAAAGGCTGGATGCTTTTATGAGGTACACAGCGACTCTGTGAAACGTTTGACCTTAATGAGCTGTTTCTGTTCAAACTTTTCTTTTGCAAATGAATGAGCTTATCGATTACGGAAATGTTGTTGTGGACTACTTGGTTTTTGTTTGTGTATGAAGAAGTGGAACTTTACCAGCTGTGTTAATGACCAGGTCCATGTTTGTAACGCACCCTTTTACTGTTAAAAGTTTGACATTCTGGTGTGCAGCTGAAAACAAAAGTATTTTTCCTGTAATACAGTTAGCTTGCATTAGATAGCAAGTTTTACAGGCCTATTTTGTGGTAAAGAACATTTTTAGTTTTGAACTTTATTCTTTCTATTCTGGCGCTCAACAAGACAACATTTCTTAGCCTACTACCTTGTTTTTACAGTCAAGTTTCCGTCCCGTTTTTCTTTGTTTTGCTTTCAGCCAGTATCACGTCAAAGTTGTAACATTTGGCATTAAAGTGTCTGTAAGAATAAAATAGCACCTCTCCCAAACTACTGATATGCATGGAAATCACCAGCGGATGAGAAGTTGTGAGGTCAGAGACTTCGGGATTGTGGGAGTGTCCGTCTCTACATACAAACCACTCGGTCTGGTCTAATCCCCATGTTGCCTCACCCCTTCACAACAACTCCATCCTTGTCCTCTGGTTAGGGTGCAGGGAAGACCTCGGAGGGTCAGGGGCCAAAGGTCAGGGCAGCTCCTCGAGCTGGACAATAGCCAAAGTGGCACCTGGAGTAAATCACTGGCCAACTCAGGCAATCGGCCGTGACAACCATCATCCCTGAAGCCAAATAAACAGAGCGTAGGGAAAAAAATAGTGGGTAAATCTCAGGGGAGATCCACACACATGTTTACACACACGTTTACTAGCTCTCTTTCTCTGGTGACTGTCCAAAGGGCCACAACTCACTGTTGCCCCAGAGTCACCCCCAACTCACCCTGCACCTCCTGAACCCCCATGTATGTGATTAAAGGTTGGAAGTGGAAAAGGTGAAGGGTCTAGTGAAAGCGAGTGTGTCACGTGGAGTTATGAGTGAGGTGGGCATGCATGTGTGATTGCTTAGGTTGGGGGATTTCAATGGGGGGTGGGGGTTGTTTTTGGACTCAAATTTCATTGAGCAGACCTCTTGTTTGTTGGTTCCAATCTAGTCTATGTGGTGATGCAATAGAGATGAAGGCTGGGCTAGAAATAATTCCATCTCTCTTCTTCGATGGACGGACAGGCGGGTGGGGGGCGGGTGGATGGACGGACCGATGGACGGACAGACCAATGGACGGGCGGATGGACAGACGGCTGGATGGATGTTACTTGTACATAAAGTCTCCAAGACCATCTTGTTTAAATTGTACAATATTGTCTACATTTTCTGTGTGGAGTTTTATGTTGTATCTGTGTCTTTGTGGGTTTTATTAAAGTATTTTAGTCCTGCGTTAGTTGGTGATCTACAGTGATCTTAGCAGAGGCAACTAAGAGACTCAAGGAAGTAATAATGGAAGAATTGAGAAAGATAAATGGAGAGAATAAGAGTCGAGCAAGAGACCAAACAAGAGTAAAGCTTGTAGCTTAACCTCCGGGTCTACAGGGGGACCCTCTGAGCTGGAAATAACAAAACTTTCTTTGTGTCACACTGAAATCAATAGGCCTCGTTCATGAAAGGGGAGCAGAACAAGTCTGTGTGTAAAATAGTAGCAGAGCACAATTAACGCGAAACGATGGCAGTTCCGAACATTTTGTAGATTTGAACAAAAACTTCTTCCACCATTCAGGCGTAGAGATTGTGTAAATAAGAAGGGCACATAATTTTTGCTGACTTCACAACATAAAAATGAATATGAAATATAACAGATTATTTTAAATTAATTGCGCTGATTTATAATTTAGACCATGTCTGAAAATGTCACTGGGTTGGTCATTTAGGCACTTACTGGAACCTTGCTGTTCTACACGTACTTATTTATACATCTGTGTATGCTTTTTAAAGTACTTCAGTAGTAGTTTTAAAGTACAAGTGTTTTATTTTCAACTTATCAGAAATGAAGAAACTTTGGGTTGTTTGTACTTCCTCGGACATGTGTGTACTCGTGCATCCTTATGTCAGCACTTCGAGCAGAAGGCTCTGCACTCGTTTTCCCGTCAGTCTGCGTATCCGAGTATCTGTGGCTTTGTATGTCCGTGCCACAATTTTATTTGTCTCTTGCGGCCAGAGATCCAGAGCGCTCTGAACACATGATAAGGGGGTGTCTGGTAGTGGTAGGCGATCTGCTGAGGCTGTTCGGTGGATGATGGTCAGAGGTTTCAGCAGCCCACCTCCCCTCCTTCTTCCCAGCCCTCAGCCACCCTGTCATTAGGGTGACAGTCAGGTCCTGTTTAGCCCCAATTGGCCATGCTAATAACAGTTTTAATAACCCAGGCTCTTGTAATATTTCTTTGCTGTTTGGATCACCATGTCACGCTAAGAACCCTGAAATGGAAAAACAGCTTCACCGCTGCTGGAATGAGCCTCCGTGTGTGTCGTATATCTGTGTTTTCCTATGACAGATTGACCATGATATAAATTCAACTCTGCGTTTCAGCTTAAATTTGTTTGTTAGCATGTGTCCTTTTCATATGTGTGCTGTGGATGTGCGAACCACTGAACAACCACATGTTTGTTTGATTTGAACTCAGGCTTCTGTCCAGCTTGGTGCCGTGTTCCTGGGCCAACACGTTCGCCTGTGTTTGAGCAACAGATGAACTCTCAGCCACTACACAGTAACCTTTTACGGTGTGTAAAGTGTTGTCAAGGCTCTGCGTGTTTAGACAGCAAGGCACGGAGCCGTCTGAGCAGCTGTTGGGACGGTCCAAACATGAGCATGTACGTTGCTGCACTTACGTGTTCAGTCGCATTCGCTGTTATTATGTCTTTGCGTCAGAGAAAGGTCAGACTTATACATCAACTGCTGCCGCAGCTCTCTCTAACTAACTTCTAACAGCCCTGCCTAAACAGATGTGGAAAACAATCATCACGTTTATACAGATGGAACTTTATTAACTTAAATGACTAGTCAGTGTGAGCCAGGGCTTTTATTGGTTGTTAACATTTGTTGGTGTTGTTTCTCTCGTGTAAAAACCAGAATCTGAAATCATTTCACCAACTATGATTTTTACGCATTGCCAAAACTGGCTCAAATGTAGCCAGAAATGTGCTCTTTAATTGGATTGAACTGAACTGAGTTGTTGCTACATATCCTATTAGTACAATCAGATAAGACTGAACACTTCAGAAACAGACTGTCGAGTCATTTAGTAAGTCTGGATGGTATTATTTGGACATTTAGTGCTTTTGTGAGGAACTTTGATCTTGACTTTTTGTTTTGTTTTATTTTAATGAGAATTTGTCCCTTAAATCACCCATAACTTTCGTAGAAGCGCTTTATTTCGTCTGTAAAATGAAAGAAACTCCTGTCTTAGAGCAGTGCAGAAAAACAAGTCCATGCTTTTGTTACTTTAAGACTGGACTACTGCAAGTCCTTGTTAGTAGGATGTCCTAAAATTACAGCCTCAAAGTGGTCCAACATGCTCATCAAAATGAGGATAAACAGGAAAGATCATATTTCTGCAGTCTTAGCTTCCTTTCAATGCCTTCCTGTTAACTCCAAGACAGAATTTAAAATTCTTCTCCTCACATCTAAAGGCCAGACAGCGGGTAGGCAGAGCCTTCAGTTATCAAGCTCCTCTACTGAGGAACCAGCTTCCGATTAATGTCCAGGAAGCAGACGGCGTCACTACCTTTGAGATTAGATTTAAAACTTTTCTTTTATTCATGCCACTGAAGCATGTGCATACTCCTCGTGTATGTATATGACTAAATTATTCTGTCTCTGTCATTTCAGACTCCAACTGCTCGAGGCAGATGTTAGCCCTCCCGGAGTCTGGCTCTGATGGACGCTTTTTAACTTTTCACGTTTTTTCTTGTCTATTGTTACCTTGTGTTTGTTCAGGATGGAGGACTGCACTACAGTGAAGAGCTGATGGGTTCCTTCACCATAAATAATTTGATGAATTATATAAAATTTGAAATCAACTGGAATAAATTGGATTATGAGTATGAATAACAATGAACTAGACTGAATTGGAATATAATTTGAATGGAAAAGAATTATATCTAACTGCTCTCTGTGTAAAGTGTTTCCAGATGACTTTATGTCAGTTGATGCAATACAGGTTTGAATTGTCTGAGCTGAAATCAACTGAATAATGCTATTTGATATTAGAAACAAACATGCTAGAAGGGAAATTATATTGTTCCAGTGTAAAGTGATAATAAATAAATAATGAAAATGTGTGGTCAAAGCGTTGAAAAGTCAGAATTGTAGCATATCGAGGTGTGGTTGAAATCTTCACAAATTTCCATGAATGCATTGGGGTATTGTCTTGGTAGCCTGGCAATACATTGGCTGATGATATCACGTGCAGCATCAGCAGCTACAGCAGATGAGCGTTCTAGAGACTCACAGCCAACAGTTCACAATTCAGGGTGCAGACACGCTCCTTCACAGCTGCCCGCCTGTTGTTGAAGCACAGCTGGCCCTCCTCCTTTTAGTCCTGCTCATCTGTCTGCAGCCTCACGTATAAACGCTGCAGAGAGAGCTGTTGGAGTCCATGTCGCTATTAAACACAGGGTATTTACTTCTCAGTAAATCCAGTTCATTATGTCAGTGCTCTAAGCTCTTCCATTTTGACGTGATCTCACAATTTCCATGACAGCTGAGCGAGGAAATGGTTTAATCTTCCACCATCTTCCATTTGGCTCTTGCATTTCTTCTTATATGTCTCCTCTTCATCCTCTCTGGATTTGGGGTCTTTTTCTGAACATCCCTTGGGCTTTGAAAAGCACAGTCAGTCGC
>CM026208.1:23890855-24005855 GCA_014839995.1 Xenentodon cancila | reverse complement strand
TATGGAAATCCGTTACATAGCTACTGCTGTGCCCCTGTAAATTGAATTTCTGTATGGGAGCATGCTTACACACATCAGTTTAATCCCAGTTACCACCAGTGTCCTCGCTGAAATGGTGTGTTTTTATATCAGACGTTTTGAACTGGTCAAAATACTCATATAGATGTCACAACTGTCTCCGCAATCACATCTCTGGGGATTACACTAGAGTTCATAGTGTGCCTCTTGTGTAATGGACTAATGAATTATGAAACACGGCCTACACTTGTGCCAACTTCTACGTTATTTGAATTTTTTTGGTCTACCAAACTAGATTCTCTCTCTTTCGTTGTCCTTCTTCCAGACCACAACAGAAGCCACAAGATTTTCATAATAATCAAGAGGGGAAAAGAGACCACACGAAGTTCAGCATTATAACCTCTAAAATTAACATCTAAATCAACCTGATACACTCTGGAAACAAGTCCTGGGGACAGAAAAAAAAAATACTTATTGGGTTTTGAAAGCCAAGGTATTTCTGGAGAAAAAAAAGAAGGTGCTGCATTTAACAAAAAGATTAAGAACTGTTAAGCAGACAGTTGAACAATTGTAAAAAGGCCTTATGAAGGCCTGAGGTGCAGCCAGTGGAACCAGGATTAACATTATATTGATGAAAATAATAAATTAAAGTAGTCAGTGCAAAGCACCAAGGCTGATGAGTAAGATGTGGTTAACACCATAATTTTTATTTCCGAAATTGAATATACATGCAAGATCTGCTACCATGTAAATACACATCCACGGCCACATCCTTTGGTTATGAATCCATTCACAAATAGAATGATAAGACTAGAGTCCACTTTGTTCTGAATTTTGCTAAATAAAGTTATCTCTTATCTCTTCTTGAAGGTCCCTGGACCCCTGTTAAAAATAAGTTTGAAGACTTTAATTGCTTTGGCTTCTCTTGTTAGAATTTGACATTGAGTCGTACCATCAAAGGACGGGGTGATGTTCCAGATGGAGTACTTTTGAGAGTCTACTCTAAGTGCACTTCGTACACAGTGTTCAGTGTGTGAAGGAGTCCGATCCCTTTTAGAAACTGTTGTTCTGCATCTGACTGGAAATGATGATAGGACACTTTTTTCACCAATCATCTCCAAGTTCATTCTGCTCTGATCTGGTCCTGTGATGACACACCACCATACAAATCTGTATGTAGAATCTAGAAGCATAAATCACATAAAGTATGAATACATGTAAGTATGTGGCGCTTCATGGTGGGACCCTGTGCTGCATTTAGATACTGGACTGTTTAGAGGTGAACCTGAACCATGTATGTGTTCATGTCATTGTCTAAATGACTGGTTTAAATCCATCATGAGCACTCAGATTTTAAATCAGAGCAGCTTGCAACAAGGGGTTTAGTTTCTCTGTGCAGGAGGCCCCCAAAGCAAGGCCCTACTTGTTGCCTTTGTTTCCAGCTCTTGGCCATACCCACAATTATACACACACACACACACACACGCACACACACACACACACACATCATAGGCCCGTTTTCCAAAAATATCCCTTGCACGCTACTCTTTTGCCTTTCGTTCCACCTCCACCCCCTGCCTCTTTGTCGTCGCCTCCTCCCCTGCCCCTCACAGCCACCACTCTGTTTTGAGCCAATGGTGAATTAGTATTTTTCCACAGCTTTGCTTTTGTCTTAGTTACCCCCCCCCCCCCCCCTCTCTCTCTCTATCCACTGGTATGTGCCCCATCATTAATGTGCAGCACAGCCAAAAGTGACCCCCGAAAAACAACCCACAGGGGCCACTGCTGGGAAGGGGAGGGCGCTTCACATCTCATTAAGAACCAATAGATACCCCCAGAACCCCTTCCCTCCCTCCCTGCTGCTAGCTCACTTTATTGCGCTAATCACATGCGCTCATTAGCATGGTGCCCCTATTTGGGTCCTGCCATGCATTATTAGATCAGGCAGGGGAATGGACGCCTCTCTTTTTGCCAGGGCTGGTTCTTTAGAGATACAAAATACAGTATGGTACCCATTCAGGTTCTTCACCTACCTTTCCAGCCTCTTCGGTCGCTCACACCCACCCTCCTATGAAGCTGCTCCAATCCTCCCACCCTCAGTGGTTCAAGGAAGTTTGATCCAGTGACCCGTGCCATGTCTGAGTGAGCGCTGTGCCAGTCTGCAAACCCCCAGCCCTCTTTGTATCTGACACCGACGAGACTGAAGCTGAGCCTGGGCAATATGCACAAGTCACAAGGCTCTCAGCTGAGTCAGGCTCAGCCCTCAGTCCGCCACCCAGACCGTGGTGGACTCAACCTAACACCTAACAAAGGCAAAACAGCTTTACTTCACTGAGGCTTTCAAAGGTTTAACTAAATTCATTATGATCAGCAAAGGATGAGGCTTGGGAAAAACCTGCTGAGGTGGATACGCGCACCCATACACTCCATATACATCATGTTCAACATCACGCAGATGTTTCCCGGTGGACAATGAAACATGATGTTACCAAAATATTTGTGTAAAGTATGTTCAATAATTTGACACCCCAAACTCGTCCATTAGTCCCTATTACAGAATGGAAAGTGTAATGTAACTAAACCTAACCTTATTGTATGTTTGAATGTCTGTAAATGTCCCTTTTCATACTAATCAAGCACCACAATAACCATTTTACTCTGATCGGGACTCATTTTCTGTGTGCTGCAGTGAGCATGTTGTCCCCCTGCCCCCTGCTCACTCTGCTGTTATTGGTTACCTTCTTAAACCAATCACACTTTACTCCCAGTCACGTACCAGGGTGACAGAAACAATTAGAGGACGTTTTTGAAGGGATTTGGCTCTACAGGGGCTGGGCCGACCCCACATGGGGATATACGCATGGGTTTGTTTAATCTGCTCTTATAGTTTAGAGAACAAATCAGGAAATGCAATTAATGCTTCTGTAAGCAGAGAGTTGTTTGGATATAATATCTCTGGAAGCTCTTAATATGACTGACCTTTTTGAAACTTTTCTTTATTGCTTAATCAGTTGTGCACATCTCAAAACAGTAGCTAGACAGCATGAATACTGGATATACTACAGTTTAAATCAACTTTGAACCTCTGAAATTAAAAAGGAGATTAGTAACTTCATGTGTAAGCAGTCAGTTGGTCTCAATCAATCAGAATAGTACTGAATCAAACTATACACACAGGTTGTGTATTAATTATATACAAAATATGACAGAAAGTTTGATTCTGGCTGGTTTGCTTGTATTTTAGTGGTTTGTTCTCAGTTTTCTAAGTAAATAAATCTGATGTGATCCATTTCAATGATGTCATTGCTTACAGGGAACTTCATCCTTGTTATAAATATGAAAACATTTGTGGTCACTGAGAGTGAGCTTCCCAAAATGTCAGCATTGACTTCTAAGTGCACAGGAAGCTGTGACTGCAGATCTATTTCAAGAACTGTAGTTCAAAGTTCAACCCGTTCGATCATCTGACTGCCTGCACATCATGTGTATGTCATCTGATGCATTTTTTTCCCTTTTTTTTTCTTTTTGCCAGGGTTTCCTTTAGTTCAGTGTCAATGTCATTTTGACAATTTTAACTCAATATTGGAAATATGGAGGAAATCAAACAAGGAATTCTTGTTTGATACGTAAAAGTCTGAGTCTAAACACAACTCTGACATTGTTCTTACTCTAGTCGTGACGTGTTATTATATTATGTAAGTTTATGTGTATGTTTATGTAAGTCTGTTTACACATCATGCAAACAGAATTATATTTCATTTATATTTATACTGCAGTTTTCTCTTCTTCAAGTGGTATTGACACTGTTGAGTCCAGTGAGACTGGTCCAAATCAGGCATGTACTGGGTTGTTTAAAAAAATCAATAAGCTGAAATCCATCCATCCATCCATCCATCCATCCATCCATCCATCCATCCATCCATCCATCCATCCATGTTGTCTTCGGGTGAAAGGGCTCATCCCAATCAGGTCGTGAGTCCAAGAATTAAGTTCAGTTGCTTAAAAATTTACACTAATCTGGTTGTTGGTTGTTCGAGAGAGAGAGCATCTATTAGTTGCCCGTAGTAACACTGGTAGCTTCATGGGCTCAGTGAACAAGCTTAAAGACAAAGTACACACTAAAACTGGTGTGGGTTGGAAAAAAAAATCTGTATTCACAACTAGAGCCAACAAAAGTAAACTGAGAGAAGAAGCTTTATCTTTCTGTCGCCACGATCACAGATGACAACATCCACATTCTGTTTGTGTTCTGCAGGGTAAGATGAAATTAATTTAGTTTAATTTGTCTAATTTGGAGAAGCATAATTTTAGATCTACCGTGCTACATAAACTCACACACAATAAAGAAGAGGAGAGTTTGGATATTCCAGTATCCTGTTCATCCTGGCTTGTAGTTAGTTTATTGTACTGTTTCACACCTGAAGCCTGCGGTCGTCAGCCAGTCATGCAGATTCATGTGTTCATGTGTTCAGGAGGTGACGTTCTGGATGTCTGGTTTTTGATGAAGGTTGGCAGGAAGGAAGAGATTGACTGTGTTGGTCATAATTTCTCAAAATTCATCTCATTCTTGCAGATTTCCAAATAAAGATTAAAAACTGAGTTTGATAAAACTCTTTGCTCTAAAATTATATTTAATTTGCACTGCTGTTCGCTTTTAGGAGTAATGCACATTTATGTAGATATGTACTTTTGTTAAGTACTTTAACACTGTATATCATAGACATACTTACATTTCCCAGTGCACCTCTTTGCAGTAACTCCTCCTTCCCAACCCCCCAACTCACTAACAAAACACTGGCTCTCAGAAAGCTGTGACAAACCAATCATTCATATCTTGCGTCTTTGCCATGTATCTTTTCTCTTCAGGTGTCAGGGAGACCTATTGTCCACAGCCAAACAACGCTTGAAAAAGCACCCACTCTCCCACCCTCAAGCCCAGAGCTGACACGCCTGACCTTGGTGTCAACCCCCCGCACCCCACCCCGCGACCCCCCGCACCCCACCCCGCGACCCCTTCACCAAAGCTATGGGATTGTGCTCCCATTTTACTCTGACCGCTGCGTTATTGGAAACAAAGTGAGCTGGGACAGAATGAGGTGGTGCCCGTGTGCATTTGTGCGCTTTTCAACTGAAGCGGGTCGTATAATTAAATATAAAGCAAACTCAAAGTAACCAGTGTTGTAATTGTGCTGAATTTAAATGATTTAACTTGAACTAATGAGAAGCAACAGCACTTTTACTTGATTACAGTTTTTTGGTTACTTTATCCACCCTTTCTGTGTAAGTGGAGGGGGGGTCACACCCCAATCAGTGACATAAAACAGAACAATTGTGAGGGTGGCGGGGGTGGAGGGATGTGGGGGCATTGGAGGGGGGGTCCTGATTAATGCAACAGGGTGTTTGTTTGAGAGATGAAAGGGGAGAAAAGAGGAGAGGGAGGGTAGGCAGAGCAGGGGAGCTGGTGTGGAAGGAAAAGAGAAGAATCAGGGCATGAGAAGGTTCGCGTTGCATTCGAGTCTGTTCAACGTTCATTTGAGGGGATCTTCGGGAGAAATATTTCACAGCTGACAAGTGTGCGAGTGTGTTTGGGGTGGGTGGTAAAAAGAGGTAGGGGCTGTGCAGATGAGGGACAGGAGCTGATGAAGTGTAGCAGGAGTGTGTGTTGGGTGGAGAGCGTTGGATATGTGTTATGTAACCTCCTCTGAGAAAACGAGAGGCAAGGGTCAGAAGAAGGGTTGAGGAATGCCTGGACTGGGAAAAATGTTAACTTTCCTGTTATTTTTTCTGTCAGAGGTATGCACTGGGATTGAAACAGTTCAAAAGCCAATATTCCCTGCCTTCCTTGTTCAGGCAACAACACAATTTCCTGCAGCCCTGCTCTCTCCAAACGTCGTAAGGATCCACAACACACTCTGTTCTTATATTATGAAAACATCCCTGGTTCCTCCCCTGACTTTTATGACTCCCCCACTTGTTTTCCTATTTTTCTTAAACTGTCTTATCGTGTGACAGTATCTCACACCTGTTGATCTCTACGTCATTACCACCAAATGAGTGATCAGCTTGCACCAAACAGAGTTGCATGAAAACGTGTTGTATGTGTTAGGGAACCGACTGTCTCCAAGAGCAAAATGAGCGGCGGTCCCAGACGTTAACAGTAACCAATCTGGTCTTTGTTGAGCGTATCAGTCCTTGAGTGACTGAGCTGGGGAGTGAGTGAGTGGGCGAACTCGTTACTGAAATGCATGAATGGGTCAAGGAGTTTTAGACATGCAGCTTTTTACAGTTTTAAATGAGTTCAACCAGGTTTATTATGTTTGGGATCTCTAACCGACTGATGACCTACTCAGTTTGTGTTTTATAAACCTGATAGAAAGAAATATTGCCTTCTTTGAAAAACAATGATGTGTAATCCAAAAAATAAATATAATTTTCTCTTTATTTTGTAGAAGGAAATGCTTATCTTATAATTTGACAGTACTTTTAAGTTGGTAGAAGTCTTGCTTGGATGTGCACTGTTTTACACATAAGGACGCATCCTGAGGAGGCGTTTCGGGTCTGTCCAACTGGGTGAAGCCTCCAGGGGAGACCTAGAACACCCTGGAGATAGTACATCTCTTGCCAAGCTTGGGAATGCCTCGGTATTCCCCCAGAAGAACTGGAGTGGTGGTGTGGGAGTGGTAGGTCTGGGCCTCTCTGCTCAGGCTGCTGCACGATCGGAACCCAGATAAGCTAAAGTTGATGGATGGATGAATAACACAAGCAAACATCCTTTATTTATTCGGAAAAATAGCAACAATGCCTGAAAAAAAGTATGTAAATGAAGACAAACTTACAAAGTCAGTTTTTTAATGATTAAGACACACTGTGGTTAAATGGGAACTGCAATTAAAAAATTAAAAAATCAAAACAACACTGCTGAGCAGTTTCAACATTTACAGTCTGCAAAGATCAATAAAGGTCACATCAGTGGTCAAGGTTTTACCTCTAAAACTTTTCTACCCAAAAAGTCATTACATAAATACATTATTACTAATATACACGCAACAGGTTTGACTGGCTGGTGTGCAACGTGTTACGGTGTTTTTCAAGTTTGTCTGAGAGGATAGTTACTGTACTTTGCCTCTGTAGGGCAGTAAACACCATGCACTACTTCTTCATGTATTTGCTACTATTCATGTAACCATGTAGTTTGTGTATACCGATGCAAATGAGTGAATGT
This sequence comes from Xenentodon cancila, assembly GCA_014839995.1. Lineage (NCBI taxonomy): Eukaryota > Metazoa > Chordata > Actinopteri > Beloniformes > Belonidae > Xenentodon > Xenentodon cancila. The sequence goes on along the minus strand of CM026208.1, from coordinate 23,998,615 downwards.
TGCATTACGAATGAAGAGCAACATCTGCAGCATTATTTTAAAGCAAAAAAAGGGACACAGCGCTCACACCATATGTAAATTAAGCTTACCTCATTTCATTTACATATCCAGCAGTGGTATGACAGTCTGAACTGAAAACGATAAACGTATTCAAATCAGCATTCACAGGAAGTCCATAAAGTCAACAAGAGCAATATCCAGAGACCAGTCATGAATCAAACCATCATTAGAAAAGAAAGTTGTTTTTTCATTATTATTTTAGGACTGTATTACCAGTAATATACACGCTAGAACCAGATTCTGTTCAACGTGCTTCAGTTTAGTGACACATAAATCACCCCTCAGTAAAATATACAGTTACATGTAACCTGGCTAAATTTGAGCTGCAATTGAGTCCAAGTCCTTTAATGGATCAGTGCAGACATAAAACTCATATCTACTCTTTAAATACAACATGACAACATTTCAAAAGCAGACCCAATCTCAGCCTGGGCCTCGTAAACTGTAAGCACTCACTTATGATTTTCTGTGAAACCCATATGTTCAAGCGCAATGCACATTTGGGTTTAGCTTTACACACTCTGCCTAAAGCAATTGACTCATGTACACTGTGGAAATCCCTTTTTCATTGTTTCAGTTCTCTGATGGAGGCCTTGAGCGTGCCATGTAGAACCTCATTTATGATGTAAACGTGTAAAGTTGCTATGAATAAATGAGTCAAACTCTGGGGAGAGAACTGTGGTTTCACTGTTGGCTACGGTTTGACCACATGTTGTCCAAATCAAAATTTAGTTTTGTGTTGAATAATTGTTGTTGGGTGGTGTTGAATTATTGAGCGATGTGTAATGTAATGTCTCATCTCCCAAGGCTGAGCGACTAGTACACTGTAATAATGAAACCAGATGAAGTCATTTGGATTTATTATATAAAACTTTATCTCATCTATTCTCATTTTAATTCCTTTATTTTTGTAAAAAGCTTTGGCATTTTTTTAGTTTTTTGTTGTTTTTTTTTAACAAAATCAAAGCTTTTTTGTGTGTGTGCATGTGTGCATACATTTTGCAGTGGTAAGCAAAAGGCACACTTATAAAACACTAATGTATAACCTGCGTCATTCAGATGCAGATTATATAATCATTAAATACTTTTGGAGGATCCTTTAAGTTCATGCAACTTTATTCATTTCATCTTTTAACATTTGATTTGATGGCTGACAACCTTAAGAGCACTTTTTTGAGCGATACCACTCCTGACCAAATGGGGGCAGCATGACTGTATAAGAAGAACCGAAGAACACCCCTGTGACGTCAACCACAGGTTTACTGAAGAGTGCTTCTGAAGTGATGATGATGATGATGATGATGATGATGATGATGATGATGATGATGATGATGATGATGATGATGATGATGATGATGATGATGATGATGATGATGATGATGATGATGATGATTTTTGGCTAAGCCAAAACTATTTTTTGATCTAGGCTGTAAATATGTTGTTTGTTTGTTTTTTGCTGCTTCAAAGTTGTTCTTTTTAACATGGAGCTGAATGGAGATTGAATTGAAGTCCTTGAAGTCCTCCTGCATTTGTGTCAAATGCAGGAGGGAGAGTGAGTTAAATGTCTTTTGTAAAGACAAACTTATGGATTTGTGGAATGGTGCATTGTATTTACAGCACCTTGTGTTTGTCCTGTGGAGGTTCCTTTCCCTATGGTGGCACAGCTCGCCCTTGTTCTCTCATTGGCTGTAGCTCATATAAGGATGCCACTGACAGCTCATACACAGCCGTGGATTCCCACATGAAAGCTGAAGATGGCTCATTAACAAGTGTCTGAATTATTTATACGGAATGATGAGGTGCCGACTGGTGACCGCTAATTCCTCACCAATTTGCTCTGCGGCCAGGCTGTGAGCTTGGCGTAGATGCCCAATCCAGTCCGTACTCTCAACAGAAGTGGCATGTGATTGCAGTGATTTATATCACAAAGTGGTATTACAAGACAAACGGATCAGTCATATTTTCAGTTGCAGCAGATTCATTTGTTTAATTTTGTGTCAAAGGCGGTTGTTTTCTATGATATACGCTATATTGCCAAACGCATTCGCTCAACCATCCAAATGATCAGAATCAGGTGTTCGAATCACTTCCATGGCCACAGGTGTATAAAATCAAGCACCTCGGCATGCAGACGGTTTTTACAACTATTTGTGAAAGAATGGGTCGCTCTCAGGAGCTCAGTGATTTCCAGTGTAGAACTGTGATAGGATGCCACATGTGCAACAAATCCAGTCATGAAATTTCCTCGCTCCTAAATATTCCACAGTCAACTGTCGGCTGTATTATAAGAACATTGAAGTGTTTGGGAACAACAGAAACTCAGCCACAAAATGGTAGGCCACGTAAACGGACGGAGCAGGGTCAACTGATGCTGAGGTACATAATGCGAAGAGATCTCCAACGTTCTGCAGTCAGTCACTACAGACCTCCAAACTTCATGTGGCCTTCAGATTATCTCCAGAACAGTGCGCAGAGAGCTTCATGGAATGGGTTTCCATGGCCGAGCAGCTGCATCCAAGACTTACGTCACAAAGTGCAATGCAAAGAGTCGGATGCAGTGGTGTAAAGCTCTCCATCTGGCAATCTGATGGACCAGTCTGGGTTTGGTGGTTGCCAGGACAACGGTACTTGTCTAGCTGCATTGTGCCAAGTGTAAAGTTTGGTGGAGGGGGGATTATGGTGTGGGGTTGTTCTTCAGGAGCTGGGCTTGGACCCTTAGTTCCAGTGAAAGGAACTCTGAATGCTTCAGCAGACCAAGACATTTTGGACAATTCGATGCTCCAACTTTGTGGGAACAGTTTGGAGCTGGACCCTTCCTCTTCCAACATGACTGTGCACCAGTGCACAAAGCAGGTCCATAAAGACCTGGATGACAGAGTCTGTTGTGGATGAACTGGACTGGTCTGCACAGAGTCCTGACCTCAACCCAACAGAACACCTTTGTGATGAATTAGAGCGGAGACTGAGAACCAGGACTTCTGGTCCAACATCAGTGTGACCTCACAAATGCGCTTCTAGAATAATGGTCAAAAATTCTCATAAACACACTTCAAAACCTTGTGGACAGCCTTCCTAGAGGAGTTGAAGCTGTTATAGCTGCAAAGAGTGGGCCGATGTTATATTGAACCCTATGGATCAGGAATGGGATGTGACTTAAGTTCATATGGGAGTCAAGGCAGGTGAACAAATACTTTTGGCCGTATAGTGTACTTACATTGAATTTTATAAATTCTAAAGGAAACCTTACAGCTTGCATCTTTAAGACGTGTTGGACTCAGAATGAGTCTGAACATACACATTGGAGGTCTCAGAGTGAACATTTCAATCTCCTGGCTAAACTAGGCTAGGCTACCTATTAAGTATTGGTTTAAAATACATTTATAACCAACTGGATTGAACTGGACTGTATCATATCATTTACTCTTGTTGGCGAGCTCTGTGTGTGTCCTGAGATGACCTTGTGAATTAGCACTTTAAATAATTGAACTGAATTGAACCGATGACACAAAGAAGCACATGTCAAATCATCAGACTGTGTGTTGAACTCACCGCTCTGAAACAGGAATTTGGCACATCTTAAAGAGTTTGACTTCAGACCTGGTTGACTGACAGATTCATGGGCGGAAATTATGAGGGAGCAGGAGGTTCTGAAGGACCACCACCATCCCCTGACCCACTTCTGAGATGAAGAGAGAGTTGTCCTGCTGGAACAACTACATCATTTTAAAAATTATGTCATGGATAGAAACTTTCTATGCTAATTACAGACCCCCAAAAAGACATAAAAGAATCCTAAAACATTTGGATCCAACTAATTCTCAGAGTGGATCAGCCATACTTCATCTAAAATGCCATAGCAGTAAAAGTTGGAAAATGTTTATTTTTATAAATAAGTCTGTTTTCACTCTGCACACCAAAAAGCGAAACCGTCATAAAACACATGTAGTTTGTTGCCTGCGAATTCATCCACTTCTTTCATTTTTTCTGGTACTGTCCAGCGACATGTGCTGAGTGCTGAGGATAAAAGTGAAGGTGCACAGAGCAATCAGTGGAAACTCGTACAAAAACAGAGAGATCTCACTTGAGAAGGCTGCAGAGAGATGTTTGAGAGAAATAGGAAGAAAACACCTTTGAATTCATTTTCTTTTTTCAAGCAAAGAGAAAGTTATTTAAAAAGCAACATATACAAGAGCTGAAGTGGCTCAGCACTCAGCTTTTCTTCACTGAAAGTGCCAGAAGAGACGAGAAGGAGCTGGGTTTGAGGGGTAGAGAGGGTGGGGGCAGGTTGGTGGGGTAGTTGTTTGGAGGTTGGACTTCATGGGTCTCAGAGCTGTGCTCCGCGGCCCATAATTAATGATCCCTGATGGAGGTGGGGCCGGACAATAGGAGTCTTTCAGCGGGGCTGTGGGGCCCCCATCCTGGACCCGTCCTGGCCCGTCCTGCAGGCACATTGTTGCCCATTGCAACTTCTGCCAGCTGGGCCGAGAGGGGCGCTTCAACGTAGCCGGGGACAGAGACACTATGGCCCAGGAACCTGCGTGTGTTTGCTCAAGTAGATGAGGAGTGTGTGTGTGTGTGTGTGTGTGTGTGTGTGTGTGTGTGTGTGTGTGTGTGTGTGTGTGTGTGTGTGTGTGTGTGTGTGTGTTTGCTCATGTAGATGTTTCAGCATTGTCACTTCGATCTAAATTAGACTGAAGCGCTGAAGACACACATTGATACACATTGATAGAAAAATCAGGCTGCATCTTTGAATAATGGTGAGATGAAAGCTGTAGTCAATACTCTGTCTAGTCAATTCTTGTGTCTAATACAATTCATCCACAACAGTGGCAGCAAAAAATCACAAAACAGAAACAGTACTGACCCCGGTACACTCAGACCCTCAGTACACAAGTTTTCTGAGATTCAAGTTAGCATCATTTCATGATATGCAGTTTGAGCATACAGCTGTAGCTGCTTCTAGTTGCTCTTTCTATTTTCTTACTGATTTCAAGCACTAGGGGTCAGTGTTCCTTCGAATAACAAGAGCATGGGCACCAGCTCTCATCTGACTCCATGACTCAGACTGGACGTCTGCTCCGTCGGTGCAACCAAACGCCGCAGTCATGCCCCACAGAAAAAAAGGCATATGTCCCTGTGTTGTCTATAGTAGCTTTGAAAATAAGGCCCAGTTACATAACTGTTCTCTTTTATTACAAATTCGATCCTTCTGTTTTTAAAGTATGATGTCTCTTACCCTCATCTTACCCTTACACGTTACCTAAGCAACAACATTTTTCACCATAGACTTCCAGTGTTGGTTGTCACATCTTTGCTATGTATGAAAGCAGACATGTGGGGGCTTCAGGGGGCTGTTTGCACACAAGTCCATGTTTAATCCTGGTCCAGCATGTCTTTGCATGCCTGTTTGTGTGTATTAACTGCATCCTCCAGTCTACATTTAGACTGGCCATGAGTGAAATGAGTCTCCTCTGCAGGGTGGGTGGACTCCCTTAGAGATAAGGTGAGAAGTTCAGTCATACAAGAGGGACTCGGAGTAGTCTCTGCCCCTCCACATCAAGAGGAACCAACTCGGTTGGTTCAGGCATCTGGTTAGGATGCCTCCGTTGAGAGGTGTTTTGGGCATGTCAAACTGGAAGATGGCCCAGAGGAAGACCCAGGACATGCTTGAGTTCATATATACATGGCTGCTGACTTGGTGTCCTCAAAGAGGAGCTGAGGGAGGTGACCGGGGAGAGGAAGTTCTGGGCCTGTTTGCTTAGGCTGCTGCCTATGGATGGATGGATGGATGGATGGATGGATGGATGGATGGATGGATGGATGGATGGATGGATGGATGGATGGATGGATGGATGGATGGATGGATGGATGGATGGATGGATGGATGGACCTACTACTAATATAGAAAAATAAAATGTTGTTCTTGGCTCCTCTTCAGTTAAAAAGATCTCTATTGCCAAGTCTGACAAAGTTCTCTTTCACCCTTTCTCCCTCTCACTCTGTCTTTTCTTTTTGTTGTGCACCATATCTACAGGTGGATCCGCAGGTTGACGATGCACCTTCATATATGTTGGTCCCAGTACAAGGGTTTTCACCGAGTAATGATCAGTAAGTTTTTAGTGAGGAGGTGATTTATCTGCAAATCTACTCACAGATTTGTGAATGACCAGATGAGCGCATGTATTGATCACACCAGCGAGTCTACACTTCCTCACATTACACGCCAATCTAACAGTTTCTTTTTTGTTTGTTATCATTCAAAACATCAGGAAAGTAGAAAGTGTGATAAGTGTCAGCGGTTGCTTTCTCTTCGTTACACCACAACACCATCTCTCAGATGGACAAAACAAAATTAGCACATGTCCCGCTGTCACAAGTCCACTTGTAGGTGGAGGTGCGAAATTTTAATTTAGATTGTTTTTGATTGTATCACACAATATTATTTTATCGTGTACTATGCTATTATACTCTGTTATTGTGTTGTGACGTTACAGTACATCATGAGGTGTCATGTAATGTCATGCCATAATCACACCGTGCTATATTGTAGTGTATTGTAATAATTTATGGTATAATATGATAAAGTAGTTCAATCATGCTGCACATTCTGACTCTAAGTGGAAATTCATGACAATAAACCCCATTATTGTTGCACCGCATCGAGTTGTATCCTTGGTGATAAACTGATTTGCACATATTGAGAATATTTCAAGTCTGCTTTGGATCCAGCGGATGGGAATTACCAAAACTGTCAGGGGGACAAGGTGGGACCTGGAGCCCCTTAATCTGCACTGTGGAAGCCTTAATCCCATTACTATGTGTGGGAGCGGGAGCCTCAGGACGCTGTAGCTCACTGCCCACAGCCTGGCGACAAAGCTCGCTGTCGCTCTTTGAAGTGGGAGTTGACCTAAAGGGCCCCTCGTCTGGTTTCCTGCAGGCGTGACCGCAGCAGTAACCGCAGTATTTACATAACAGCAGATATACTGAGGATAATAGAAATGCACCAAATACTAATTGTGTTGAACTGCACACCTCCATTTACTTTTTTTTTGTTTACTTTAAGTTTGAGAAGTCATATTAATCGTAAAGGTCATTAAAATCTGGTGTTTTATCAGAGAATAAATTGCAGATAGGAAGAAAATGAATGCTAGTTATGTACAGGGTCATAAAACAAACAGGGAAAAAAGGATCTAAATTAGAAAATCTACACGTTTTATTATGACATTAAAAACAACTGTTATAAGGTCGTTTTTTCCCACTGATTGTGTTCATTCCATCCAGAATACTAAGCTGTTTTTATAGGAAATAATAACCCTAACATATCCTGTTAGCAGCCCATTGTATTGTTGTGTTTCTGTTTCCACTTTTTTTTCACCCTGAAACCACACCGACATTTGAATTTCCTGTGTTATAGTTTTGTATAGAGAATCTTTTACTGAATTAGGTGCAGCTTCAGCCCTCAGCATGTTAATGAAGCCCATGTTTCTACAATATTCTACCTGCCACAGAAACCGAGAGCGGATTTACACATGGAAGTTTTAATTTAAAAAAAAGTCTTAATAAGGGCCAGTTCATTTGCAGTTTCCTCTTTCTCTGCTGTTGCTGTCCTGTGATGCCGCTCTCTACATCTCCTTTAAAATTCTTGGATGGCCTGTCTATCGGAGGATTTGTTGGCATGCAGGAGCCTGTCAGTCTCCACTGCACTGGAAGGCATCTGCGATTATACTGTATGTGTGTCTGCATTCCTGCCTTCTAGTGTATCCTTGCTGTGAGGGTGAGCCAGCACATGAGTCTGTTTACGTGGAGAAACTGTCTTGTGGGTGACAAGTCTCAACCCATCTTTGTGTGTGTGACCAAAGGCCAGTGGCTGGAGGTTCAACTGCCTGACAGGGAAGCGTGACAGTCTCTGTATCTGTGCCAATTTCTAAGAGTGCACTTTTTCTTTGACATTTAAACAGAACTGAAACAGTAATTTGATTTTAATTACAGTGGTAAGGAAATCCAAGCTCCTTTCAAATTTACTGGTTTTCTGCATTGATTTGCCATCAAATGTGATCTGATCTTTATCTAAACCACAATAATATACAAATGCAATGTATGTAAGCATAAAACACACAATTAACTACAATTTATCTTGTTTTATTGGACATAACCAATAACATTCACAGTGTTAAAGAAAAAAAATAGTGTACTTCTAGACATCAACAAAAGCTAACTGGTGTTTGTCAGTAGTTTGCTGAAAAGTCAAGAAAAAAAGAGCTCTCTGAATATTTGATCTGCATATAGCTGGAACGGGATACAAGCGAAATCTCCAGGTGTCTGCAGTTTTGTAAAAGTTGATAGGCACCAAGTGAAGATGACTCTGAAGACAACTCAGAATCCTAAATGAGGCGAAGAAGAACCTGTTAGTAATATCTGAAGGCTTGCAGACATCACTGGGACTGACAAACATCTCTGCTCATCTATCACATGTAGGTCACTGAAGAGGCAAGGAGAGGAAGATGCTGCTCTCAAAACCAAAAGGAAAAAAAAAACATTTCTGCACACATGAAGTTAACAAAAGAGCAGTTCATAACACTACTGGGAATGTTTGTTTTGTAGTCTGATTAAACAAAAGTTGGATCGGTTTGAAAGGAAACAGCACTGTGACACCAAAACATTGTTGCAATGGTGAAGTTTGGCAGAGAGAGAATCATGATTTGGCCTGGTTACTGCATCAGGGCCGGGACTATCTGTCATGATTTGAAAGAAGAGGAATTCCAAAGTTTAATAAAGTATATTCCAAGATAATGCCAGGCTTGGTATCACCCAAAAAAAAAAGAAAAAAGACCTTAAATATGGAAGTAAATCCACTACAGAATGGCGTCAGAGAAATAAAATCCACCTTCTTGTTGTCCAGTCAGAGCCAAGACCTTAACTTCACAGAGATGCTGTGGAATGACCTCAAAGACCCCTTTCACATGAAACATCCTGTCTGAGCTGAAGCTATTCTGGGTGGAAGAGTGGTCAAAAACTAATCCTAATACAGGTCTGATCAAGAGGTACTGAAAGCACTTGGTTGAAGTCATTGCGCAAAAGAAGGTTCAGTTCAATTCAGTCGTATTTATAAAGCACCTTCCAAACAATAGTTCAATTCAACTTGATTTACAGAATAAAACAAAATGTAAAACAACAACAGAAGACAAATAAATGTTAACACATGTGTAAACACAGTATAGTATAAGTTAACAAGTGTAGTAAAAATAGTATAAATAAAAACATTAAATCAAAGAGGAAGGCTTTTAAGTCTAAACCTAAGACCTAAGTCTAAAGCCAGAGTCAATGCTTTATATCCAGACTGTTTCCACAAGGAAGGAGCATGAAAACTAAAAGCTCTGCCTCCCTTTGTAGACTTTGACACTCTGGGAACTCTGAGTAGACCAGCAGACCGAGACTGCAGTGCTCTGATAGGTTGATATAGAACAATTAGGTCTTTAAGATAAGATGGGGCCAGGCTATTTAGAACTTTAAAAGTCATAAAGAGAATTTTGAATTGAACTCTGAACTCTAACTCTGAACAGGCTGCAAACATACCACCCATTGGAGAAGAAAAGTCAACCTTTCCTATAATTTACACCATTTGTTAGTAAAATGGTTCATAAAATCATTGCTGCTGAGAGAAGAAAGAATTGTTCATCAGAACATTGGCTCTTTGTCAGCCTGGCTACAGTAGTGAAAAAGGACCTCGAACAATTCGTTAACCCAAGAGGTTTACTTACTTTTTTACCAGCACTGTAAATGTTTAACAGGTGTGTTCAATAATTTCATGAGTTTTAGCTCCTTGTGTGTTATCCATCTTAAGCAGATTATGCTTTTCTATTATTGCAACTTATATAAAACCAGATCACAGTTTAATGGCAAATTAATACAGAAAACCAGTTAATTTCAAAGGGTTTACAAACACTTGCCGTCATTTTCACAACCACTCTTACCTATTTTCACATTCAACATGTTAATGCCACAATTCCCTGGATTTACCTTCTTGGTCCCCTTGAAGGCTGGCATTACACTCAACATTTACATGAATGTATGTGTCTAAATATATCGCAGTGTAAGGTTACAGGTCTCTGGCTGTGCCAGGCACTCAGTTAGAGTCTAACTTTAGCACAGTGTGTACATGTACATCTTGTTTTTGCAACCGCTCATATACAGGCTGGGGTTTTTCTTTTGTTCTGTCATAGGCAAACCAGAGCCCAGAAATACAGTGTGGAAATAAACAGCCAGCATGTATGCATTTGTTTTATGAAAGGATGTCACATTTGTGGTGAGACTGTCTGTACATCATGATCACATAGTTTGTTTACACACACATTTAATCGGTTACATTTTCATGACCTTAACTTCCCCTACGTAACCTTGCATATTAAGTGGGTCAGAGTTTCAACATGAACCAAGCGCTGGTTTTAGGAAACCCTGATGAGGGTGCAGAGAGTCGAAAGTACACACTGCTAGCCTAGTCTAAGCGACTCAATGATGCCATAAGAAAATATCGCTGATAGTTGATCTTCAGCATCTTTGTCTGTTGTTGGACTGTCAGCGGTGGATGGTAAGATAATGACCACAGATTATGAAATGCTTACATATTACATTACAATTATCTACAATCTATCTAACAATCTTGTGGTTTAGTTAAACTTTAGGGCCTAATGAGAAAGCAGTGATGTGGGTTACTGAAACTTGAAATTCTGCTTGCATGCTTATTCTTAATCTGTCAATCTCTGTTCAGGTCTGATGTGGACAAAGTGTGCAGAAAAAACTTTCATCGTGTCCACTTTAACTCTTCTTTTTCTTTTTTTAATATCTGTTCATGCATTCTTTCTCAGGCTCGTGCACACACACACACATGCAGCATGTCCTTGGTTTTAATTGTCTGTCCTGTCCGACCACATTAGTGGTTGGTTTGTTCCGCAGGCCTGATGTTTGTCGCGGGTCCCCTCAAGGACAAGCCCTGTCCAGGATGGGGGGTATCATTGTGGGGAAGGGACGACAAAGGAGTGTGAGTGGTGATAGTGAAGATGTGTATGTGAGTGTGTGTGTGTATGGGTGGATCGATGGTGGGGGGAAGGCTTGCCATGGTGCCTGGCCCCTAATGGGATCAGAGGCAGGCTGCGGCATAAGGGGACAAGGTCAAGCTGAGGTGCTGCCAACTCTGGTTAACCACGAGCGGACCCAGTTCCAGTGGGACAGGTGCTCTCTCACGCCATCGCTCCCACTATCCTGTTACCCCCCTAAACTCTACACCCCATTATGTCCAACTCATTTTGCTCTCATTTCATTCTCTTTTTCCTCCTCCTCCTCCTCCTAAAACCTCCTGTTGTATCCTGTCTCACCCCAACCCCTGCGATGTGTACGTTTCAGTTCATTTCAGTTTGTTCAAACCAACATAATAAAATTAAGTGCATGTGTTGTGACAAATAATTGGCCAAAGCAACATGAGTGTTTGGTGTAGCTGTACACTGACTAGAGACACAAAAAACAATCTTAGTCTAACTGGTCTTTTTCAATTTGCAAAAATATCAACTCCAACTACCCTCGCCCCAACACACACACACACACACACACACACACACACACACACACACACACACACACACTAAGAAGATGCCTTAAATATCAGGTAGAAACTTTTTTTCAGCCTTTTCCTCTTCTTGTGTTATGCATATTGAGTTGGTATAACTTTTGCATTAAATGCTCTTTAAACAACCCTCCAGGTTTCAGACCAGCACTATGAGAACAAAGGACTGTGGCCCCTCAGTGGCTGGGTTTTACGTTCTGGTGGGCAATGCAGAGTTCAGTGTGACCCCAAAGGACACTTTGACACGTGATGGGGCAAGAGAGGTTTATTTTATTTTCTGAAAATTTCCCAGATGGCGCTCCCTGGCGTGCAATGTCGCGTAGCTCTCCGAGTTAAGCTTTACATGTTTCTTGTGTTTCCATGTCTCTACTTTCCTCTAATGTTCGGTATGTTCGGGTTCATGTTAAGTATAGCCAAGAGATATTACTACAGCTAGGAGAACTGAGTCAGAGGGGACATTGACACAAATGTTCTTGGCTCTTTCCCGAAACCACAACATCCCGTTGGACCGATGCTGGGTCAGGCTGCAGCAGCAGGATTTACTGGCACCAGGAGGCCGACACGGAAGCATAGTAGGCAGGGAGGAGTAGGAGGAAGACGCAGTCGACTTGTTAGCGATGGATGTGGTTCGAGACAATTCACTACCAAACTGCCTATTATGCCAGATTCGACCACTGCAACAGAGACATCCCCACAAAGACCCCTGCAAGCGAGCAGAAACTGCACTCCAGTTGACACACATACACAGGCCCCCAGGGTCTCTGAGACAGGTGAACCCACGTAAAGGCTACGGGACCTGACCACATGGCATCAAGAGTCCTTAAGTCGTGCACAGAACAGCTGACAGAGATGTACATGGATATCTTCGGCACCTCTCTCTCTGTCACAGGAGACAGTCCCATGAAGTTTTAAGTCCCCTGTTATAGTACCAGTCCCAAAAAAATCCAGCACATCCTCAATGAATGACTACAGGCTGGACATATTAACTTTTTAGCCCCAGACACAGTGGACCCCTATCAGTTTGCTTGCCGCTCGAACAGCACTCCTCCCTGGAGCCTCTGGGAAATCAAAAAAAACATATGCACGACTACTGTTCCTGGACTTCAGCTCTGCTTTTAATACAATCAGGCAAATTTAGCTGACAGCAAAGCTGGCTGAACTGGGATTACCAACACCCACCTGTAACTGGATCCTGGACTTTCTTACACTTGGAGACCACAGGTGATGAGGATCGGAAAGAAGGTCCAACCGAGCTCACTGTCAGTACAGAAACAATCTAGGTGAAAAACACTTCAGCAGCAGTGAGAAGAGCTCAGCAGAGGCTGTACTTCATTGGGCTGCTTGGGAAGGCCGGACGTCAGGCTAAACCGCTCACCCGAGCCTACAGAGGACTCGTTAAATGCATCCTCACCAGCAGGATCACAGTGTGGTACGGCAACACCACACACGCTGAGAGAAAGTCGCTGCAGCGTGTCACCGGGACTGCAGAGAGGGTCACTGGTTCTGATCTCCCCTTCCACAGACGGCATATACACCCATCGCTGAAGGAGGAAAGCAGAGAGCACCATCAGGAACAAACCATCCAGCCCATGGACTGTTCAGGTGGGTGGGCAACCTGAGACACCGCAGGCCAGTGAGACTCACAAGACCCGTTTCCAGCTTCTTCCCAGCCACTGTTAGGCTGGTTGCGATGGACATTAAAGATAGAAAAAAGTACCTCACACATACTCAGGACAGTTGAAAAATGCAGTATAGTATTTATTTATTTAAGTATTATTAAGTATATATAGTATTTTCAAACTGTTTACACCTTCCAGTATTTGATTTTGTTTTTAATGTATAGTATGTTGTATAATACTATTCTTAAATATTGTATATATTTGTATAAAGGCCTTCTTGTGTTCAGGGAAACGCACAAAAGTTCCTGGACCTGTGCTGAAACAGGAAATGCAAACAAGGAAACAGCAAATGGCAATAAAAACCTCTTCTATTCTACTCACCTTAGCAGTCATTCCCAAAACAGAGACGTGAAGCCGCGCAGAAGTGCATGCTCAGAACCTTTGCATAATACTATAATAATTTTTAACTCAGCAGTACCAGACATCTTGGAGAACAAACCATAAATCTTCTGAGGATGTAGGCTGGCTCAGGTTCTTCCGTCTCTTCCTGTAATCCCAGACAGATGCAGTGATCTTGAAATCGGGGCTATGGCGGCCACATGTCCAGACCTCTCTGAAGAGCACATGGATCTACCTGGGTCCTACTGGTTTCTGCTTCTTCTGCATCACTGCATCCACTGTCCTCAATGTTGCCTGTTTCTTTGTACTTCCTCCTAAGAGCTTGAACAGCACAGCTTGACGTTGTCATCTGCTTTGAAATCTTTGCCTGGTAGAGATCTTGCCGATAACTACCTTGCACATCTTCGCCGTGGTTAGTCTTGTCATGACGATTGACCTGTGGCATGAACGTGTCTTCTACAACTTCACCTTGGCAGCAGAGTTTGACTCGTGACCCAGTTTTAAACCTCCTACACAGCGGTGTCTGTTTCAGTGATAACTGAGTTGAACCTACATATGAAACTGGTGATCATTAACACCTGTTTGGTATAACTGGTCAATCATACACCTGACTGCACGTAAGTGTGCCTAGAAAGGACATGTGTGTGTGTAAGAGTTTGGACACACTTTCACATTCATTTAAACAGGATGGACCCTCACTGTTAGCTCTCCTATAACAGGCCTGTGATTGTCATGGAGCTCTAATCTGATCTTTGCTCTACAGGATTGAAAACTTCCTTCTCTAGGAACCAGCAAACAACGTGATCTAGAGCTAACAGACAGGTTTATGCTGGCACTTGCATCAAGAAGGAGGAACACAGGTGATGAAACAGTTGTCCACTTTTTGCCAGATTGTATTGTAGCATAGTATTCTCTCATGTTAGACAGCAAAGTGCTGCGGGTGCTTGTGTAACGCGATTCCCTACCTGCATCGCTCTCTTTTTTTTTTAGCTTGTGTTCTGGCGTTCATGAGGTTGCTTGCTGGCGCGCACATGCATCCTGCAGCAAGTGCGTGTGAATGCATGCAGATGCTCGTGGCCCTTTGACTGTGTCAGCGAGCGCCGTTGCTAACCCTAACAATCTCCGACCTTTTGCACACTCTCAGACGGGAAAGCTTTACACGAGAGTCGGAAAACGGCAGCACAAAACAACACGTTCCAGGCTGCAGCATCTTCAGCCACACAGAACGTGAGATGAAAGAAGTGAACAGGAGGCAGAGAGGGACAGACAAAGTGCTTGTATGCTGAAAAGGAAGCCATGGTGGTGAAATAAACAACTGTTATCTGTGGCTGTGAGCGTACTGCAGAGCGGGCTGAGAAACCACAGTGTACGTAGGAAAGCAGCAGGTACACAGGCTCAGTGCCGACGTGAAGAAGATGAGAAGCTTTGATTAGCACACCAGCTGTCTAATACACACAGTCACAGTTAACCACACACCTAGCAACTCCCTTCACCAACGACGCATGAAAGCATTACATACATCTCGCAGCGTATACTGCATGTCACTGGGAAAACACCCAATGAGAATTTTATGCTTATTAATTCTCATGCCTTTTAATATGCAAATGTAGGGCAAATGATTTGTCTTCTGTCAAAATGTATTGTTTGTGCACAAACAATAGATTGTATAAAGAGATGACAGAGTCTTTCTACACCAGCTGCTCACTGTACAGACATATCCTCCACTTTATTGTGGGTTTTTTTGGGACTCTTCCTTAGTGACAGCTCTCTCAAGGTCCCGTCTTACCATTTCAGATCTGGACTTTGAGTAGACTTGAGTTTCAGGATCTTGATTGTTTTATTTTTCAGCTACTCTGAGCCAGATGGCCTGACACGTAAAACACACAAAAGAAACACAGTTCATAGTCAACTTAATCATTAGCAACCCCAGATACCCCCCGCCCCCCAACACACACACACACACACACACACACACACACACACACACACACACACTCACTCACCACCCCCTGGGTTTTTTGATATTTTATCAGTTGTAACTCCATGATTTCTCCTGGAAACCTTTCTAAACATTTCTTTAGTTTTCTATTTGTGCTGTTGTTCCATTTTGTTTGACCTGAGATGGAGCTCTTCTTGTAAAAGTGTGTGTGTGTGTGTGTGTGTGTGTGTGTGTGTGTGTGTGTGTGTGTGTGTGTGTGTGTGTGTGTGTGTGTGTGTGTGTGTGTGTGTGTGTGAACTATCTTGAATGTTTTGAACTTGTGAGTAATTTGTGTCAATGTAGAAAGTTGAACAAAATGTTTAGTGATTTTAAAATAAAACTTTCCAGATGGGCAGCACCAGTTGCTTCTCTGAGACCATTACTTATCTCTTACCCTCTTGGCAGGTTCAGACCAGCAAACTGTTAAAACGCCTGTTTTTATGGAGGTCCACACACCTACTGATGATCAGATGATCATTAGGAGCATCTGGCTGAAACTTAGTCTCCTAAATCCCGAGGAAGCAGAAAAGTGGTACTTGGCGTTGCCTACATTTTCTTTATGTTGTTTGTCTGATACTAAGATCCACTAAGGTCATTGTTTTTCAAAGGTAGTCTCATATTCAGAATATTTTCTTAACCTGGTTCATAAAATGTGTGTTTTGGTGTCCATGGAAACACATTCAGTGTGAGACTGCTGAGTGTGCTGAGTTTGTGGATGGAAATGAGACAAAACAACAAAAAAAACAGATTTGTTGAGCTCTTCTGGAAACAATTAAGTTCAAATCAGAAGTGCTAAGTAAAATAACAAATGATTTCCACTTAATGAGTGAGTCAAATTACTGTTTCAAATAATGATTTACTGTAAGCGAGGGAGCTTTTGCAGGATGTTTGCACTGTGTAGGAGACATTCAAATAGCGGTTTCCTCACTGGTTTAGCATCCACTCTATTAACTCCACCACGGGGCGTTTATGTGAAAATAAGAACCATAAAATCTAAAAAAAAAAAAAGCTTATAAATCATGTGCTCTCCAGTTACCATCACACCACACAGCTCGTGCAAATCACCTGTGGTGTTTGTCTTTGCATCACCAGAGGAAACCGCGTCAGGAGATTGTTTGGTTTCAGTGCTGCAGCAGCAGCAGCGGTGGAGGTGGTGGAGGTGGCTCAGCAGCAAGCTCTGCTGCAAGCACAGGTGGACCTGGAGGAACAGAAATGAGCGTGGCATAAAAAGAAACTTATCCACAAAGCTTGTCTACATCTCAACAATCATGAAAACAAATGTTCTTAATCAGAATGATTGAAATTTGAACGGCTTCCACGAATATGATGAGAATACTTTGATGATAAAGAAAGCTCGCTGCCAGAGTCATACAGAAAACGTCCCACATAGGAAAACCCTGTTTCCATAACAAATAAAGCGTGATCAAATACAGTCTGCTTGTGATATTTCCTGTTGGAAACTAAATATTGCTTTTTTTTCTTTTTTTTTTGCATGAGGAAAAAGAGACAAGCAAGACAGAGAAATGAAAGAGATGAAAATGGGTTACGATAACATCAGAACATGAAGTTCCTATATCAGTCTGGCTGCTGAGCAGAGTAACTGGAAACCTCTGTGATGCTGCATGGGTAAAAACCACATCACACACATGCAAGCACATGCACGCACACACACACACACACACACACACACAGAGGAACGTGTGAACGTGTGGTGGAGTGGAGGGGAGGCATCCTCAAGACAGCTTTTACAAAAATGTACTGCAGCAGCGACTGCAAATGAGATGTTTGCTTGATGTGGATAAAAACAAAAAAACTGAGTGAACAAGCAGAAACATAAAAACACATGAGGACATACGCGTAATGACATTGTTCTGATATCACACCAGATAAAGCTTTGCAGACTGCAGCAGCGAGATCAGCTGACAGAAATGTTTGTTTAGGCACAGACTGTGGAGTGCGTGCGTTTGTTTTTATGCCGTTTTCCTACGTCACTCTCTTCGGTTAGGTGTGCATGACGTGTCTGGGAGTGTGAAAGGAAAATGCTCCTGCTGCCTCACATGTATGTGTTATTGTTGTGTACATGCAGTGTTGAGGTGCTCGCTGTCACTTAGCCAGTTTACTGCCTCAGTGCGTGCAGACAAAGCCTCACAGATAAATGAGAAAAACACACGCTCCTGCAGCCGTTGTGCCCTCAGAAAACATAAAACTGTACGAAGACAACTGGACCAGCACTTGCTGACAGTCTTCTGAGACGTTTTGAGCCCACCTGTGTGGGATGCTGTGAACAGCGTGGATGGATCACGGCAGCTCTGTGGTCTCATGACGGCGGATATAGGGCCTGGCGAGCCGTGTGGCCGCCGTCTTGGACCGGTCGCCAGCTCCCTTCACTCACCTGTTTAAAAGGAATAAAAATGACCACAACTCACTGGATTGTCAACCAATTTTCCAGCGGTTTTTCTTTGTTGCAAAAGTCAGGCATGTTGCTATGATACAGGTTGCTCAGTTACACTGAAAACACATGTTTTCATAGTTTGCGTGCAGATAATAGACTTAACACAATTGGGCAGTTTTACTTAATTAAAAAAAAAAGAAAACAATACATGACTCCATTAATATAATCACTATAACAGTACATGTATATACACACATATATTTCAAATGTTTATATGCATCTGTAACATTAATATATAGTCAATGCAGCCTACTCTTTATTACATCTATGTCATAAAGAGCTTAATTGTTGTTCAGCTCCTGGTATCTTGTTGCAGGTGTGTGGGGAAGGATGAGGTCAGAGCTCAGTCGATAAACTGCAAGTATTTGTTACAATGAGGATAATAAAACGTGTTCCCTTGTGGACTGGAGTTTCTTTCTATACCACTGGTTATCATGGAAACTGGTTGAAATAAAGCTATCATTCTCTTATAGATATCACTCCTTTCCTTTTTCTTTGTGTCTGTAGGAATGTCCAGCATTCACCAAACTGATCTCCAAACCACCACCGCTGAAGTCCTACAGTGGCCTACTGAGGAGAGCGGAGCTGGAGCTTTTTGTGAACATAGTGTACTCCTTTTCTTTCTTTCTTTCTTTCTTTTTCAATTAGTAGGGTAGATAGAGGAAAAGAGCAAAGGAAGGAGGAGAGGATGAAGAATAAGTGGCACAATGAAAGAGGTGAGTGTGGGGTCCTGAGATGGAGGCTGGAGCACGAGGAGGAGGAGCAGGAGGAGGAGGTTGTCCTCTTCTTCCCTCCCTCAACAGGGCTGTTTGTCCTCACGCTGCCTTTGATGTGCAACGGCAGGCCGAGATTCTGTCAAGTGCACAGGAGACAAGAAAGTGTCCTAGTGTGTCTGCGAGGACGGGGTCTAGGAGGGGGCGTGAAACAGCAAACTTGATGGGCTGCGGAAGCGAAGATAAAAAGAACCACAGCTGGACTAATGGGAATGATGAGGGCCCCCTCTTTCCTCCTGCAGCACACACACACGCACACACACACGCATGCACGCACACACACACACACACACACACACACACACACGCACGCAATCACACCATGGCCACAGTGAAAGTTTCCTTTTTTCTGAATCCCATGCACCACAAAGATGCTCACACTCGCACTAGGACAGTCCTGAAGAGCCCCTTCTTGTCTCATCCACACAAGGACACACACACGTCTCCCTGGTGTTGCTGTCAGTCATCAGGAACGTTAAATGACTCCCTGTTCACACTTTAACCTTTATTTTCCTCCAGTGGTCAGGTGCTTCTTTTGTAATCTGAAGAGAATCATCCAGCAGTCTGCTGGTCTGAATGATGTGTGTGTGTGTGTGTGTGTGTGTGTGTGTGTGTGTGTGTGTGTGTGTGTGTGTGTGTGTGTGTGTGTGTGTGTGTGTGTGTGTGTGTGTAGGTGAGTAACTGGGAAGCTTCATAACTCTTAGAAAAGACTGATCTGGGGATCCATCTTGATTTAAAATTACTCACCGTAGGTTAGGCTGCTTCTCATGTCACTCATTGTTCCTCAGAGATTAAGAAAAAATAAATGAAGTGTCACACACAGGCATGTGAGTCATCACCCTCAAGCCAGGGACAAATTTGTATGTGCCAAAACTTTCATTTGTACATTTTATCTTGGTAAATATAATCTGCAAACCGAGAGACTTTAATATTTGCTTTATTCAAAGAAAGACTTTACAAAGCCATGAAGATGAGCAGATTACTGAGAAATATGTGTCCACATGTTGGTTGACTTGCAAAAGTGGAACTCTATAAGCACGAGGCAAGTTTTTCTCTACAGCGCAGTGCTTTACATAAAAACATCAAAACATGCATGAAAAGTAACAGAAGATGATATCAAGGATTTATTTATTTTGATTAATTATGTGAGCTTTGATCTGTGTAATTATTTGGTACAAGTGCAGTTAACTGAAAAAAAAAGACGACTGATGTAAGTTTCTTCTGTAATGGCACTATCACCACAACTGACAGAAATGAAGTCCAAAGATCACGTGGGCATAATGAGCAGCTCTGTTATTCAGTAGCTTGTAGCTCAGTCTTTGATAGCAGTAACACGATGTAGTCACTTCTTCTGGGACTTTAAACTGGTGTTGTTTGGACCGTTGTCCTGTTGCAGGAGCAAGGGGCTGCATCACCCCAGATGATACTGAAGTAAGTTTAGTTACATCCTGGTTGCCTGATTGCGACTTAGTTGCTTCCTGGGTGAGTGGTCAGTTCCTAGACTGACCACTGGGGCTGGCTCTACAAGTTAATCAGGCTGCTGTGGTCTTTTATTTGACAGCCATTATAGTTGATGGCCAGCTATCATCGCTTTAAATATTACAGAGCAAAATCAGTCATATTTTAAAGAGAATATGTTCAATTTAAAAAAACTGAGTGTTTCAGCTGATCTGAGGATTTCTGGGAGTTTGTTCCAGACATGTGGAGCAGAGAAGCTGAAGGAAGCTTCTCCATGTCTGGTTCTGACTCTGGGAACTGATAAAAAACCAGATCCAGATGACCTGAGGGGTCTGGAAGGTTCATACTGGGTCAGGAGGTCACTGACATATTCTGGTCTTAAACCATTCAGAGCTTTATACACCAGCATCAGAACTTTAAAGTCTATCCTCTAACGAACAGAAAGCCAGTGTAGAGACCTCAGAGCTGGACTGATATGGTCCACTTTTTTGGTGTTAGTGAGGACTGGAGCAGCAGAGTTCTGGATGAGCTGCAGTTGTCTAACTGATTTTTTTAGGTGAAAGATAATGAATAATCAAAGCTACTAAAGATACATGCATGGACTAGTTTATCCAGGTCCTGCTGAGGAATCAGATCTTTTAACCTTATATATTTTGGAGGTGATAGTAGGCTGACTTTGTTATTGCCTTAATGTGTTTGTCCAAATGTAGGTCTGAGTCCATCACTACACCCAGATTTCTGGCCTGGTTGGTGGTTTTTAGGTGTATAGATTGAAGCTCTGTGGTGACCTGTGATCGTTTCTCTTTGGCTCCAAAGACACTTACCTCAGTTTTGTTTTTGTTTATGTGGAGAAAATTGTGGCTCATCCAGTCATTAATCTCCTTAATGCATTTACCAAGAGCCTGTACAGGCCTCTGTCTCCTGGTGTCATTGTAATATATATATCTGCATGTCATCTGCATAGCTGTGATAGTTTATTTTGTTGTTCTTTCTAATCTGTGCCACTGGGAGCATGTAAATGTTAAACAGAAGAGTTCCCAGGATGGAACCTGGGGAACTCCACATGTGATTCTTGCTTTTCTAAGTACGTTTTGAATCAGTTTAGTACAGTTCTGTAAAGACCTGCCCATTTCTCCAGTCGTTAAAGTAATATATTGTTGTCACCTGTATCAAATGCAGCAAAGAGATCCAGCAATACTAAGACTGATATTTTTCCACTGTCTGTATTCAAGCATATGTCATTAAACACTTTGGTCAGAGCCGTCTTAGAGCTGTGGTGGTGTCTAAAACCTGGCTGGAAGGCACCATAGCAGTTACTTTGTGTTAAAAAGTAATTAAGCTGTTGAAAAACTGCCTGTTAAATTATCTTACTTAAAATTGGGAGATTCGATATCGTCTGTAGTTGTTTATTGTGTCTTGTCCAGCTTGTCCTTTTTCCACAGAGGTTTAATAACAGCTTTTTAGTGACTCTGGAAACACACCTGACATTGTAATAATTGCTCGGGGGTCATGTTCTGGGTCTCTGGAAAGCGCCTAGAGACAACTTGTGTTGTAATAGACGCTATATAAATAAAATTGAATTGAATTGAATTGAATTGAAATTAAGGACAAGTTTACAATCTGTTACAGGTCTGACTCCAAAATCTTAGAGACCTTTTTGAAAGAAAAAAAAAGAACTTTTGGCAGGACGTCTAAACAGCAAGTGGAGGAGCTCAGTTGATGTCAGATGTCCTCCAGGTCTTTGCTGTAATGGGTTGAACTGTGTCATGGTGTTTAAACCAGTTTTTGGTGGAGACGGTACATATCCTGAACCTGCTGTTGACGTACCAACTGCTTGTCTAATATTTTGTCTGTGAAGAATTTGGTAAAATCACTGCAGTACAGGGTGGAACGAAGTTCAGCTGCCGCTGACTCAGGAGGGTTTGTTAGCCTGTCAACTGCAGTAAATAAGGTCTGAGTGTTATGATTGTTTTTGGTGATGATGTCAAGGAAGTAGGACTTCCTTGCATTTCTCACGTTTAAATTATATGGGTGAAGTTTCTCTTTATAGATCTCATAATGAACCTGGAGATTTGTTTTTCTCCATCTGTGCTCAGCTTTTCCATTTTTCACCAGAGTAGAGTTTCACCATGGAGACTTCTTCCTTCCACAGATAACCTTCACCTTAGTGGGAGCAGTAGTGTCCATAACATTTAACATTTTAGCATTGAATGTATTGATGAACTCATTGACTGAACCCCCGGACAGGGCAGGCGTCACAGAGAAGACCTGGTTAAAGATCTCACTACTGTTTTCAGTTATACGTCGTTTTGAGATCACTGCTGTCGACACATTTGTGTTCACTGAAATCAAACTCTCAAAGAAAACACAGGAATGACCAGACAGGCCCACATCAGACACATTCATCTTTGAAATGTTCAGACCCTTAAAGACCATTAAATCCAGAGTGTTTCCTCTATTGTATGTGGCCTCTGTTACATGCTGAGTCAGTCCAAAGTTTTCCAGGGTGTTACTCAGGTCTTTAGTCCCTTTGTCCTGAGCGTTGTCCACATGGATGTTAAAATTCCCAACAATAATGACACAATCAAAATCAACACAAATTATAGACAGCCTTTCACTGAGATCATCAAAAAGTCTGCACAGTATTTGGAAGCATGTAAACATTAAGATACACGACTCTGGATGAGGCCTTCAGCTGTAAAGCCACATATTCAAAAGACTGTAAACTTCCAGGAGATAACCGCTGACACTGAAATGATTCATTAACTAAGAAATAACTGCTGTGAGTGGCTGTAGGTTGGTCTGGAAGGATCCTAGGACAAATCGTAGCCGGGAGCCACTGCTGAGCGACAGTGGGTCACAGCTAGGCCTCTTTCAGCTCTGGCAGCACTCGTTTTAAATGTCGTATCAGTAGCAACGCTTGAAATGAGATTATTGGACAGATTTGATCAGAACAAATGTAAAGTAATATTAATACTAATACTGAAAACTGAACATGTTCCTGCTGGCTCATAGGTCTGCTTGCTCCACCCATTCCCAACATGGCGTGCACACTATGAAGAAAAAAGGGTATCAAAAACACCCTTAAGAAAAAGTGTGGGTGACATCACAGGCGTTTTTCCAGTTCTTCATTTACAGTTCATGCAGATAACACAGTTTCGACCAAACTTTAGTTGTCAGAGAGATGATCTCACGTTCATTCTGGCAAAGAGAGAAGTTCAGAGCTGAGTCAGTGACGGTGAAGGTGCCTGGGTGCTGTGGCTACAGAAACAATCCCAAAATTGTCACCGCTCTGACACTGTGGTCCCAAATACTCTAGGCACTAGCCGAAAATGTTTGGCATCAAGGCCAAACAACTCCACTGTGGTCTCATCGTTACTCCAGAGTCGTCCTGCCTATGGAGGAAATTACCGTAAAAACAAAAAAGTCACAATCCTTGAAATACTGACCTTGAATTAGGGTTTGGTGATATGATAAAAGTTTATAAGTGGATCGTTTTTAAATTAAAAGCTACAGTGCATGTAGCATTTACTTTTGCACAACAAATGAAAGTCAGTGTTGACGAGAAAAAGCTCAGTTGCTGTTTGCTAATAATTAAACATCATCTTAATGCACTGAGATGGAAGAAAAATGAAAAAATAAATAACAAAATAAATAAATAGACCAAGACTAATTTCTGGACAAAATAAGTTGGTGAGATGGATGTTTTTGGCCTGGTGTCCAGGCTGGCACATGAACACCACCAGGTGTCCCCTCCTCGGGGCCAGACAGCACTTCTGAGCTCTGCCACCTTTCATTTACTTTAATGGGTGGCAGTGTGAAAGCCCCATGGCACCAACTCCAGCGTTTGGCGGGCAGCAGGCTTGGACTGACAGAACCTCTTCTAAAAGTGGGAGAAAGGATCGAGACTCATAAAATGAAAGGTTGGCACTGTAAAAACCCAGCTCCAACAAGGACACAGAGGGAAGGCAGAGAATCAGCAAAACAAGCTACCCACCCTCACCCACACACACTCAGTCTCGCTGCAGCCTGCCAGCCCCCAACATTTACATTAGAAGAGGACAGACACAGTGGGCCTGTGGAGGAATAGAAGGATGGGGAGGAGAGGTCGGACACGCTATTGGGAGGTTGTAAACACTGTAAGACAGTATCTCCATGGAAGCCCGCGCGCTGCTCAGAAGCATCTCACCCCTCCACCCACCCACCCATCCAGCCGTCAGCCCTCTGAGTCTCTGAAAAGCCAAGTACCCTGGTCAGCGGGCCCCAGATCGGCCCCTCAACTCGCCTGCTGTCCTGGCTATCCAGTACAGCAGATGTGCGTGGAGCAGTGGCCTTGGATGACTGGATCCCCTGGGCTTTACAGAAGGCGAGGGAGGAGGAAAGATGATGAGAGCGGCCTTGACAGAGGGCTTGTGTGATCAAGCTCCCGTGTTTGCGGACAGCCTTTATTTACAGTAGACATCACAGTGTGGGTTCATACATGAGCAGGCGTATGTGCGTGTGCATGTTTGGGAGTTATTTTCCATATGGTATCCGTTTCTAGGATACCTTACAAATCACATTATATTCTCCTGATGCCTAACTCTTACACTTGTTACCACACTTCTACTGAATAGATCGTCATTACTGGTGTTGTTGGGTTTTTTTTCATTATTTCTCTCGTTAACTTTGCGGTTCTGTTTTTTCGTTCCTATGGCAGGAATCTGGGTGAGTTGATGTTTGCTGGTTCCTCCGTCCTCTGTCCAAGGCAGATGGCTGTCCTTCACGACCCTGTCCTGTTGCATGTCTCGCCTTGTTAAAAGCAATCTGTTGATTTCCTTAGTTAGACTGCTTTTTTAACATTTAGCAGTGTCCTGTAGGAGTACATTTATAATGAATTGGACTAAATCAAAATAGAAATGGATAGAATTTGAATTTCTCTCTAAGGTTGTATGGTTGAACTAAAAAGACTCTTTGATGCTCTACTTCAATACTCTATTTTAATACATTTAAATGAAAATATGTGTATAATTGAAATGCCCAAGGTGTTTTACAGCCCAGTTACAGCTAGAATGGGCTCCAGACATAATCCCACAGAGACCTTTAAACACTGTACCAAAGACGGACGGATGGATGGATGGATGGATGGACGGACGGACGGACGGACGGACGGATGGATGGACGGACGGACGGACGGACGGACGGACGGACGGATGGATGGATGGATGGATGGATGGAGGTTGCACTGCAAATCAAGCTATTTAATTTAATGTGATGGTCGTTTGACAACTATGATGGTCAGTTATTTCCCTTGAAAAGCTCTGTAAAGTACCTCTCCTGTCGTCCTAAAGTCTTCAAACATGTATTTCAGGTTAATTGGTGATTGAAATTGCCTGTAGGAGTAAGTGTGTATGGTTGTTTGTCTAAATGTGCTCCCGCCATGAACTTACAACCTGTCCAGGGTGAGCCTCCGCCTAAAGAGAGCTGAAACAGGGTCCAGCAAATCCCTGTGACCCTAAACAGGGATTTAATGCATAGTTAATGGACTGATGGATAATAAAAGCTTGAAAGCAAGTTGTACAATGTGAGACGTAATGATCTCGTATGACTGTAGAAATCATGCAGATTTGTAGGAGACCTCAGAGTTGCTGAAAAAGGCCTAAACCATTGGGGAATGTCCCATAATGCACTGGGGATCCTCGTCACTCCGCTCTCTTTACTTTCCATGTACGTTTATCCAGTTGTGTCTTTTCTGTTGTGTTTCTCTTTTTTGTCTGGATCCCAGGACTAATGTTTTTGTTTGTTATCAACTCTTTCCAGTCCTCTCTCCCCGTCAAACCGGCAGAGGCAGAGGCCGCCCCTCACCACCTGATCTGTTGGAGGCCTCATCCTGCTGAAAAGGACTTTTTTTTTTCCTTCGCACCATGGCCTTTTGCATGCACAGGATGGCGGACTGAAATAAAGTATAGATTAAATGGAAAATCTTTTCTTTTCATTTTTTATTTTTTAATGAATTAACATTGATGCGGCAAATTCCCTTAATGTATCCTGTCATGGTCAAGTTATTTTACCTGATTTCTAGAGATACCAACTCATTTGTCGAGGCCAGTTTCATTAGTTTGGTGTTTTTAAATGATTCCATTGAACCCAAAAGCAATTTCTAATTTTTATTAACGTTCAGTCAATTATTTATTATTAGTTTGTTCCGTTTTAGGTTGACAACTGTGGGTTTTTCTTTCTCTAATGGAAAAGGATCAACACATTTGTCCATGTGTGTAGGGCGGCCATCTGGCTCGACGGTCGTTTAAAATTCATCTCATTCTCGTGAAGTTTCCGCGCATCACCTGCTCCACCTTTAATCTATTGATCCTATAATGTCCATGTGGTACCCCGCATCCAATTGTAAAACTCACAGATAAACTGATAAAGGACAGATAAATGTTTTATAAAGGTCCCTTTTTGAGGATGATCACAGGGGAGTTTTGGTTTGAATGAGCCTCTCCTGAGCCTGCGGTCCAACATGATGGTGAGTGTTATGTAAACCAGAACTGCTAGGTGGAAGTTCCAGCGGAAAAATGATTCCTCCGCTGTTTTTATCTCCCTCCTGCATTTTCATTTGCATTATTATGTGATTTTTCAGAAGCTTTTCGAAAGTGAAATCAAAGGCTTCCAGTGTGGTAAAGATTCAGGCCTCTCACTCCCCTGTTGTCTTATCTGTATTAATCTCCCAGGATAGAAAGAAACATGGCATGGGATTGTTGGTTGATGGGTGAATTCCCTGAAAAACAGATTCCCATTCAGAAGCTCTGTATAAAGGCCTTTTATTGGGTACTCCTTTCGTTAGCCCTCTCACCTCTGTTATTTGGCACTTCACTCCTGGAGAGAAAGTGGAAAGCAGTTGAGGGATCCACATAACAGAAGTAAAAGGGTAGTGCTGGAAAAAAAAAAAAAAGCAGGCCTCGGGGCTTTTTCATGCACAAAAGGCAGAGTTAGAGAGCAAGGGAGGGAGGCTGAATGCTCAGAGAGTGAGGGGGAAGAGTACAAGAGAAAAAGCCGGGAAAGTGGGAGCAAGTTTACAGAGTTGGAGCAGGCGGTGGCTGCCAGGCGCTCTGGAATTCATGGTCGATTTGCGGTTGGTTTGTAATAAAAAGAAGCTGAAGTGGAGAAGAGGCTGGACCAGGCTGAGGGGCAGGCAACAGAGTGCAGATGCCTCTATTGGAGAGGGCTCCTTGTGAAAAAGTAGGTCCTCCTCTGAAAGTCCAAAACCACCCTTTAGAGAAAAGGACCCTTCTCTACTGTAAAGGAGCGTTTGGGACATTGTGGGGCTTGTCAATGGTTCTCGCTGGGGCACTGGGAGAATACAAGGAGGCCCAGTGTTCAGCACCGCAACTCCTTCTATAGAAGCCAGAACCGTGATGGGGGTCCCAGGGGCTCTACAGGGATTTTAGAGGGCCCAGTTTCAATGGAGACCAAGTCCTTTTAACTCGTACATTGTGCAAATCTCTTCCTCTGTCCCATAGATGGGAGAGGGGGAAATTCCAATGCAGATCAAACGGAATGTCTTAATTTCAAATGACCCCTGGATGGGCAAAATTTTTAGGGGCGCGGTGTGAGGCTTTCAGGGTGGGGGGCTATTGTACATGTACAGAGGGAGGGGCTGGGTAGGTGTGCGTTTAAGTGTAACACGGCTGACTGGATTCATATGTATGTGTCAAGTGTTGTTACCACAGGACGGGTAACATTGTGTTGCAGCAAACCAGTCCATCTCAGGTGAACTTGGAGCCAATCACAGCCTGTTACAGCACCTGTCAATCAACATGGCAGACCACTGTGCACAGGGCAACCTCCAGCTATTTTCCACAGTGTGTATAAAACTCAGTGTGAGCGGATTCTGCAATACTATGTTAGGTAAGATCAGTCATGGGTTGTTACAACTCTATTACAGTTTCACATGAAATCTTCATCATAGAGCTTCTTCTATTTTTTTTTTTTTTTAATCCAAAGTGGGGTATAATCACTCATGGAATCGGGGCAGATGCACACAGACGAATACAGCTGGTAATTCAGACCTCGGTTAACCACAACTTAGAAAAGACAAACTTTACACAGTCACCATGACCGCTGCAGAACGCTGCAGAAAATGTGGCTGATAAACACAGTGCCGTCCAATGTAGCCGCCATAGGTTTTCCCCTAACCTCACCCAGCAGTCTGAATATGCAGTGGGCGCCCAGCTCTTTTTTTATCTGTTTGTCTAACTCTCCTATCTGCCTGTTTGCTGTCACACATGAAATGTTAAAGGATAATTTTGGCTGGTCCGATTTGGGTCTTATTTTCATTTTTGTGGTCGTCCTTCTACAGTATATTGGCTACAACATTGTACTCACCAAAGACATATCTGAAAGCTGGTAACATTTGTTTCCTAAAGAAGCACAGAGGGTTTTTTTGTACGTTGTGTGCGTTGAAATAACAGTTTAATTTGTAGGAATACTTGCTTGCTTCTTAGAAGTGTCATCCAGCTCTCCTCTTGTCCAAGCTATCGACAAAAGCCAGCCAAAGTATCTGGACTCCCGTCCTGGTCACCCAGTAGCAAAAACTTTATATCGCTTTATTACATTATTCCTGGCTCTAATTTGGTGGATTTTAATCTGCATAAATAAACAATTAAATTAATTAACACACAATTAAAGATAACCTCTTCCACAGGACAGAAATCTCCCAAATCTTCAAAATATGCCACTTCACAAACATTTATGAGCTTTGTTTTGAGCCAACTCTTAGGATTGCGTCTGCATCCCGACTAGTAACGGGGAGCTGGTTCCTTGACAGAGGGGCCTGGCTCTGCCTGGCATTCTACTGTTGGAAACTCTGGAAACCACAACTTTCATCGTTCATAGTGACATAAACCCGAGTGCAGTTCTGTGGGGAGACGGTGGAGATGTGAGTTCGAAGTTACTTTGGCTGGTTTTTGCCACCAGCAGGGTCAGAGGACAGGGGACCACAAGAACTAAATTAGTTGATACAATCCAAAAGTAATTAAGTATTCCTTCAAGTGAAATAGAAAGTGAAAATACTCCTGGGTTTGCTTTCAGAACATTAATGCAGTCACTTCTAAAACTTAGTAAATACATTAAGGGCTAGAATGTCATTATATGCTTTGAAGATGATGCTGAAATAAGAGCCACAATGTAAAATGACCCTTTAACCCTCTGAAAACCAATGTAGCACGACTGAAATAAATATTGATGTGTAGTGATGTGTGACTGTCCTTTTGAAGTGATTCTAAACCAGATTCACACAAAACAAAACATACTAAAGCAACTATCATCCAGGAACTCCAGAGCAGGAAGCAGCTCTTCCTGCAGAATTCCCTCATGTAGGAGTCGGTGTGTGCCGTATGTGCATGTGACACAGATACAGTAGGATGAGCGAGCGTAACGCCACTGACTGCCGGGTTCCTTCAATTGTTAATCAGGAAGCACGCACTGACTTGAGATAACAAAACAAGAAGGGAGACTGCAGAGGACAGAAACAGAGAGAGGGTGCGGGGGAGGACGCAGTGATGCTCTCTCACCCCAGAGCGAAAGTAGTGCAAAGGTGAGGGTCACGGAACAAGAGAGAGCCGCCGAACGACTGCAAGAAAAACAACAGCGCGGTGAGTCAGGCCTGCGGTTTGGAAACTCAGCTGGTTGAATGTGTAAAATAAAGAGTACGACTCCACAATGAAGCATGGTCTTATGACATCTGCGCATTGTCTGCAGGGTTGATATCAACACACACACACACACACGCAGATACACGTAAGTCACAACGTTGAGAAAACTGATGTCACCTCAAAAATAGTCATCGCTAAAATGGCACATCGTGTTTGTGATTGTTCCACTAAACGTTCTCTCAAGGACATAGAAATTAATTAAAGCTCTTAGACTTTCAGTTAGAGCACATTTACAAAAACTCTGACTCTTTTGATTCCAAGAAATGCTTTAGCTTTTGACATTAATCAGAGCAGCTTTTGTATTAACCGTTACGGCACTAAGCGCATGCACGTCTATGCTCACCCACTCACAGGGATCTCCCTGTGCTTTATTGAAAGTTTTCATTTTGATACACAAATATATTTCTCATGAAAACATCCGTGTGGGTTTTTCACCCGGATTTTACCACTAATGGAACATGACCATAAAGCTGTCTGGGTTCTGGGTTAAATTTAATCGCTGTAGACATCTTAAAGGGTCTATTTAACTGACTAAATTTGAATAACCTAACAGTTGTAATGGCCGTGTCTAAGTACTTTGGCATTAGGAGCTTTGACAGCTGTTTACTGTGACTGTGGTCTACACCTGCCATCCATCCGTCTATATCTATACCTGCTTATTCCTATTCAGCTTCAGCGGGGTCTGCTGGAGTTGTTCCTTACAGGACCACATGTAGACAAACATTGTTATGGTCAAACCGATTAACCTGACACAAATGTTTTTGGACTGTGGGAGGAAACTGGTGTATCTGAGAAACCCCATGCAAGCACAGGGAGAACATGCAAGCGCTGCACAGAAGGACCTCAGCCATGGTTCCAACCAAGAACCTTCTAGCTGTAAGGCAACGGTGCATCCACCAAGCCACCCTGCTGCTCCCGGACTCACCAATAACACTCAAGGGATTACATCCTGCTTGCTCTATTGGTACGAACATGGCAGTAAGTTTGATTGCAGTACCTCTACTGACCACTAGGATCTTGCTTCCAAACCAAGCCCATGTTCTTTCAATCCCATGCTGAAATGTCCAACTTTGCACCAGAACTAAACATATTTATAAAGTGGTTCTCCATAGTTAGATTTTCACATCCATGGCAGCTGTGCTGAATCTTTCTTTTCTTTTCTTGTTGTTGTTTTTTTGTCCCACTCCAGATTAATTTACATAAAGTATTACATGTATGTATAATTAAGGGCATTGACAGCTGGCATTGTCACTAACTACCTGTCATCACTGTATCCACTTAGCGCTATATTGATTTCTGAACTGTCAATTAAGACATAAAAGTGCATTTTCATTTATACTTTATAGATAACACATTTTGTTGTGTCGTTATTTGTATAAACATACCACTGCAGGGGTTTAAAAACAGCTGTATCAAAGTCAAGAACTTTGCTTGACCCGGGACTCAGCTACGATATTCCGTAGGAGACCGTAAGCCTGTGATCTCTCAGCTGATGCACAGATAGCACTACCTGCCTCTGCTTAGGTAAACTTTGTCATCAGACTCTTTCAGACCAACTCACTTCCAGTCAAAACCTTTAATCCATATTTGCAAGCCATCCTGAATGTTCTGCCGCTTGATGGAGGGGAGCAGAACTTAACTGTATTTCCTTCACTGTCTCACTGTCAACAGCCATTACACGTACTGTGTACAGTGCACACAGTCTCATTTGAGTACCTACACAGCCCTTCAGTAGATCAGTGTAACACCAGCTACGCTTTGATCTAGAGTGCCGCTCTGCTGTTGTCGTGGTTACCCATTAAAATAGACAAACTGCCACAGTGATGGTGGGCCAGGACTTGTTCTATGAACAGGCATTTCACCGAGGCTCATTTGACCCTGTCTGAGGTACGAGCTGGGTGGAGTCAGCAGCAGCAGGACAATAAAACTATTGTTTATGAAGCTGCAAATCAGAGATAAACACAGACAACTTGTGATTATCTGAACTCTGTAGCAGAGTTTGGTAAAGACCCACACATCTGGCTTCCTGTGTGAGGCGGCACAAATATACACCGAATGGCTCATGCTTGTTTATGCCTGTTTGTTGTGTTTGGGTTGAAGCAATATAATTACCAGCAACTGAAGTGCTGAGCTGATACTACCTCACCCACTTTGGGTGTAATGGATGCTATTGTTTTTGTGCATGTAATTTGATTGGGGTACATCCCAGAATACTTGAAAACATTATGTTTGCTCATTTCTTTGGCAAATTGGTATATAATTATAAGCACATTTATATAGTCAGGTGGATCAGTGAACAGTTTGATGTCATCCATGTAGAGGAGGTAACTATATGGATATTTGTTCCATAGTGGAACAAATATCCATAGTCAGTTATGGTTTTGAGGCATAGAGGGTTCACATCTCTGCAGAAAAGCAGTGGGGGCAGAGCATCTCCTTGGTATATACCACCCTTTGTTGACCAATAAAGCACACTGGTAACACTTGAATAGAATTGCTTAAAACAGTGAGGTAACTCAGTCCAATTAAAATATTGTAGTTTAGGAACCAGTTGTCTGGCAGGATCCTTTAAAGCTAGGCGACAAACGAAGAAGAAACTCTTTGGATGACAAGCTGAAGCAACACAAGCTACTTGTGCAAAATCACAAAGTGTCACTTGTGTGACATGAGTCATGTCAGTAAACGATGATGCAGGACAATGTAAATTCATGGTGTTGGCCCTAAAACGGCTTTTACGGTAAGACCTGAGTCACTGCAGTCACCTTTTGGTCACCAGTAGCCATTTATCATTTCTGTAATACAGCTATTGTTGCACATGACAAGGGCTGAATTGTGTTTGAGGCATTACAGCACGTTTGTGTATGTGTTGCAGAAAAGGTTGAGGTGAAAGGCTGAAAGCTACCTGTAGGGAAGTGTCCCAGTATGTGGGTCGCGTCTGTCAGCCCGTAATCCTCAGTGATGTTTGAACAGCAAGCAGGTTCTCACCAACACAGTTATGTAAGAACTGGATGGACGCCAAGCATAGACAAACAGTGAAAGAGAAAGACCAGGGCAGGGAGACAGTGAGATTGGTTTGCACTTGTCATACTTAATTTACCTAAGCTCTACAATTAGGCCGGAATTTCTCTGCACCGCAGTTTTTATTGTGTGTCGAGGATCAGACGGGCATGCATGAGTGTGTTTGTGTGCAGTAATGAGCAGGTGTTTGACTAAAGGTTTGACTAAACAAAGTTGGGCAGCTGGAGATTCCCCCATGCTGCTCCAAGATTAACATTCGACTCGTACCACGGGTTAATCAGATGCCACATCTCAGTAAGGCGATGGAAAATAACCAGTGCAAACATCCACAATACTGACTGTGCTTACTGTAACTCTCTTGTGATAGATGATACCTTCTGTTGTTAGTAATCTAAACATCTCTGCCATACCTAGATACAACATCTTGAAAGCACTTTTGGAATGATGTCAGTGATGGTCAGTGTTATAGCACAAAATTTGTGTCCAAAGCCAACAGTCAATACCAGAGCAGTCTATACTTTTGTTCTTGTGGACTTACGAAACAGCATCAGTCACAGTGGAAGTTCTGTCACAGTTCAGTTCACATTTAGTCAAATACCACTGTATTTGTCAATGGTATTTCACCGAATACTGCTTTAACAAAGTGGAAGTAATGGCAAAGGGACCTAAGAAAATGAGACCGTTATACGACTGTTGTGGAAAGGAACAAAGTTTTGTTGGAGTTTTCACGAGAGAACGTAGTTGATCTGCATTCAAAGTTGTAGTTTTGTTGAGACAACGGTTATTTGATCATTTCCCCAAATGTTTTAGGAGATGTGTAAACCTGCTGCTTGAGCTGGGACGTCTCTGAGTGGTCTGGCGTTCCAACAGCAGAAAGAGCAAACACTGCATCCCCCCATCCTCCCAAGTAGGTTGTTCTGAGTCAGACTTCTCAACAAAGAGCTAGTGAGTTGGTATTAAAAATGGCCACTTCATTGTACCATTACAGTATGTGGGTATTTGATAACGTGCAACGAGTGTAGTTGAGGGTGATGAGATGACTACGAATAACTAATTATGTAGAACACTTTACTGCACTGCCTTATCTTCCATATGATTAGAAAACCAATATATTAAGATAGCTGTTATATTTGAGTGTAACAAGATATAACAGCCAGTGACACGTAAGCATGGAGAAAAATGTTAACCGCAAACATAAAACACTGTTTCATTTAATGACAGTAGTACTGAGATGGCAAATGCTCTGTGTCAGATCGATTGAGTGAATCGACGATGGGAATAAGTGGGTACAGATAAGATATTATTGGAATACAAATCAGCCCAACACTCAAGATGTGAGATTCTGTTTTTGAAATGGGTTGTGGATGTCATGGCATGAACACCTGGGGAGGCTATTGACGGCTGTAAGGTTCAAACAAGGGACATTTTTAATC
Organism: Xenentodon cancila; assembly: GCA_014839995.1. Lineage (NCBI taxonomy): Eukaryota > Metazoa > Chordata > Actinopteri > Beloniformes > Belonidae > Xenentodon > Xenentodon cancila. The sequence continues at coordinate 23,964,119 of CM026208.1, read as the reverse complement.
CTTGTCTGGCAACAGGGGCATATTTTTCCAAGCCAAGTGATGAAAATGTTGACACAATGGACTCAAGCCACACTCTCCTCGAGGGTGGTTCATCTTTTTGGAAACAGGTGCGACAGGTAAATGGGATTTACAGTTAACTCCTGAATGAGATTTCCCACATTCAGGACTATCAAAGCTCCAAAGTGACAACAGACAGAAATACAACGTTATATCCTCTCCCAATCTGAAGGAACAGAGGAATCGCAATACTCCTAGACTCTCGCTCTCCCTCCTTAAACACACAAGTTGGAATGACATCACTGTATACTAAGGTCTGATAAGGTAATAAGTCAACTAAAGCAATGACCTGTTTCATAAGGAAACCCGGGCTCGAAAATTGACTGAGACAAGCACACATCCACGCCAAGAGAAGAGTGGTTAATGATTACGGGTGTAATGTGATAGGCTTCACTGTTGCACCTGTCACATCAAGGATAGACTGACTCCCGCCGGCTCCTCACAAACCGGCATTGTTTTCATTGGCATGCAACACTGGCCACAAACAGTCTCCGTATGTGTTTGTCTGCTATGTGTTCACACAACTTAGTAAGTGTTACTATGTCTACAGTTTGGTGACAGTTTACCAGAGTATGAGGCTTTGAAAGTAGCTGTGCATTCAAAGGGGGCGGTTTTAAAGTCCACCACAGAAGAAGAAGCAGTTCACTGAAGCGGAACAGACCCTGAGGTCTGGAGAGTCACCTTAACCAGTCGTGGTAATGTCTGCTGCATATCTAAGCAGGTGTCCTAAACCAAAACTTAAAGATCAGCGGCTTGACTGGTCAGATTCTGGCTCAGGAACGCTCATTTTCATTAAAAAAAGTTGGTCCAGTGCTACGTCATGTACAAACACCATGTTCATTTTGAAAGTAAAAGTTTTTCCAACTTCAATAACATTTTTAAACGGTCTTCATTTGAAGATAAATGGAAAATAAGCCTTTTGATGTTCATTGTAAAGCAAAGAAAAATACACCAACAAAAAGGACGTTTTCAGCAGTTCACTGAGGAAAAAGTGATTGGCTTTTCATTCTTACACACCGTTTTATTTTTGCGTCCATAATGCCTTAAAAATGTAAATAATCTTTTAAGAGTTTTGTCTGTTGTAGCTTGCTTTGGAGCGCTCTGTTGTCGACTGCACCCCACCCATCACAGAAAGATTGTAGAAATTAAATAACTCAAAAGACACTTAAGAAAACATCTTTTCATTTTTAAGGAAGGTTTGCACTCGTAATATTTTTCAATAGACCCTAGATAAGACAAAAATGGCTAGAAATGACCATGTGACAGCCACCATAGAGTACCATAAAGAAAAGTGCTCATAAAATCACTAATTTAATTAAAATAAAACTATGAATTGATGTATGTATAGAAGTGGAATTAATTGTAACCACCTTGTATACCGTCCATATTACGACCAGTACACTCACCTCCAGTTGTAGCAGGTACTACAACAGTTTACGCTTTCATCTCTGAGAGACTACATGTGGAAAACACAAACAGCACTTTGAAAGTCAAGTGCATGAAAATGAGATGACGTCCAGTTTTAAGATAATAGGGTATCTGTGCCATTCCTGTTATCAGACCGACTTAATAACCACAGGGTTCTCTCAGGCTGCTAATCCTTTATAGGTACATACCTGCAGCTGCTCGTATTTCATCCCCCTGCCAGTGTCTGAGGTCTCTACTTAGACCAGAACTGGAATCTACAAGATATGACATGGAGCGGACAGCAATGTTTGAGGAGAAACTGTGGAAACACGCGAAACGGGTGCATACCTTGAAACTCAGGTAACACCTTGTGGTTGCTTGCTTTTAATGTTTGTTATTTAGTTGGGGCCCAAATAGTGCTCGTGTCTATGCAGAGATGGGTGTTGCAAAAAAACAATCGAGAATCTGTAATCTGTATTTTAAGACTCTCAGACAACAGTGCTGAGGCTCATACCTGAGAATGTAAATAAAAAACAGTAAAGACAAATGCCTGTAGAGTTTTGACCTTGCTGTCAGAACCCAGAATAGTTCATTAAAGGGGTGGAGCTTGAGTTTGCTTAGAAAAACAGGTATCAGACTCAGTTGACTGACAATCGGCTGTTTCTGTCATTCCAGGCATAGCAGAGACAGCAGAGAGCACAGCCTGTGGTGTTTTTCCAAGCTGCAGCAATGACAACTAGAAACAGAGAGGTGTAACAGGGTGAGAGGGAATGCGTGGCTTGTGGTGTTGTGATTAATCATTGTCTCTAAACTAAACAAATCATATTTACCATCTGGGTAACAATCACATGAAAATGTAAGGTGCTGAAGCTGACGATGGCATTTGATGAGGACAACTGGTGTCGCTAAGTTGTCTTATAACAGGACCTTAAATCTGTCCAGGGGTCCAGTCTGGAAGCAAATGTCTTGGGGCCTTCAGCGTTATTTTTGGGGGATGTTATGTAAGAGCTGCTTCCAGAATGGGAGTTCCAACTTTGGACTGAAGTAGCTTGAGCTGGTACAGATGAGGAGGGAGGTAAAAAAAAAACAAAAAACAAAAAAAAACAATCTTCACTTTTTTGCTCTTTTTTATATTGATGTGCAAAGGTTAGTATTGCCACTTATAATCCTGTTTTTCATTGTTTCTGCATATAACTGTTTTCACGATGCCATTATCCTAAATACGCAAAATTACCGTGGGCAACACTAAGTACCTCATAGCTGCTTCCAAAGGATTTAAGAGGGTAAGTTGCAGTCAGATGCTGCTAATCATGAGTCAATCTCAGCTCAATCTAGAGCTTTCAGGCATGTGTTAATACAATGCAGAGAGGGAAAGACATAAAAATGGTTATGGAGAAGTAAATATTGCTGCAAAACAATCTGCAACGAGTTGGAGATTAGTGTTCTGTAACGACAAAGATTATTCAAAAGTGGAAAGCAAGTGTGTCCTGGGACAGAGAGGCCAGAGAGCCAGAAGTGACTGGCCTGAAGATCCAACATTTCAGCAAAAAACCCCTCACACCCACTGTCAGGCACGGCTGTGCAGGAGAGATGAGTTGGAGCTGAGCCACAGGACCTGGCCACCTTGGAGTGACTGAGTGGACCATGATCTCCGTTGTACACCAGAGTTCTCTAGAGACAAATGTGAAGCAATGTTTTAAAGAAGAATTCCTCTACAGTCGTGTGAGAGACTGATAAAGCAGCGCAAGAACCTGGATGTACAAGCTACTCACTCATGGGCTGCTCAGAGCCTAGATTTTTATTTTTCTGCTTGATTTTTGTTAAATAAATAACAGCATGATGAAATAAAAGAAGTTACTTGTTGTTGTTAATCTGAGGTTGGATTTGTCGAATACTAAAACACACTGCGAGCAAATGATTTTTTATCATGTTTTTACACAGAAAACAAAGAATTAAAAGTTTTAATTTAGAGCTACATGACTGTATGTTACAAAGGTTCGGTACATTATAAATGTATTATTGATTTAATTATCAAGAATAAGTCAGTTTTGACTTCTTATGTCCTCTCTCTTCACTGATGTCCTCATCAGAATCCTCGCTTTTCTTTAAGACAAACTAAATCGTTTCCAGCGATCAAGACCTCAACACTATAATTGGTGCCCTGTACATTTTTATTTTCTGCTAAAAATCACAAACCACACAGTCCACGTATTCGCTGCCGAGGAAAGCTGGCAGACACTGTGACATGTCCAAGAACTTAACAAACCACCTTGATTACCCTCCGTATAATCTGCAGTGTAAACTTGCACAGCATACGGAAGAAAGAACATTTGGACATGTGAACAATAACCGCATATATTTGTTTCCCAAGCAAGTGCAATGAGTGTGTGAAATGCAGGTCAGGTGAGTCATCCTTTCTACCCTGAGAGAGCTGTCTGTTTTTTCACACTTGAATGGAAAAATACACTGGTGTGTGTGTGTGTGTGTGTGTGTGTGTGTGTGTGTGTGTGTGTGTGTGTGTGTGTGTGTGTGTGTGTGTGTGTGTGTGTGTGTGTGTGTGTGTGTGTGTACGAGCAAAGACACACAGGCTGATTCATACGCTTTTATGACTGCCCTGACAGCACTGCACAAAGCTGCGCTGAAAGGCCCAAGGACATGCAGGAGTGTACATGCTTGCACACACACGCACACATGCCAGCATAACTACCTATTCCCGCCCAAATTTCACACTTATACCACAGATCTCATACTATCACAGGTATCTTTATACACAAACACAACTTCGTTCACTAATTCAACGCGTTCGTCACAGCACAAGTGAACGCTTTCGCTGAACTGCTGCTATAAAAAGACAGCAGTGTTTAACCCGTCCTTGAAACTGAACAGTCGACCAAAGACACACATGCTCATACAGACACTCACACAACCTATATTACATGCTGCAATGTTTATGTTTAGAAACAAGTGCTCTGTCTGGCTACTGTGTCCTATATGCATGTGGTGGGGGATGTAAAGTGCCAGCGTGTCCACCAACAACCCCACTCAGTGTAAACCATACAGACATACAAAGCTCTGCTCTTGTCCCAGAATCCCTTTCCTTTAGTTACAAATTACCCATTTGGGAAGTCTTATGTGAGTGGTTTTAAAGTGGATAGTGGATTTTTTTATTTGTTTATGTTTTTGTGTCTGATTCTTTTTTTTCGTAGATCGTAGACCTCATCTTTAAACCAGAAAGCAAATGTCCTTTGACCTCTGGCTGTGGAGCAGAAATAAGCATTTACAGTCTGGTAAAACAAAACAAAAAAAAACATCCAAACACATCCATAGCTGCGTTTCTATTACACTTTTGAGCAAAAGAAAATCGAACCTCTGAAAGTTTGATAAAGTTTTCCAGTGAATTCTTGTAACTCTCCGCGTATGTCGTTCAAGACTTCTCTTCAAAACAATGACATAGAAAATCTCAACATTGAAAAAAATGGACTGAAAGATCTTTAGTCTTTACTAAATCATTGCAATTGCTGCTACCGACTTGAGAAAATAGTCAGATGATGAAGGCAGTGGATAATTATTCAAATTATTATTGAATGATTATTCAGAGGCAAAGCCCTTATGTAGGTATAATGGTTAAGTATTGTTACTGGACAACAACATCGTATTTATGAGGCCAAAAACACCTGGAAACTAGATTTTGATGACTTTAGACTGACCAGCTACGTCACATCCAGCGCTGGAAACTTGCAAAAATTGTTTCCATTACACTTTTGCCAATAAGTGGATTATCGAATAACCTGAAAAGCCACCTCCTGGAAGCGTAAAATATTCTGGAGTGTTGTGCAGTTAATTGTCCTAACAGACCACCGTGACTGGCTGTGGGCTGGAAGGGTCTGACAATGAGGCTCAGATAAGCAGTGTGCAGTCCTGACTTGACTTCTGAGCTGAATAAAAAACGTAACAAAGCCTGGTCTTTTTATTTTACAGATAGCAAGGCTTGTTGTGGTGTTAACTGTGATAAGATACCCCTGCCATCAGTTCTGGGTTGTCCTGGAAGAGTTTAAAGGCAAAGCAAACCAGCCCGAGGCAGATACCTTCGCTCCCCTTTAAAGGCTGCTAGCCAGGGCTAACCAGAGGACTCCATCTCGCTCATCAACTTCTTCCTCTTTCAGCTGCTGAGTTCCAGTTGAGCAATTTTCACATCATTTCAGAGCTCTTCCAAGTGACTTACCAGATCACCAGCCAAAGACTTACAAAAACAAGTGCTGCCCGAGCTGAAATGAGAGGAAGCAGAGGTCCAGTGGGATCCGCGGTCACACAGCTCGTGACTCACAGGCTTGCCAGACCCAGTAGTCTTGCCTGACCCAGTAGTCCTACCTCACCCAGTAGGCTTGCCTAGCCCAGTAGGGTTTCCTGACCCAGTAGTCTTGCCAGACCCAGTAGGCTTGCCTGGCCTAGTAGTCTTGCCTGACCCAGTAGTCTTACCTCACCCAGTAGGCTTGCATGACCCAGCAGTCTTGCCTGACCCAGTAGTCTAGCCTGACCCAGTAGGCTTGCATGCTTGCCTGGCCCAGTAGTCCTACCTCACCCAGTAGGCTTGCCTGGCCCAGTAGGGTTTCCTGACCCAGTAGGCTTGCCTGACCCAGTATTCTTACCTAACCCAGTAGTCTTGCCTGACCCAGTAGGGTTTCCTGACCCAGTAGGCTTGCCTGACCCAGTATTCTTACCTAACCCAGTAGTCTTGCCTGACCCAGTAGGGTTTCCTGACCCAGTAGGGTTTCCTGACCCAGTAGGCTTGCCTGACCCAGTAGTCTTACCTAACCCAGTAGTCTTGCCTGACCCAGTAGGCTTGCCTGGCCCAGTAGTCCTGCCTGACCCAGTAGTCTTGCCTGACCCAGTAGGCTTGCCTGACCCAGTAGTCTAGCCTGACCCAGTAGGCTTGCATGCTTGCCTGACCCAGTAGTTTTTCCTGACCCAGTAGGCATGTCTGACCGATAGGAGACTGTAACTATCCTATACCAACAAGCAGCAGGTCAAGCAATGATTGTTTGACGGTTCCTTGTGTGTATTGTGCACCTACACATACTGTCTTTCATCCGAATCCAGATTTTGGATTTCTTCTAGAGGATGAACCTCTAGCCCCCATGTGGGCTATTGATTCTGACTAGGTTGGTGCTCATACCAAAAAAAGTCCAGATGAAGCTACATATGGGTTTCCATGCACCCATCTGGTTTCTCCAGTGGGAGGCCATTTGCTGTCTCCAGAGCAGATCTGTGCTTTCACTCAGCTTTCTCCTTTTTCTGTTTAGTTAGCTGCTCTGCGTCTGTCACACACACTCCAGTACACCACTAGTACCGTAGCAGACAGGGGAGCTGCTCAGCAAACTGTGTCATCCTCCCCTGTTTCTCTCGTTTAACTTCAAACTCTGCAAGGACGCTCTGTTCTTCTGATCTTCTCCCTCCTCCTCCTCTTCTCAGTGTTGTCGTGACCCTTAAAAAGCCGTTGACCTCTGTTGGTCTTGCTGGAGGCATTCCAGTCATGGCTGCTCTCCGACATCGGGATGGACACAGGTCATCACGGGCAAGTTTACTTTAATAGGAAATTCACAGCTGTGGTCCGAGGTAAAAGTGACCTAGCCTACATTTGCAGGTTGAGGAGATTAAGCAAAAGGACTGACTTCTGTTTTTTTTAATGTATTTTTGCTCCAGATCTGTTTCTGTTGTTGTTGTGCTATTAGCTGAATGGCATCATTCTTTCTGAGCGTGATGTTAATGATTTCAAGGAAAACTGACAGAATGCTGCTAAATCTTCTGAGCTGTGCTAATTTAGCAGTATTTTCTCTAAAAACCACAGTTTTGTGTGAGGACTACACCATATGATAGCATGTTTTTTCTGAATCTTTTACTTTTAAACATGACTCAAGCAATTACTGTTTTTCATCCATTAAGTGAAGAATATTATGTTCAACAAATCTATACTGTCGAGTTGAATTGTTTTTCTTTGGTGTTTAGCTTCATGTCATTAGGTTTGAACATGCTTTTTTACAGCAACTCCTACAAAAGAAAATCTTAATTAATGTATTCCTTCTATCTTTAGCTCAATTTATAAGCTCCATTTCTATTGAAGTTAATCCATAATCAATTACAGTCATAGCTCGAGTTTTGAACCTGACTTCTGCCTTCATCACACTAGATTAAGACGTACGTGTTTCATGTTTTGACTCTGTATGGTGGTATTGAAGGTAAAACAATTAAGTCCCAACATTATCTTTCAGTTTTTGTCCACTTAACCCAAATGGTTCTTAACTGGATCTGCGTTTAGTTGTGGGGTACCTCAAGGTTCCATACTGGGACCCATTCTCTTTTCATTATGTTTCTGTTCTTTTGGGTTATTATTTTGAAAACAAATAATAAAAAAAACGCAACATCTCTTCCCAGACAAACTAAAAATCTTTCTTCTGTTCAAGCTGTACTGCATTATATCAGAGATGTGCAATCATGAATGGAGAACTTCCTTAATATGTACACAAATGAAACAAAAACTGTCTTTATGTTGGACAACCCAGTCTTTACCATGGTTATGACAGTGCAATCAGCCGACGAGAGTCTTGTGTGGTTATTGATTGCATCCTTAAATTTGATAAACAGATTTGCTTTTTCAAAAGAGGTTCTTAAGGCAACGACCTGACATGGTCTTTGGAACAGAAAGGTTCTACAACATAGGCTATGTAGAACCATATTTCACCCCTAAGGACTGTCCAGACCTTTATTGTGCAAACATAGCTCTTTATTAATGTAAAGGAAACATATTATCCTCTTTTATCACTGGCTGGGAGCCAGTGATAAAATATTATACAGTGGTGTTAATGAAACATAAAATACCACAGTGATACAGAAATGCTTCACACCTGTTTTCACAGCAGCTGATTTTAGCAGGTCACCTTTGCTTTTAGACTCTGGTCCACTTGCTTCCTCTGCAGGGTGTGATTCTTCTGAAATCTGGTTTACACCCCCCCCATTCCCAAGGTACAGTATATCCAGCATGACATGAAACTGGGTGGAGTTGAAGATAGAGAAGTGGATCATTCTACTCTGCTCTGGGCCTGTGATGTCACAGCTCTTTATGAGCATGTGCTCTGTACCTTTTTATCTATATATTTCTAATTGTACATGTATTTATTGTTGATTTTAGTGATTGTAGAGTATGTAACATTTGAAGGCTTGTAGTGTAGTATTTTGTCAAGTAAAGTTGTTTCAAATGTGTTGCAGAAATAAACTTTGACTTGACTTGATGATTCCACTACAATACTGTCCTCATACGTCAAAAATGAATGTCTTCAGTGCCTTTGTGTTCTCTGTGTGAGCTTTTGTGTTTGATTAGTGTTGTGTGTGTGTGTGTGCACGCATGTGTGTGTTTGTGTGTGTGCTGGTTTCCAACTAGCTGTAAATCATTTGTAGGTATGACAGGCCGATTTACAATCCAGATGGCCTCCCAGACTCCTGGGCTGTGTGCTAAACAGAGACAGTCTTCACTACAACGTCGCCTCGCTCACTGCCTACACGGACACAAGAACGTCTGCCAGCAGATACTCTGAAACCTCCTTTTTTGTTTTACAAGAAAACACCTTTTTCAAATGAGAAGCAGCTAGCACACGTGTAACCATAAAGAAATAAACACACTTGTGGAGTTTATTGGCCACCAATATGAATGTTATCAAATACAAGTCCTGGTTCAGCTTTTCATTGATCCACAATCAGCACATCTGCTCAATAAACTCACTTTATTATGTGTGTCTGCTTATTGCAGCCAACAGTCCCTTATCCAACAGCATGAGTAAAGGAAGTAAGGAGGAAAATTTTTATTACGGGACTCGTTGATAGTGAGAACTCTAGCAGACGAGCGCTGTTTTCGTTTTGTCTCTGGCCCAAGAAGACCAGAAGAAGAAGAAGCAGGAGCACAGAGTGTGATGAATGCACAAGAAAAGGATGGAAAAAAAGAGAGGGAAGATTTAAAGTGGAATTCAGATCTAAATCAGAGGTAAATGTCAGGTCTGATGGTTGAAAGCAGGTTTCTCAACATCTGTCATCGTCTTCAGCCGTCTTTCTCTTTTCCTAGCTGTCATTTTCCATTTTTCCGCTCTGTCACAGTCTCCAGGACACTTGAAGATGGCAGCACACCGTGACAGCCAACCCACGGGAATACAGCGAGTCCTGACAAGAAGTCCAGAAGCATATACACATCTGTATGCCACTTCAGATATAAACAAAAGAAACAGACGTGAGTTTTATCTTACATCTGCTGTATATGTGATCGAGCACAGAGGAAACCCAAGATGTACAAAGTTTTCACTTAAAATGCAGAGATAGGAGATGGCATTTAGGCCAAAAACATAAATATAAAACTCAGAAACTCTTTTTACACAAATAGCAATTATGGTATGTGTTCCTCTTTTTGCCGTTTCTCCGTTCGACAGGATATGGAAAGACTGTTGGCCCTCTTGTTTAATGTGCACAAACTGTGATCTGACTTCCATCTGATCATTTAGGAAAAAAGCAAAACTTCCTCCCCTCGCAAAGGGCATCGGTGCATTCACTAAGTTCCTTTCTATCGCTGCACAGCTAAAACACTGCAGGTGGAAATGACTTTGACTTTTACTGCGTCTAACAACCTTCAGCTGCACGTAAATGCGACACGAGGGACAAAGGCTAACATGTATCCAGGCTCACAGGGCTGTGAAGGTTGGATAACAATAGCACTAATGTGTGTGCTTGAGGTTAGTTGGATTTACCGGTGGAGCTTTGTCTAAATGGTCTTCATCCTCACAGAACACTTAGTGTTTTATAGAGTACGTAGAAAGACATCTCCACCTACCCGGAGAGGGCAAGCCACCCTTTTCCGGTCATGGCCTCGGATTTGGAGGTGCTGATTCTCATTGCAGCTGCTTCACACTCGGTTGCAAACCATCCCAGCACATGCTGAAGGTCCTGGCCGGATGAAGCCAACAGGACAACTTCATCTGCAAAAAGCAAAGATGAAATCTTGTGGTTCCCAAACTGGAACCCATTCGGCCCCTGGCTATGCTTGAACAGGTCTGACAATGGACTGGCAATGTGAACCAAGTTTCTGCTCCAGTCGTAAAGAGACAGAAAAGCCCTTAGCAGAGGGCCCCGCCCTCATACTCACAGAGAACCCCACACAGAATACCACGAGGGACATGGTTGAATGCTTTCTCTACATCCACTAAGCACACCTCCAGCACCCTGTGGAGGGTATGGGACTGGTCCAGTGTTCCACGACTGGGACGAAAACCGCATTGTTACGTCGTAATACACCCATTACACCCCCCCCCCCCCCCCCCCCCCCCCCCCCTTAAAAAAACACAAAAGTACAAACAGGGCGTCCCATCACTCGTAAATGAATGTAGAGTGTAGAGTATATATCTATATCTATAGATCTATGGACATAGATATATACAAACACACAAACACACACACACACACACCCACACGTAAGCAGTTCTTTTCTCTTTCTTGTCACCATGTACACCTTCCAGTCATTGTGCAATTGTTGATGTGGGCTTGGTGATAAAAGACGGTAGTTCCTCTTGTTATGCACAAGTTCCAGCTTTTAAAGAAGGCAGCACCCTGATTGAGTCAGCAATCTGCTCCTCTGCTTTTCTGCGGAGTGCTTGTGTTGCTTTTTGTTGGACTAAATGAAGATAAGGCTCTTCTTTTTCTAGGAATATGTGATACACACACACACACACACACACACACACACACACACACACACACACACACACACATATATATATATATATATATATATATATATATATATATATATATATGTGTGTGTGTGTGTGTGTGTGTGTGTGTGTGTGTGTGTGTGTGTGTGTGTGTGTGAATGCATGTTTAATGCTGGACAAACGAGGTATGTTATTGCTTCCCCGGTGCTGCAGCTGAGTTGAGGGGAGGGAAGTAAACTCCGGGGGCGTTATCCAGCGGTACCAGGTACCATGACAGCTCGCTGTTTATTTGGTTGGCCTCTAACATCCATAGCTGGCTGTGAGAGCTGGAGAAGGTGGGTGGATACATTCTGAATTACAACAACATTTGCGTTGCGAATTCCCCCAAATGGCATTGCAGAAATATGACCAGCAGTCTCCCTCCGCTACTCCTGCTGTTGTGTTTATTGAACCCAAATCACTCCTTTCTGAGGCTCTTCAGTTCAATGATCCGAGTTTCTTTTCTTGCAAAGCTGCGGTTTGTCATTTTAGTCGCCAGTTGCAGATTACGGTTCTGTAATATCGACCATCGCCTGTTGGAGCCAACCTCAGGTAGTCAGTTGCTGAACTAGTGAATGTAACTCCTCCGTGGAGATGGCCTTGATATAGTTGTCAATGGCAACGCAACGCAGTGTACAAGCCTGATAGCTGAGAACACACCAAAACAGGTGTGGGATGAAAAAAAAAAGTCTGTCCTCGAGAAAAAAAAAAGATTTAATATCAGTGTGGTGTTTCCCTGATGGAGACAATCGCGGGAACAACATGGACTGAAGAGTGAAGCCACTTTTACACAGATTGCGTATGGCGTGAGAATAAGATCAGATTTGGCTTTGTTCACTAATCTCCCTACGTTGACTAGATCTCACCCAAAACCTACAGTACTTAGCTGGTTTTCATGTTTTCTGGAGCTGTGATTTTTGTTGTATAAACTCAAAAATATTTTGTTGCATCACCTGCTCCAGTTATTCTGTAAATTCACTCATTTTGCACCCGCTCACTTTCTGCTTTTCCCCTGCCGAGCTCCAGTTCATCAGAGGGCAAAGACGCGACAAACAACCTGAAACGTCCTCCCTGTCCCCCATCAGCTCCTCATGCATGAATCCCACCAGAACCTGCATATTAACAGATGAGTGCTCTGCCTTACGTCAGGTCTCGCAGGAGCTTTAGACAACAGATGGCGATAAATAGTAGAGCGGGTGGTTGTGCTGCGTCATGGAGGCTAACTAGAGGGGGTTAAATCAGGTTAGACTTGCAATAAGCAGCCTCACTTTGGGTCTCAGACTCCTCATAATTCGTTCATTCTGGTTTCGTACAACTCTTCGCCGTTGAATCTCACACAGGTTTTTCTGTTGAGTTTTGCTTCACCTTTTCTCTCCTAGGAGGTTGCAGATACTGGCCTACTGCATTAACTTTTAGAAAGACAGTCACAGGAAGCGTGGGCCTTGTCTACTTGATAACACAACACAGCTCAGTCTTAGTCGCAATCCATCTTGGCATTAATGTGCAGTATGTATAAAGTACAACCATGTACAGTACATCCTGAGGGCAGCTTAGTAAAACAGAGGCGGTGAACTTCTTAAGTGTCTTGTCATTGCGACCTGTGCTGTTTTTGAGTGTGTTTCTCTGCACAGAGCACAGTTATGTCACATATAAACGCTGGTTAGACTTATAACCAGAACTGCTGCATCCTCAGGCCTGATGAACTGCTTTTTGTTTTTTAAAGTTACAAATTCAAACAATATCTCATATTGGCCCTGCACTCTGAACTCATTACTTTGTTAAATAGCAGATCACCAGCAGGATAAATAACGAATGACACTCAAGAGTTATATAGTCATAGTTAAGCAGAACCACAGCAACTGATGATTAGAAATAATATTTGTCTAATAACGGCGTATCTACGGCTCTTATCAGGCAGCCTGTGTGCTAGACTGAGCGAAATTCAGAGAACAAGGAAGTAAATTATTCAGTGCATTACACCATACGACACCTATGAGGGTGAGAAAATACATGTGTTTTACCGAACTGGACTTAAATGTACCTAATTGTTTAGATTTTCTGCTTTCAGTTAGAAGCCAAACCTACTTGTTTTATTCCTATATTTTTATACAAAAGCCATCAGATTTAGAGAGGTCTCCTAACTTCTGTACAAGACTACAGCGCAAGATGCCAAACATGCCAAAAACAGTTCATTTTAAAGGTTTTTTAAACATCCTACAAATGATTCCGTCTTGGAAGAACCCTAAAGAAACTTTTTCTGAACGTTTTCCACAAGCTGCCGATGTGCCCGGGTGCACATTTACAAACAATTAAGAATGAGTAAAAGTTTCCCAATACACACATTCAAAACACATCACGAAGCATGAAAGCCTGTTTGTCCAGGGGGACGGCTCGTAAACTGAGTCAGGCATGACTGGGAGGCTTGACACGAGGAAGCAATCACATCGAGCAAGATGGAGTTTACATAAACAAGTCACAGATCAGGTATGCAGGAGCAGATTTTTTAAAAAGATGTAATATTACACTCGCACAGGCAGACGGGCAGGTAGATCTGCAGATAGACAGCTGCACCCCGTATTCAATAGCATTAAATGGACTATTGTCTCATAACCTTTTACCACCCCAGGCCAGAGATGTTCCTCATGCTGCATTATGGGTTATGACTGCTCTGACCACAAACAGATACAGCTTTATTCCACTCCTCCGAGGCATTCTGTCCCAAAATGGGTCCAAGTAGCCACAGACGGGGGCACAGGAAAAGGAAACACAGGAAATGTGTATCGAAAATTATATGAAACCTGCAGCAGAGCTCATCGCCAACAGCATCTGCATATATTTGCACAGATATCTCCAGCTCTGTGCTTTGAGTAGAACAGCTGCTGGATGTAATACCCCAGCACCCGCCAGAGGCCGTATTATGCAAAGAGCTGATGACAACGCATTGTGTCAGACTGAGTCATATCCTCTCCGCGGGAGACTTTTCATTCTCTTTTAATTATCTTCTCATTTTCTTCCATATTTCTTCATGACGATGACTAATCTTCGTTGAAGTTTAGCAAAAGTTAATCCCATTTTAAATGAGCTGGACTTCACGTGGCCAGTAGGGAAATAAATATTTAAAACCTGTACTGAGGTGAAAACCAGAACACCAGAACACAACATCGGTACTAGTTGGATGTGTATTACAGAACCCGTGCTCATAGTTCAGTTTGTACTTAAAAAATAAAATAAAATTTTAAGTGAGGAACACCACCACCCCCCCACAGTTGTCATGGATTGAAATCCAGTTAACTTAAACCATTTGAACCATTTCTGCAGTACAGTTGGACGTTTTAACATAAAGTTCAATGCAGATCGCATCCGTTTAGGGGCCCTAGTGGTCATGGCAGGAATTGCACCCCGCCTGAGCACTCCGCCTGCGAGAGCGCAAGTTCTTAAAACCAACTCAAAACCTCAAAGCACAACTCTATTTCTTTGTTTTCAGCTTCCCCGTCTTTGCCAGCACTCAGCTGTGCATCCTGGACTTGTGAAGTGGGTAACAAAAAGCTGCCACACTCATTTCACAAGAGGCACTCTCGAGAAAACAGGACTGAAGCAGAGTGGCTGACTTCTGGTTCTGTGAACAGGACTTAAAAAAAAAAGGTTTGAAAGAGAGCTTTGAACTGCAACTTTGTGGCACTTGGACCAACACGTGTCAGAAATGTTTCATTAAGAAACAAGCACCTTGGTTTGCTTCGTAATGACTCAGCACAGCAGTCCTTGTCCATCGTGGCGGCTTCAGGTTTTGAGCTCATGCTTCAGTCTGTAACCATGCTATGTCATGTGTTTTCCCACAAGCTGACATTCAATATTACAAACATTCATTACTGCAAATGAACCCACAGCACTGACACAGAGGGTCAACCTCACATTAAACTTCAGGATTACAGCTTCAAGCCTGGACCCTTCCAGGCCCAACCAGAGCCGGTTGGGGCAATCTTTAGAGTGGTAGAGTGGTTGACTTGGCCTTACGCACAGTCACCGATTCAGCCCTGCGATGACCGCAGCGGCGCATTATCTTCAACCACCTGTCTCTGCATTTACAACCAGGACACTCATGTTCACCAGTTTCTGACCAAGCCAAAACCCAAGGCCCCGACCATCATCTAATTGAATCTACAGCGTTTTGGGCTCATAAGAGCATCTTAACACAAACTTGCACTTTGGATCAAAGTCAGACCTCCTCAGTTGCTGAAGGAGTGAAACCCACTCATGTTTTATAGTCAGTTGGTGAATTTTCTCCTGAAAAAGAAGGATTTTTTTCACATTAAAGAGGTGTAATATCAGAACCCTGCCTCCAGTTTTGATGTGAATAAGCTGAAAGTCTGCTCCGAACTGATTAATCGCTTTTCTTCTTATGACTGTAACTTGAATATGTTTTAGGAACCGCACATAATTTGCTTGTGGTGTGTCAGAATTACAGCGAGTTAAAACTCAGCAGACAAGTTTCAAAGAGCAGGAGATGTGGATATGATATAAACCTGGAACACTGTTTTTGACATTTCTTTTGCTGTGAAAGTCTTCCCACCAGCCTCTGTGTTGGTTTTTTACTTTAATCTATTTTCCAGAGAAAAATGCTCACTGGGAAACGTTGATTTCATAAGCAGAAACACTCAGGTCACTTCTGTCAGACTTTTGTTCTCTACACAACTCGTGGAAGTTAATATTAGCCGGTTATATAAAAACTCAAGTACCGTTCTTTCTCTGCAGAGAGGGAGCTGAACTGCTGTCCACAAGCATATTTTTTTATCATTTATTATTGACCAACTCTGTGAAGTTTAGTCTCTTCAGTCTGAAGGGTCAAAGCAGTTTTCACTTACACACAAT
Organism: Xenentodon cancila; assembly: GCA_014839995.1. NCBI lineage: Eukaryota > Metazoa > Chordata > Actinopteri > Beloniformes > Belonidae > Xenentodon > Xenentodon cancila. The sequence goes on along the minus strand of CM026208.1, from coordinate 23,948,010 downwards.
AAGAAAACAAAGAAGCCATCTGAAGTCAGTACAATCACCGTATTGTTGCACGCAGGCGTGAGTGAGAGAGAAGCCGGAGTCTGACTCAGACAGGAGGTTTATTAAGGGGGCAGATAAGACACAAACGGCTTTAACCAGCCCGTCTCAGTTTTACTCTCATCTGAATACTGTTTCAAAAAAATCCATCCAGAATCTTCTGAGAAGAAAGATAAAAGTGTGATTCTCAGCAGAGCTGCAGAAGAATTACATGGTTAGTCCCCAGTGGGCTAATATGAGTCAGTGCTTTGAGAGTTAAAACCTACTTTTAGTCCCTATGTGGTTTCACATTCAAATGTATTGTATTTACATGCAAAATAGTTGCATACTTTAACCTCAGTGTGTAAGAATACTGTAAATTACCAACAGTGTGTGAAACAGGTCAGGATAAGCAACAAAAAAAAAAGAAAATTAAAGCAAATAATGAAAAGCTGAAAATGAAAGTGAAATGCTGTGAACAAATGACCAACTCGTACAGAGATCTGAAGCAGTCTGACTAATCATATGACACTGCTGCAACACACACACACACATCAACTGACCGCTGTATCAGTTTTACAGTCCCTTTCACACTGTACACACACAGTTCTGCGTCTTTTATTTGGGTCATGTTGAAAGCAACAGTGTGACTTGGTCGTTGTTGGATTAACGGTCTGATGATGATTCACTGGTGCTTTGTGGAAACATCCAAAATGGAGATAAATTTAAATTCCTTTAAAGTCATCACTCAGCGCATGAGTCTGCACAAACTGCATTCATTTCATTCTGCTTTGATCATGTTTGAGGTAACAGAGGTCTGCTGGATCCCATCCCAGCCGTCACCAGGTGAAAGGTGGGAGCGCCTTGCACGGGTTCTGAAGTCCATTACAGAGGCAACCAGAGGCAAACGAGACACGTGGCCCAATAACACGCATAAACCGCCTGGCGAAGGCACGTGAGTCTCAAGCCGAGTGACTGCAGGTCCCGGCGGACCTCTGCCGTTTCTAGTGTCCGCTCTGGCAGCAGCGGTTAGTGGTCTGTTAGAAGACTTGGAAGGGTCTGAGGTGAAAGAATAATTTTACCTAATGTGGTAAAAAATAAAATAAAAATGCATCCCCTTAATTTGTCCTGCATGTGGAGTCTATGGTGACTATGGGACTAAAACTGTTTTTCTTTTAATTAAACCAGACTGTAAGTTTGTTTAATCAGCTGCAAAGTGACGTGGTAACTTGAAGATCAGTGGTGACCAACTCACTTTTGGAGAGCGCCCCTAGTGGCCAGTAGAGAAACTGTTTACACCAATTAAATCCATAAATTTGTTTTTACAGAAATGTCATATCCTGAAGATGACCAGATCTCATCTCAGTTCTTGACAGAGAATAGTTATGTGTTTCCAAGTCAGAATGTTGACTAAAAAATGCAACAACTATTTCATTAAGACCACAGGAAATTGAGGTCTTTTGAAAAAAGAAAAATATGTCTCCTTTAAAAACTCGGTTTGGGTATCATGCACTTATGCACTTGTTCCCAAAGTGGTTTTCTGAACTCGTATGAGTTTTAACATTTACACAACACATTTTTGAGATGATTTCAACGCCATGGAGTAAAAGTCTGTTTGGTTTTTATGTTTTTGTTTTTTCAATTTTAAAGATATCCAGCTGTAAGTAAAGTTTACGAGACTCCTAAATTTCCAATGATGGATTTGTTTTTATCTTATCTTTTATAAAAGTATTAAAAACAACTTAAAATAACATTGTGAGCACCGCAGAAAAAAATTCAATTTATCGCTGTTACGTTGTTGGGGTTTTTTTGTAGTTTCTTTAATGACTAAATATGTGACATAAAGGCATAAACCGCCAAATTAAACCAAAACTGTGAAAATAGGTTATTGGGTTGTTTGTGTGTGTGTGTGTGTGTGTGTGTGTGTGTGTGTGTGTGTGTGTGTGTGTGTGTGTGTGTGTGTGTGTGTGTGTGTGTGTGTGTGTGTGTGTGTGTGTGTGTGAGTGATTTTTCAGTTTTAGGCCTTTGGCTGTACTCTTGTTTAAAACAACATTATATATATATATGATTTTATGTTTTATGCCTCCCACTTGTGTGTTACATAAAGTCATATGCAATATAAAGAGGTGCATCATGGGAGAGTGCATCCTAAGGCCTCTATACCAGGCAATATAAGAAGGATTTATGATGATGTTCCAGTGAGAACGTGGATCATAGGTAGTCTGTAAGCAAAAACACAGCGTATAAATGAACGTGGATTATGCAACACAGGAATAATATAAATCAGACAGAGAGGATCTTAGTACCAGGAAAATAAAAGCACTTTTTAGCGTAAAATTATTATTTTACAGAAATGAATCCAAAAAGAAAACCCATGTGGACAATACTAAGTATCCCCTCACTGACTGTGTAGATTTAAAAGGGTAAGTTGTAGCCACCTCCTGCTAATCTGAGTCCTCGATCATCAGCAGGTGTGCAGGCCTCTATAAAAGCCAAGATTCTGGCAGTGTTCTGGTCTGAAGCATTCAGGTGTGTGGGTTCACACAATGCCAGAAAGGAAAGACATCAGCTAAGGTCTTAGATAAGTAGTTGGTGCTGCACATCCACCAGCAAAAGCTTATAAAACTTTTTTTTCTTAAAGGAAAGAAGAAAAGTAGTTTTCAGTGTTCTGCGGTGAGAAAGATAATTCACAGGTTTTCTGTCTAAGCAGGAGTGAATGTGAACATCACGGAAAAATCACCCCAAGGTCTAATAGTGCAATTATAGGCAAAAAATAAATAAATAAATAAACAAAAATATAAAAAAAGGTCTTCTTGAGTCTATTAATTGTTGAACTCCACCTCAACACAGCAAGCTTGACTAAAACCAAAGAAAATTTTAGCAGAAACCCTCCATCAAACACGACAACAGAGAGGTGTCACTTGTCGTTTGTTTGCTGTCAGGAAACCGGGGCAGTCATTGAGTTGGCCCTGAACTCCTCTGTATAACAGCGTATTCTGAAGGCAAATGTGAAGACATTTATCTGCCAGATAAAGCTAAGTCCATATTGGGTCACGATCTGCACAAGGACAAGGGAAAAATCAAATAATCAAGGTTTTGAAGTGTCATAGTCACCCAGTCGTTCTTATATTTACAGCTGAAATTCTCTGTTTATTCAATCCTAAAACCCACTATGTCCAAACTAAACTGAAGTGGTGGATTTTCTGTTTTCTACCTCTGTTCATTTCAAGTCCTGCCTTTCTTCAGATCTCCCTCTGTCCCTTTATGTGCCTCATGATCAAGCAGCACAAAGGCTGAGGACAGTTTGGCCTTGACGTCAGACCCATTGAAGGTTGCCATGCTGACGGCGGCTGCGCCCTGCAAAGTCAAGAGAGAGAGAGAGAGAGATGGTGTGATGTTTCCCATTGAACCGGTACGTGTCCGTGTCTGTGTGTGTGGGAAGATCATGTGGTTGTTTTTTTTTTAAAGTGCAGAGATCTGGTCATATGATGTCAACACCTCAGTAGCGTCTATTACCTACTTAGGTACATACAGTCTTGTTTCAACAGACTGTAGATGTACATGACGAACCAACCGTGCTGTGCATCTCGGGAAAACAGATTTAACGTGAGGGACAAGTTGGAGCGTCGGGTTAAAAAAGCGAAAAGTTAGTCATTAAAAACCTGCACTTAGAAAAAGAATCACGCTCCACAACTAAATATCCTTTACTTTGCGTACTTTTCTAAATATGACGGTACTGTCCTGGTTTCAGTGACTCTGCCCATCCCTACACATTAAAACAAACACTACTCTTTTGCAAACAGTGCCTGACCCACTCCCACGCTGCTGCAATGACATCTGGCAAGTCTGGAAAGTCTATAAAGGTCATGTGAGCAAACAATGACTTTATACTTTTTAGGGCTGTAATAATGTCTTAGTGTACTAGTGTGTGTGTGTGTGTGTGTGTGTGTGTGTGTGTGTGTGTGTGTGTGTGTGTGTGTGTGTGTGTGTGTGTGTGTGTGTGTCTGTGTGTGTGTGTGTGTGTCTGTGTGTGTGTGAGGTAACTACCATGTGCTGTGATCAGCTGTAGGGCCGGAGGCCTGCAGGGAGAATTCCTTCGTGGTCAGCCGACCCCGACTGTCCCGTCTATCTCTGCCTCCCTCGTTATCGCTCGGCCTCACTTGCATTCACATACACACAGTGAACTCAGTCACCCCACTCATGTCATTCTCTCAGAAAATCACATAGAGGCCCAGTAACAGAGCAACATACATATACACTCAGGCTGTCATTAAGTTCTGCGCTGAGCAACCAAAGAGAGACACCAAATCCTATCCTGTGGGCAAAAAGCTGGAATAAGAGTTTTGATTGCAGAGTACTTTATTGACCTACATACAACAGCGGCAGGGTTAAGCCGCCGTCGGTGGGTTCTTGAACGTTTCTTGGACGTTTGCCAGTGAATTCAGACGCTGTCATGAGTGATGTATTACTGTAGTGGCTGAGTCTCTAAGATAGCTACTTACCCTCAAGCATGTTGATGGAGTAGATGAAGAGTCATGTAAACACAGCACCAGCAGAGCAGCCCCGTGTCATTTTGTGAAATCAGCACCATTGTCCCTGGTCGCAGCAGTGTTTAAAGAGGCACAATCCACAGAAAAAACTAGTTTATGTCAGTGGGTTTCAGTCAGTCACAAGTGATCTTCTTGGGAACACTGTCTATTAGAGTGCAGATAGGAAAAAGCTCTCTTAAGGTGGATTTACATTACACTTTTTCACAAAACAAAAGCAACAATTCAAAAATGATGACGAGGTACCGCTCGGGGGTGAGGTGGGGGTTCCAAGAACCTCGTCCTGCGTGACTTATCTTTAAAAAGATCTCGACTTCAAAGAAGATGTATGGAAACTACTTTAGTTTTGGCCAAATTGTTACGACTGCCGCTACCGCTGTTGCAAAAATAGTCTACAGAAGACGACGGCAGCGAAATGATGACTCGGATAATCATTTGGTCTGGTCATATGATGGACTACGTCACACCCAGTGATGCCGGAGATGCAAATGAGTAAATAAGCAAATAAGTAGCACTTCTGTGCTAAACTGGAGAATCAACACGTCTGAAAAACCACGTCATGAAAGCGTAAAAGGGTTTTTGCAGCAGTTTTTTCTGAGTCTAGGTGTTTCCGTTACAGGTTTTTCTTTGTGATACTAATAGATTATTAACAGTGTTGCACCATCAACTTAAACCGTGTTTCCACTGAGTGGTCCAGCTCAGTTAGGGTCAGCACGGTAAGGTTTGGAAGGGCAAGCGCCGACCTGGCCGGTGTTCCCGCTGCCAGGTGTGTAGGTGTAACGGCTGTAGCAGCACCAACTATGTAATAATATGAGATCAACCGGTGTGACCGTCAATAAAATAATTACACCATCAAGAACAGCTCCATTTGAGATGAATACAGAACACACAAAGTGAACCGCACCACAGAATCACTGACTTGTTAAGCTGGGCCAGAACGGATGACATCATGGTCTTCAGTGGAGGGGTGACCATAGCGACCACACCCTCTCTTCCTGCACGCAATGGTCAGTAGCTTGTAGAAGGCTACCATTTCTGTTCGCTCCGCTTCAGCAGTTCTGACCTTTATTGTCCTTCAGTCAATCTGCAGCCTATTCCTTTTACTGCTTGTGACCCCCTTGCAGCCATAGTTTCCATCATCACCAATCTGAATACTTTCTTGTTCAAGCCCTACTTTTAAGGACTTGTGACTTGACTCGGTCTTGAGCGTTGTTGACCTGGATTCCTGCATTAACTGTATTTGGACTCATACACCAGAGACATGCCCTGGGATTTTTATATCATTTAGTTTTGGGTAACATGCCATCATGATTTTCATGAGATAACGTCTACTATTGTAATACTATATACTATATACAGATCTGTCGAAGCTGCATGTTCCCACATAGTAATGGTGCTAAAATGGTTAAAAGTGCTATAATAGGTTTTCTATCTGCAGAAGTTGTATCAAGGAGTGTGAGTGGAGGCTCGCTGACAGATGAACTACAGTTAAAACTCACCATTGTTGTCATCCTTCATGTAAAGTTAGTCTGCTGCTACGATGCAGAGCTGCAGCTGCAGCCTGTTGATGTTAAACCGGAGCTAACTCGGTTAACAACGGTTTGTCAGCAGGAACAAGCCATCATGATGTGGTGCAGTCAGACTTTTACTTAAAATGCTCATTTGTAAGTTAAACAATTCCTTGGTTTCACTTTAATTTGCTATGGCAATAAAACTGCTTACTAGACAATAAAATGTAATCGAGGTTGTTCCCTTAGCTATCGGGTACGCAGCTGCGAGGGCTAGTAAACATTTCCATGAACGTCATGGTTTTGAAATCTAACAAAAACATGTTTGCTTAGAGGTGTCTAAAATGAGTTTCAAAGACTTGGAAGTGAGTCAGATCAATAATGCATTTGACTTGGACTCAACGTGGGTTGTCCTTCAATAACTTGGACATGTACTGGGACCAAAACATTGGAGCCTCGACACTGGACTCAAAGTTTGGTGACACAACTACGACACTCTTGAGGGAAGCTCTGCGTTTCCCAACAGACAGAGTCGGTTTGTTCAGTTTCGGATCAACTGGGGTTGGGCGGCGTCAGCTCCTGCCGTGACGGCGTTGACCAGAGCTTTTAAAAACTGTTCTTTAAAACAACCCATCAGCTGTGATGATGAGTTCTCGCCTCACTTTACATAATCTGTTGAAAGGATCCAACAGTCATTGCGTCTGGTCTTGATGGGACAGTCACAGGTTACTATTATGACTAATTCAATGTAAAAACGTTTTATATATATATATATATATATATGTTAATTTAGAGGTGATTCAATTTATTGCAAATAAAAATTAAACTGTGACGAATTGATTTTTCTTTAGCAAGCTTTTACCATTACGTATCAATTGTTCTTTTTTTCTTCGTATTTTGGTATCAGGGATCTTATTTTAGTGTCATGATCCCAATTCAAAAACCTTTGGATTCCATTTCAACATGAGGGGATCAGGAGTTCTCGGAGGATTACGAGGTGAGAAATGACTTGTTTCTGTAATAATTATCAAAGTCAGGATTTTAAAAGCCTGCATCTGTTCTGCGTGTTTATCTTGTTGACATTAGCTCTAATGGAGCATGAGTCTTATCCATATCTAGCCTGAGGGAAAAGCGAAAATATCCCTGCACTAATATTACACATGCAGTTGCGTGCACAAACATCCTCATATCCAGTCATTCAAGTTATCAGAGGGCTGACGGGTGACGTTAGCAGCTGTCATGGTTAAAAAAACAAGCCTGCAACATGCGCATTGCTAAATATCAGCTTGAAGGAATCCAGATCTGGCCTTCCAGACCCCCAACACGCATGCACAAACACACCGGGCCTGCTCCTCACCTGTCCCAGTGGCCGTATGTTTCACATGATGTCATTTGATCAACTGTTAAAAGTTCTCACGTGGAACTTGTAAGATAACAACGGACATGCTTTTCATGTGATTGGGATCATTTTGATAGTAATTGATTTTTTAAAAATCGCACAGATAACAGGAAATTCTCCCAACGCCATGCTCATGTCTCAACATGCAATTCAACGAACCGAACATAACGTTCTCAACACAGTTTCTCAAAATGCGTCATTTCAGTTACTGTACTTCCCTCAGCAACCCTCAGTCACACTCATATTGGGGTGTTTGAAGTGACTACCGCATCAAAATTTAAGCATATAACGAACGCTTTCACTTAGTTTTTGGTAACCTGAATCTGAAAATACGACATTCGGTGAGCACCTCAGATCACAACGGCAGCCTGGCCAGTCACGTATTCACGTTGCAAAAGTTCTGTCTCATGAACTCTTACGTGTCTCCCTGTCATTCACAGCCATTTCCACCAGTACAGAATGTACCAGGCTTAAAGTGATGACTCACACAGGAGTGTCCATGCGCTGCTTTTCAAAACAACCAGGATGGTTGCAGAATTTCTAATAGATCAACACGTTTTTACTGCAAAACCAGCAAGTACTTACCGCAGATGACAATCATAACATTTGACTATTATCGTGCTAGCTGCCACTTATTGCCAATATTTGCAATAATAATAAATTCTTCTCCAGAGAAGTCAACAGTTTAACAAGAATTGACATGAAAGGACGCCAGCACGTGTAATAAAGCTATAAACTAGCTGCTAGTACTAGAAATGCTTTCAGCATTAATGATGAATCCTCCTTCTGATGTTTGAAAAGCATTTGGTGGTCCTTTCCCTTCCACTATGTCATACTGAGATGGTTACCATTAAAACTGAGAAGAGTGCAGCATTCCAAAATTGTCTTTTTGAACATCCTGCCTAGTTGTAGTGCACAGTATGCAACAAAAATAATTAGCAAAACTGAATCCATGAAACGAGAACATTTTAACTCAACGTGATTTCCAGAAAGCCTCATTTTACTTAATCTAATTTCTCCATAAATCGAATATAAATTGCCTTCAGACAGTCTATTTGGCTTCGTCCTTGTTTGAACGATAGTGAAAGAGGCTGAAGCAAGCCCTCCACAGCCAGAGGAAAACCACAAAAAGCAAACACACGTTCTCCCTGTCTCTCACACAAACACTCAACCAAAACCAGCAAAACCAGTCCAAAAGTCATGTGTCCTGGAAGGCACTCATGCACATACGGGATACAGAAATAATAGGTCTCAGGGTGGCGAACAGTATGGCAGTCCACCGTTCTGACCCATCCAGCTTAGAAACTGTATGCAAGTCAGGCTTTATAATCAAAACAGACGTAAGAACTGTCTTCCTGTCGGAAATCAAATCGAATTAAAAATCTGTGCATGTTGATCTTTTTGAGAGGAATCTTTAACAACTGTTAGACATCTAAGGACTAAATGCCTATTTGCTGTTTTGCATGAACCCTTTTAACCACTAAATGTTGGGTTAGACAGAAAGAAACGATACTGAGCAGCAAATATGATTGAGAAAGAGCATGGCAATATGAGGAAAGCCATGTGTTCCCCTGACTGGAGATGTACTGATAAAGACTGAATGGATGTGGTGTTGTTTTCATGCAGCAGTTGAATACGCAGTGACGTGTTTAAACTGCAAGAGGGCTCAACTGTTTGAAGCAGCATGTGATACATGGAGATGCTTATTTTCCAGTATACCTCAGTGAAAAACAGCAGTTTGAGTGGATAATGGATTGACAGTGTTTGTTTTAGTGCAGTGACTCAGTTGACTTTGTTTACGTGTAGTAAAATAACTAAATACAAAAAAAAAAAAGCCTCTGTGCAAGAGAGCACATATGTGATTGATTGTCTGAAGTGACAACCAAATTCAAACTTGGATGTAAGACAACCCTGGGACTGCCTAATGCCTGATTTATGCTTCTGCGTAGCAACCACACATGTAGCCTAAGGGCAGGACAAAAATTGCTGTTTGTATTGCTTTGTAATTACACCAGCAAACACACTAGGTGGCAGTCAGGCTTCTTTCTTCTTTTTTTTTCTTTTTTTTTTTGCAGTGCTGTAGCCTGCAACCAACAAAACGTTGTGGTTGTTTTCCCAGTTTACTTCAAGAAAACAATGAAATAGCAAGCTAGCAATTTAACATTTAGACTGTGAAGTTTTAAATGGAAAACCTCTCTTTTTGAAGACCGACCTTTTGCTTTCAGAGAGAGAGAAAATATAAAACCTCCTCAATTGCATAGACAGATAACATCAGGGGAGGCGAGAACATCCACTTTGTTGTGGTTTAAATGAAAAGTTTAAGGTCATGGTGTGGAAAAGAACTTTAGGTCAACTTGCGTTTTCAACCCACTACTGGATATTGTGATCATGACCTTTATAAATGCATTAACACAACCCCCAGACATGGGCCAAGTAGACTTGGTGTATGTCTACTTTCCTTTGATTACTTCCTGTTAATTCTGGCTATATGGAAGTAAATATGTGTCACTATGATTTGAATTAAAAATGCCACTCAAAATTTAATGTTGTATGTTTGTATTTACTTTTTCAGTGTTAAAATATATTCGGAATACATTTTTGTCTAAAAAAAAATGTCATTATTTCTATATCATCGAAATTTAATTTGTTATTTTGACTTTAAGCTAAAAATTCAACGCGATCGCATTTTCAATAGCTGTTTTTCAGTTTAACTTTACAATGTTAAAAAATTTATTTTTTGACTAAACACATAAGGTGTTCTGGTGTGACAGACCTCACAGACCTTCTATAAACTTTGGTATGTAATTTGTTTCCATTTCATGTTCATTGTAGGTTGCACAAACATCTGTCACATGTTCATAAGTTCATTGTTAGTTCAATTTAGTAAGACATTACTGTGTAGCCACAGTCTTTATAACCTGGTGAGGCAGTATAGGGTTAAACATTTATCTTTATGCTTCTGTATTATGTATTTTCTTATATTGGTGATGTATTGAACAGGAAACACCATTGTTACACAGCTTTTCGAAGGAGAACCGGGCATTGGATCCCATCAGCCTCTCACTTTCTTGTTGAATATGTTCTTGTGGCTGGTAGAATGGTTGGCCATTGTTTCCTTCATGGAGGACCTCACCTGTCAGGACTCAGCCCTGCTTTGTTCATGTTCTACTTGGTGGCAGTTCTGAAACAGCAACTGTCACCCTGGAGGACTGCCCAGACCTAGATATCAGGGAAACAAGCAATCTTGTATGCCCCCCAATTAAAAAAAAACAAAAAAAAAAACAGAACTTTATGTGTATTACTGTATAGGGTTCCTCTCTTGCTTTTTTTCTCTGAGCTTACTGTGCTCTGTTTTGCAGGCCGACGGAGAACCCAGGCTCTCTGATACTCAAAAAGAAAAAGTGCAGAGCTTGGCATATTCGTGGACCTTCCTTGCCCCACACACAACAAAAGGAAGTGGCTTTTTGAGAAGCTGTTATTTAATGCAGTGAGTCGTTATTCATTTCTCTTGCATGTATTTGTTTTCTCAAACTTGCGTTTTAAAAGACAATTTCTTTAAATACAAATTTGAGTCATATGAGGCTAAGGAGTGATGCAAGTTTACCATTGTTTTTAAATGTTTAAATGGTCATGGCACGTCTTTATCTTCTTAAGCTTTTAATATAAACATAATTAAACCTAAAGGCTGAGATCTTTGAACTTGTCTTAAGTTGTTCCTATGATCAGCTCGCGGACAAATGACACTGCTTTTTCAGCTTCAGCTCCTATGCTGAGAAACAGTCTACTACTCTCTCTGAGGTCTGCCTAAACTCAGTAATTCACTTCTAAAGACTCACCTTTTTACACTGGCTGTTAAATCTACTTCTGTCGTTCATGTCACATGCGCGAGGCTTGAAAGAAACCCCAGCATGGGCACCGGTGACTCGGTGGCCAGGTGCTGTACCCCTGCTTTTTCCATAAGCAGAAGCAGCCCTATGTCCAGAGGTAACTTTTTAATAACTGGAATTATGGTTTTTGCGTCTGTTATTGTTTTATCAAACATCTTTTATATAACAGACGTTCTTCTGCAAACACGCTAATGCATGTGACTACATTATGAAGTACTCTTAAAGTGACAAGCAGAACAGGAATGTTAAACACAGCACAATTAAAGTTTTCCTGCTGAATTCAGGTGGCACTTCAGCATCACTTGGCCAGAAACAGATGATGGAAGTGATTGAAGATGGTGACTGCTCAAGTGAAACCAAATGCCACATTTCAGGATATCTGAGACAGTTCATTGCAAATTGTAAGTTTACCAGTGTCTGATTTGGAGGTTTTCAATTACCTTGCAACGAGGCATCGCTATGGGAATGATGGTGTACCTCGCAATTCAGCTTTAATCTTAGCTGCGGATTCAATCTAACGATGGAGTTTGCATGTTCCTGTGTTTGTGTGTACTCTGTGTACTCCAGCTCTATCCCAACATGTGGATACAAAACCTTACATGTGGATTTTCATCAAATGTAAAACTGTCTTGCAGATTTCCATTTACCTATAAGTCCTTCAAATATACCAATGTACCTAGTAAATGCTCTCGTTGTATGGTAAATAAAATTTGGCATTTTGATTGTTTTCTGTTATTTTCTTCTCTTTAAAGCCACACCACCGGAACTGAAAGAGCTCGTGAAAGTCTGGACTGGATGGGATAATTTACCAGCACGTCTGTCTAGATTGTCCAAAGCAAGTATCCCGCTGCCACTTGCTATGACACCTTGCAAATCCCAAGCCACAACAAGGACTACAAGTCTTTCAAAGATGATTTTTTAGCCTGTATTTCCTCTTGCCAAACTGGCTTTGGTCTGCTGTGAACGATCAACCTACCTGTTTTATTTATTTAAGATGTTGTAATGTTTACAATTTGTTATATGTGAAACCGCTTTGTGACAATGAAACTGTATTCTGTTGAGAAATATAGAGAAATAATTAGTAAATTTTCTGATTTTCTCAGACAGGTTGAATGGTGAACTCATTAACACAAAACTAGTAACATAACAATGTTCAGAGGAGATATTGGCATTACACTGTACTCATTCATAGTTATAGGCAGTTCAAAATATGCATTGTTATTATGCAATTTTGCATTTTATTGTTTACATGAGTATGTAAATGCACATTTGAAAATAACATACAAAAGCCATACTAACAACTTTTTTCTGCGTTTTATGATGTAAGATAAATTAAAAGTCCTAAAAAATGTACAATTGTACCTCCTAGGTGTCTAGGTGAAATTGTGCAATTAAAATGTGCCTCTGTCAAGGAACCGGGTGGTTCAGGAATTGGATGATGGTTATGACCACGAATCCAGAGCTGGTTAGGAGTCATGTCACTTTCAGTTTGAAGTGGATGTTGGTAAAAGCCACTTTGGAAAGTACCCAGATCACCCTGCAGGCATGCCAGGATGCACCAAGATACATTATATCTATGTTATTTATAACACAGCAAAGGTATAACAGCAAATTACATAGTTTATAACATCATACGCATACATTTATGGAAGATACTGCAGCTTTCGAGAAAAAGCATCAATACCACCGAAGATAACAATGTTGTACCTAAAGAAACAGTGAAGATATTCCATCATTATCACTAAACATTGTCATAAAAATGGTTTGCATCTTCTACATCAGGCGTGTCCAATTTCAGTCCTCAAGCAGCATCTGATTTAAATCGTACCTTATCAGTATGTCATCAAGGTCTGCAGAAGCCTACTTATTAGGCACTGCTTATGTTCAGCTGTGTTGAAGCAGGACAACAGCTAAAACGTGCAGGAGTCTGGCCCTTGAGGACACACTTTACACCACGGTGCATCATACTTGCAAAAGCTGTGCTATGGTTTCAAAAGGGTAAATAAGATGCTGCTAAAGAACAAAAACTTGCTGCATCAGTTGAATATGTTTAACAAGCATACTTCAAAGTGAGATGAATGATTTATCGTATTAATGTTTGATTGATCGGGTTCAGGTTCAGAGCTCCAGACCACTGTGCAACTGTGAAGATGAGAAGCAGTGTCGCTGTCAAATGTGTCCCTGGGGAAAGTAAAGTTGCGCCGAGTTGGAAAAGTAACACTCCAAATTTAAGTTACACTACTTTTTACCCGAAACATGTAGTTTGTTACGGTAACACGTCACACACAACACTGGTTATGAGGAATGTCGGAGGTTTTCCAGGCCTCCCCTTGAAGCCGGCAAGGCAGCCAAATTAGATTACATTAGCATTAGTCCTGGAAAATTACAACTTACAAAATTACAGTGTTAGTCTTTTTGAGCTCACCTGAAACAACATACCAACAACCCAGAAAGTCGCCATCGGTTCCCCAAAAAGATGTTAAACTTTGTGCAGGTGTTATTTCTTTTTAAAATCAATTACAAACCATGTGAAGCATTTGACTTTAAAAATCTTTCTGGGTCTGGGTGTCCGTGGAGGTTCATGCTGGAGGTACTGGAACTTCTCTGGCCTCACTTTTAGGTTCACCTCCTTCTCTTACCTTTTCGGTTCCCCCGGTGGTTAAACAGACTCTTAAAATCTGGTCTCAATTCAGGAAATCACTTGGTCTCCAGGCTTTTTCACTTTAAAGCTCTATTGCCGCTAATCACCCGTTTGCTCCGTCAGCTGGCTTTTGAGTTTGGCATGAAAATGGAGCGAAGTGCTTTGCGGATTTATATTCAGATGGATACTTTTCCAGCTTCTCTGAACTAACAAAAAATGTGTAATTCCATCCACACATTTCTTTCAGATTTCTGCAGGTCAGGCATTTTGTGCAAAGTATGACATCACAATTTCCCCATAAGCCTCCAGATAATCCCTTCGATGCATTTCTGTCAATCAATCCTACTTCCAAAGGTGTGTTGTCTAAACTTTATAATCTCGTCTTCAAATTGCATTGTCCATCTCTGACTGCTATTAAAACGGTCGGGGTACAGGACCTTCAATCCCCCATCTCCGACGAAGTGTGGCACTCCATTCCTGATCAGATGCACTCATCCTCAATGTGTGCTCGCCACGCGCTTCTGCAATTTAAAGTTGTCATGTTTCAAACAAAGAATGCTCTCATTTTCATCGTTAATTGCCAGGAGAGCTGTCTTATTAAAGTGGAAAGCTCCAGCTCCCCCTTCACTTTCACACTGGATAAGAGATACTATGTTGTGTATGGACCTAAAAAAGATAACATTTACTGTCTGGTTCTGAAAATATATCAAATAAAGTTTACCTCTTTTTTTATAATTAATCTTTTTTATTTTATTTATTTATTTTTTCTCTTTTCATACATATTTGAGGATGACATATTCTGTTGTCATAGGGTTTTCTGAAATGACATTATTTATTTGTGGTATCTTTTTTTTCTACTTTGTGCAAATGTTATTTATTCGCCTTCAGTTTAGTTCTGCGTGGATGTGTCTGCTGTCTGGAGACTTGTTTGTGGGTTAAAATCAGTTAAAATTTGATTACTATGCATATTTACTATACTATTTTCCTTCAACATGAGCGCCACAAGCGCCACGTCATGTGACCAGGAAACTGTAACTGGATTGGCTGGGTGTTGGATTCTGACATCCTTTGCTAATGTCTGTGACCTGAAGTAACCCTGCTTTTTTTACACTGAACTTCAGACAGCGAAATTGAGCCACTCGAATCTCAGATACTGAAAATATTGCATTTGAATTTTTTGTGTTTGCATGTTGAAGGTTGAATTTTTTTAATACTGCAAAGTTAAACTTAAAAAACAGCTGATGTGATCGCTTTAAAATAACAATGTGAATTTTCAGCTTGAAGTTAAAATAACCAACGACATTTCAACCATATAGAAATAATGACAATGCATTTTCATTTATGGTTAAAGTGTATTCTGAATACATTTTAAACCTGAAAAAGTCAATGCAAACATACAACATTAAATTGTTAGTGTCATTTTACTTCCGTATGGCTAAACCAGGACACGAGCAGCATATTTCAGAAATCCAAGAACTAAAATTATTTTGAAAAAACAATAAATCTGATTTTTTGTCAGACTCTAGGAATGGAAAATTTGTCAGGCAGGGGTTTGATCGAAGAAAGGGAGAATGCTGGTGCAAACTGCTGTGCAACAACACTGTAACTAGGCCTCATTAGAAACAAGGAATTGTTTGATCTCCCCGGCTGCTGTAACATAATGTGTTATCACAGCCTTTGTGGTATTTATTCACAACTATTTCCTTCTGAGTTGAAGCCAGCAGCTGCCAGCGGCGTGCCCTCATTCCCAGCAGAAACCAAACACACTCCAGCTCATAAGAGTATCAGAAGCTGGGGGCAGATATGACTTTAACCCTGCAGACCTCTGGAGGTCTTGCGGGGCTCATGTGGGGCAAAGGAGAGTTAACGCCAGGGTCATACTCATGAGTGTTCAAACAGTCATGCAATTCCTCCACACACACAAACTCAACAACCCACGCTCAGTTTAACACACAATTGCACACAGACAGGACTGAGACAGTAGGTGTGTGTTTGACGCGACTGACAGATGTTGCTGGCTGGTTCCAGCTGTTCCTCACTGGGCTCCTCAGGTAAGATAATGACACCCACACATGCCTGCACACACTAATTTCCACACTCACAGGCCTCGTTGTAGCACCATCCATCCATGACTCACCAGATTTATGTGCTACGTACCAGCACACACAGACAACACAGCAGTATTTCAGCCTGTGAGTGAGTGAGTGAGTGTGTGTGTGTGTGTGTGTGTGTGTGTGTGTGTGTGTGTGTGTGTGTGTGTGTGTGTGTGTGTGTGTGTGTGTGTTTGTATGTTTACCATTTGGAGGAATGTACAGTCGTTGGTAATGTCAAAGGCAGCCCTCAGTGGTCACCAGTAGTAAAAACACACTTTTTTATTGGATGAGACATGGGCTCTCCTGTGTACACCCCTGACCAAGAGCAAAGAATCTGAATGCTTGAGCATGCTGTCTCACTCATAGGGATCCAGTACACGTCTGCATGTTTCTATGTACATGTGCTCGTTTTGTTTGTGCAGAAAGAGCATGCCAGCAGCACTTGTGTTTCTCTGGCAACCTTTAGTTTTGAAGAATGAGTCCAACTTAAGGGACATCTTCTTATTTGCATATTGGTTGTAGAACCCAAATGCGGGAGACTAAGTTGGCAGGAGTACAAACAAGAGTCTTTTAATGAACATAAAGCATTGCACAGACAACCAATCCTTGACGTAAATACAAAAAGGCCTCCAACAAAAAACAAAGAAAATCCAAACGAAGAAAAGCAGAAAGCCAGGAAAAACACAGCCAAGGAGACAAACAGAAGGACCCGCGGGGAGAAGGGAAAGCCAAGATAATATATCGACAAGACACAGGTGCACGCAATCAGGACGGACGGGTGACGTCAACTGGAACTTAAAAAAACAAGAAATGGACTTTTAAAATAAAAAAGTAACTACAATGCAAAATGAGGAAATCCAAGAAAAAGAGAAGAAGAAATCAAAACCCTGACACAAAATCTCTAAACCATGACACTTTCGCTTTGCACTTCCTTGACCTACTGACTGACTGACCGACCGACCGACCGACCGACCGACCGACCGACCGACCGACCGACCGACCGACCGACCGACTGACTTTGCATGGACCTACATGGCTACATCATTTCTGATGTTGCCGCCAACTTGAGGAAGGTCTACAATGGGAGCTCCTCCTTCTTGCTGGCAGCAGGTAAAAGCAATCAATTCTGATGTCTCCATCAAAACAGCATTTTGGTGTTTTGATGGTCCCCTCCTCCTGGAGCTCTGCAGCTCCTTCACCGGGGCTCAGGTGAAGGAGCTGGAAGCCACTGCAAGGCTTCCATGGTCACGCCTGTTGTGATGTTAATTGTGCTATCAAAGATTTGTGTGTTTCACTTGTTTTGCGCAGTGAAAGTTTATTGTCATTTTATGATGTAAGGTTTGTAAGGTTTGTAATGTATCCTAGATGTATGAGCTAAGCCAAGCTAAAAGGCTTGCCTGTGATAAGTGAGGTAAGCTGGGCGTGTTCCAACCAAGCGCTAGGCTTGTTCGTTCAGCCCATTTGAATATTTTGCGTTAACCGAAGATGGGATGGAGTCAGTTCCTATCACGTTAGCAACAACCGAAAACTCCCACAACTGGCCTTTAAAACTGCTCATCATTAAACTTGACAAACCCTCTGTGTTTGACGTCACAGTAAGGGTCATCTAGCTCTCTTTATAGGACCTATGGTTACTTCTTTTTGATCTGAGTTAACCTTAAATTTTTGCAGTGTCATCTGCGTAATGACAGCAAGTCTGAACTTTGTAAATCCATTTCCTTTCATTTCTTTGACCTGCTTCCTCTGTTTCTCGGTCACATGAATACTTTGTGTACATTTCACAATGTGTACAGTTTCTGTTTGCAGATTAAAAGCTTGTGGCATTACTGAGTCAATACTGTGCAGTGTGTGTTTAAGTGTGTGATTTTTACAGTACTGTGCTCGGACTG
Source organism: Xenentodon cancila (assembly GCA_014839995.1). Classification (NCBI taxonomy): domain Eukaryota; kingdom Metazoa; phylum Chordata; class Actinopteri; order Beloniformes; family Belonidae; genus Xenentodon; species Xenentodon cancila. Next base: position 23,930,031 of record CM026208.1, on the reverse strand, counting down.
TGGTGTCACTGAGGCTGATGGAGAGCAGCAATGTGACCACCTGTGTCTCTTATCATGTTACATATGTTCAATGGGGACACACACTGTAACCTTTAACTGGGAATGTGTGTCAGCGCAGCCACCAGAGCCGGCCCAGAGTTTGAACCTGATGTGAGGAGCAGGGCAGGAGGGAAACTCGCCCAGATGGCGAGTGGGTTGCTGTCTCCCAGGGTTACAAGTTTGAGCTGTTTTTGTCATTTTCCCACTTTGAACACTGCTTCACCTCCATTTAAACAATCTGCCCTTCATGTTTCGTGTTTCTTTTTTCTTTTGCTGTTCTCCCTACATAAGATGTTGTCTAAATATTTCCATTCCTTTCTAGAAATCTTAGACTTAAGCTTAGAAATCATAGCTGCTGAGACCTTTCCAAATCTCTGAGGCTTTAACTTATATTGGCTTTTATTACAGAACTACACATGTGATTAGCTGAGCAAAGGTGGTGTTATCTCCTGAAAACCGTTGCCTCACAGAAAGAGATAGGAGTTGATGAGGAGAGAAATTTCATTGTCCAAGTTTCTGTGCCTTTTATGAGGCCTTTACTCAGTCTGATAGATTGGATCGACTACACCAATCCAATCATCCATGACAATCTTATGTTCATTATCATTCAAAAACAGTTTCAAGTAAATGTTTCCCCTGAATTTGACTTAAACACATTTAGGCCCCTGAAGTCCTGCATAAATACTAATAACATAACTTGTAATGCTTTTATTTTAAGATGTCTAAAAAGTAGGCACTAAAAAGTAAAGCATACACAAACAAAAGTTTATTTTTGCAGAGTTTTTTCTAACATTGGCTCTCTGTGACATAATAGAGAGTGGATTTTCCTGCATTGTTAAACCTCATTAAACCACACAGCAAGCATTAAGAAGGTTTTATAACCTAGTTCCACCAAATGGTTCTTAATAAATTAATCTGTTAATTTTACCTTTGCTGCCAAGACGTCTGTGGAGAAACGTATTTTAAATTGTGAGGGAAAGTTGGTCAACCATGGCTCGGTGGACGCATTGTTTTTTCAGGCCAGCAATGGAGTGAGTGAGTTTAATGGTAAAAGCTTCTCAGTCTGAACCAGAAGCCGTAAATAAACTGTGTTCTGTTGGCAACTGGCAAGTGTTCGTTTTAGAGAAAACATTGTCGATATGACACGTGTATTGATAATGACCGACCGAAAGACAAAATAAACTGAAATAGTGACAATGACCATACGAAACAGAGTCATCCAGCTGTAATCTTTGTTATGGTGGTTTTCTGTGTTGTCCACTTTTATATTCTGTCTCGAACATTTATGGAAGGACTTGAGGTGTGGAGGTCATTCACAGGAAATACTGAAAGCGTAGCACGGATCATGTGTTTATATTAGGGAGCAGCAGCCAGACTTGAGCTCATCAGCCATTAGTTCTGCTCATTGTCAAGCCTCCAGCAGTTCGACCAATCAAAACACACCTGAACCAAACATCCTCGTTTTCAGAGAGACACTTGGTCGAACTGAAATGATTATGACCCCCCCCCCCACGCTCTAAACTGCTTGTTTGACCAGTCTGAGTGCAACAGAATTTCCTTTTCCTTTTTCAAATCTAAACTATTTCTATCCGTTCTCCTGGAGGAAAAATTCCTCTGGCACGACCATGAGACTGGAAATGTGAGTCCATTGCCTTCATTCCTTTGTTTTGTTCCCTCAACACTGGCAAAAATGCACTTTCAGGAATTACCTTCTCCATAATGTTCAAGTGTAAAGTAAACTGGTGCACACACGTTGCTGCTGGCAATTTTCATCTGACCTTGAAATTATTATAGCACCCCAGTTACCATTTTTCCATCTTTGTACTTCAATTTGTGTTGAGAGCAATTTTAAAACCAAAGTACAGTCAACTTTCTGTCCGCACACCATGACCTTTGGCAACCCCAAAAGGGGTTGGGAACCATAGATGTTTACCAGCATAGAAAAAGAGAGAAATGGTTGGTTAAGCCAATGTTGCAAGAAAGAAAACCTCTTTTCCACAAGTCCTGGGGACAAACAGCCAGGAGCCTGGGATGATTGATTCTCTTGTAACGAGCATTTTGCAGGAATCCAGCCGCCTCACAATCAGCAAGTCAGAAATGTTTGGAGACGTCAAGTAGATGTCAAGCAAAGCCTTGCCATCATGATAAACTACAGAAACAATAATGTTTGTTCTTTATTACTGCAAAGTTTTATTTCAAACTTTATCAAGTCTGGCATACTGGTAAATAAGATGTTGTAAAGTTTTAACACATCTGGTCTATTTAAGAAAATCAAACTGTCAAAGCTATAATTACTTTTCAATTAATGAAAATAATAATAATAATGAAAAATGATGCAGAAATGTCCCTCACATAAAGCCGTCAGACATTCTGCTTCTTGCCCTCAGTGACTCTGTCAAGCTCTTCTGGAAAGACTTTTACAAGAGAGAAAGAAAAAAACATCAAGTAATTTCAACCTCAGCGCTGGAAACTACTCCTGTGAATATCCTGTGAGTTCACATGCCAAGATGTTTGACAAGGAATTAAATCTAAGCCCAGTGAGCCCCTGAAACACTCTGACTGGTAATGAATGACTTCATAGATTTCTCCAGGAAAGAAAAAAAAAGAAAGTGTTTATCCTCTAATAAACTGCTGCAGAGGAAAACAACTTAAATTGGAAGTTCTGGCCTGGTTCACACCACTGGGAAGCGGCAGAAACGTGCCGCTGTGTAAGCACGCACTGACAGGTTTGCTTTTTTGTCAGCAGAGCTCTCAAACTTCTCATTTCCTCCAGAGTTGCAGGAGTCCTTGGGGAAATTCTGTTTGGATATGAAGCGAAGAGGGAATGATGAGCTCTGCTATCAATATTCTATCAGTAATATACAGTTATGAATGCTGGAGTTCATAACTACTGGGACAAAAGCATGGGAACTCTGGAACGCTTGAGGCTCCTAACATTTTCCTTGAAATCAAAACTCAGGGCAGAACAGTAAATATCTGGGTGTATCGGCAGTCCCCGGAGCAGTCCTTGTTTCAGATGTCAACAATCCATGTTTTCATATTTAGTTTCAGTAAGAACATCTGAAACAAGGACAGATGGATGGATTTGATCACGAAAACTGGACAAATCTGATCACCTTTGGGCCCAGACTCTTCCAGGCCAACCGAAACACGTCGTGGTAGTCAGTCTGTAAAGTTGACAGCCCTGCAACACATAATATTAAAATGATTTGTGGTGCTTCCATGTTGGCATCAGTTGTGAAAACCGGATGTTGCCCCTTCGTTAATAGACAACCATGCTACCAGTATGCACCCTAATATTTTCCACTATCATCTTGTTTTCACTGTAAACTGCTTATTAACAACAAAAAAAGGAACGCTTTAACGCCAGATTTAACAACAGCAGCTGCTGACGGAGCTAACAGTGAGAGTTGGAGGGCTTCTGTGGACACCCCGACAATCGTAGCTTATATTTTAAATCCCAGTCCCTTAACTGTAAGAGGAAAACGGTTACCATTGTTCGGTGCTCATCTGGTTTTTCTGATGAGACGCTTGTGACTGCACGCAGACCTCTGTCACAGTAAATGGAGTTAAGAAATTTTCCAAAACAGTCTCGTTTGGAAATAAACGTTGCTGGGTAAATAACTGATTCATCGCTGCCTAAGGACACACACGCAGGAACGACGGGGGCAGATTGTGGTTTCAGTCATGCCTGATGACTGGCCATCTGTAGTTCTGCTCATTATTGGCACCAGATAACATTTCAACATGCAAACTTTGTCACTGTCACACCGTTCAAGTTAATGATCCAGCTGGGCCGGTTCTCCACTAAACCTTATGAAGTATCATGGTTTTGTTACTTTAAACCTTTAACTCAGTTTAGAATAGCACACATTTCTGAGTCTTATGACTAAAAGAGCTTAATTTAAGAATGAAGGACAGCGATTAGTTGTGAGGAAACAATCTGCTTTATTTAGTCAATTTTCTTGTTGTTCTTGGACTTGAGGGGACTTGAGGCCAGTCTGACTGTGTGCTTACATGGTGACTCAACTTTTTAAACAAGAGATTATTTAGGTTAGTTCAACCAGCTACACGCCAACAACAAAGGCATGTGTGTGTGCAGTGGTTAACTGCGTGTGTCCAACCCAAACAAACCCAACTGGGGACTTCTGCTCAAGTGGTCATGACTCATCGTTTGATGATCAATTTCTGTATTATTATGGTCACATGCACCACTGAGAAATACGAGACCTGCCAGGTAAACTTTATACTGTGGAGGACCATTTGTAGGGTAGTCACCAAAAAAAAAGAAAATACTCTGAAACGGCTGCACACAAGCTTGATTCTCAGATCAATCAGTCAAATGAATATGAGCTTATTTACAGAATGAAATCTATCTTTATTTACTGTAAATAGAGGTGTGTGTGTGTGTGCGTGTGTGTGTGTGTGTGTGTGTGTGTGTGTGTGTGTGTGTGTGTGTGTGTGTGTGTGTGTACTTGCAAATGCAAAACACACACAGATGCACATACCATTGGAGTGTGCAAATGAGTCCAGGAGGTGTGTTTTCTCGCTCCCTCATGGTGTTTGGGTAAGTGAGTACACACAGACACACAAACACAAACAGGTCGTGTGTGTGTGTGTGTGTGTGTGTGTGTGTGTGTGTGTGTGTGTGTGTGTGTGTGTGTGTGTGTGTGTGTGTGTGTGTGTGTGTGACTGCAGAGAGCTCTCCCTCTCTGGTGCATGAATGAGTGTCCTGAAAGTGCTAGATAAAGACTGTGCTGTGTTCCCTGTGCTGCTGCTCTGCCCAGCTGATTCTTAAAGGAGGCATAGATGCGAGGACCTGCTGCAGCAACAGCAACTGCACCTCCTGCAGCACACAGGTACGCGGTTTAGATGGAGAGGCTGACAGGTGCAGGACAGAGGGAGAAACCCTGAGATGTGTCAGTTAAAAGCTCTCTGTCAAAGCAACATTTTCAACATATGTATTCCCAAATGAACGTTTTGATCCTGCTGTTCATGGTGGACAGCAGTGCCACATATTTATCAACACACTTCTGTTTTTTAAACATTTTGCAATGATACAAACCCAGTAGTGATACTAACCGAGTAATAATACCAACCCAGTGATGATACTAACCCAGTGATACTAACCCAGTAATGATACTAACCCAGTGATACTAAACCATTAGTGATACTAACCCAGTAATGATACTAACCAAGTGATACTAAACCAGTAGTGATACTAACCCAGTGATGATACTAACCCAGTAATGATACTAACCGAGTGATACTAACCAAGTAATGATACTAACCAAGTGATACTAAACCAGTAGTGATACTAACCCAGTGATAATACTAATCCAGTAATGATACTAACCCAGTGATGATACTAACCCAGTAATGATACTAACCGAGTGATACTAACCAAGTAATGATACTAACCCAGTGATGATACTAACCCAGTGATGATACTAACCCAGTTATGATACTAACCCAGTGATACTAACCAAGTAATGATACTAACCCAGTGATGATACTAACCCAGTGATGATACTAACCCAGTGATGATACTAACCCAGTAATGATACTAACTAAATGATGAAACTAACCCAGTAAAGATACTAACCTAGTAATGATACTACACAGTAATGATACTAACCCAGTGATGATACTAACCCAGTAATGATACTAACTAAATGATGAAACTAACCCAGTAAAGATACTAACCTAGTAATGATACTAACACAGTAATAATAGTAACCCAGTGATGATACTAACCCAGTAATGATACTAACTAAATGATGAAACTAACCCAGTAAAGATACTAACCTAGTAATGATACTAACACAGTAATAATACTAACCCAGTGATGATACTAACCCAGTAATGATACTAACTAAATGATGAAACTAACCCAGTAAAGATACTAACCTAGTAATGATACTAACACAGTAATAATACTAACCCAGTGATGATACTAACCCAGTAATGATACTAACTAAATGATGAAACTAACCCAGTAAAGATACTAACCTAGTAATGATACTAACACAGTAATAATACTAACCCAGTGATGATACTAACCCAGTAATGATACTAACTAAATGATGAAACTAACCCAGTAAAGATACTAACCTAGTAATGATACTAACACAGTAATAATACTAATCCAGTGATGATACTAACCCAGTAATGAAACAAACCAAGTGATACTAACCAAGTAATGATACTAACCCAGAGATGATACTAACCCAGTTATGATACTAACCCAGTGATGATACTAACCCAGTAATGATACTAACTAAATGATGATACTAACCCAGTAAAGATACTAACCTAGTAATGATACTAACACAGTAATGATACTAACCCAGTGATGATACTAACCCAGTGATGATACTAACCCAGTGATGATACTAACCCAGTAATGATACTAACTAAATGATGATACTAACCCAGTAAAGATACTAACCTAGTAATGATACTAACACAGTAATGATACTAACCCAGTGATGATACTAACCCAGTAATGATACTAACTAAATGATGATACTAACCCAGTAAAGATACTAACCTAGTAATGATACTAACACAGTAATAATACTAATCCAGTGATGATACTAACCCAGTAATGAAAAAAACCAAGTGATACTAACCAAGTAATGATACTAACCCAGTGATGATACTAACCCAGTGATGATACTAACCCAGTTATGATACTAACCCAGTGATACTAACCCAGTGATGATACTAACCCAGTAATGATACTAACTAAATGATGATACTAACCCAGTAAAGATACTAACCTAGTAATGATACTAACCCAATGATGATACTAACCCAGTAATGATACTAACCCAGTAATGATACTAACCCAATGATGATACTAACCCAGTAATGATACTAACCCAATGATGATACTAACCCAGTGATGATACTAACCCAGTGATTATACTAATCCAATGATACTAACCCGGTAATGATACTAACCTAATAATACTAACCCAGTTATGATACTAACCCAGTTATGATACTAACCCAGTGACACTAACCCAGTGATACTAACCCAGTGATGATAGTAACCCAGTGATGATACTAACCCAGTGATACAAACCTAGTGCTACTAACACATTGATGATACTAACCCAGTGATGATACTAACCCAGTGATACTAACCCATTGATAATACTAACCTAGTGATACTCACCCAGTAATGATACTAACCCAGTGATGATACTAACCCAGTGATGATACTAACCCAGTAATGATACTAACCGAGAGATACTTACCCTGTAGTGATACTAACCCAGTAATACTAACCCAGTGATGATACTAACCCAGTGATACTAACCCAGTGATTATACTAAACCAGTGATACTAACCCAGCAATAATACTAACACAGTGATGACAGTAACCCAGTGATGCTAACCAAGTTATACTAACCTAGTGATACCAACCCATAGATGATACTAACCCAGTGATACTAACCCAGTGATGATAGTAACCAAGTAATTATACTAACCCAGTAATGCTAACCCAGTGATACAAACCTAGTGATACTAACCCATTGATGATACCAACCCAGTGATGATACTAACCCAGTGATACTAACCCATTGATGATACTAACCCAGTGATGATTCCAACCCAGTGATACTTACCCAGTAATGATACTAACCCAGTAGTGATACTAACCGAGTAATAATACCAACCCAGTGATGATACTAACCCAGTGATACTAACCCAGTAATGATACTAACCCAGTGATACTAAACCATTAGTGATACTAACCCAGTAATGATACTAACCAAGTGATACTAAACCAGTAGTGATACTAACCCAGTGATGATACTAACCCAGTAATGATACTAACCGAGTGATACTAACCAAGTAATGATACTAACCAAGTGATACTAAACCAGTAGTGATACTAACCCAGTGATAATACTAATCCAGTAATGATACTAACCCAGTGATGATACTAACCCAGTAATGATACTAACCGAGTGATACTAACCAAGTAATGATACTAACCCAGTGATGATACTAACCCAGTGATGATACTAACCCAGTTATGATACTAACCCAGTGATACTAACCAAGTAATGATACTAACCCAGTGATGATACTAACCCAGTGATGATACTAACCCAGTGATGATACTAACCCAGTAATGATACTAACTAAATGATGAAACTAACCCAGTAAAGATACTAACCTAGTAATGATACTACACAGTAATGATACTAACCCAGTGATGATACTAACCCAGTAATGATACTAACTAAATGATGAAACTAACCCAGTAAAGATACTAACCTAGTAATGATACTAACACAGTAATAATAGTAACCCAGTGATGATACTAACCCAGTAATGATACTAACTAAATGATGAAACTAACCCAGTAAAGATACTAACCTAGTAATGATACTAACACAGTAATAATACTAACCCAGTGATGATACTAACCCAGTAATGATACTAACTAAATGATGAAACTAACCCAGTAAAGATACTAACCTAGTAATGATACTAACACAGTAATAATACTAACCCAGTGATGATACTAACCCAGTAATGATACTAACTAAATGATGAAACTAACCCAGTAAAGATACTAACCTAGTAATGATACTAACACAGTAATAATACTAACCCAGTGATGATACTAACCCAGTAATGATACTAACTAAATGATGAAACTAACCCAGTAAAGATACTAACCTAGTAATGATACTAACACAGTAATAATACTAATCCAGTGATGATACTAACCCAGTAATGAAACAAACCAAGTGATACTAACCAAGTAATGATACTAACCCAGAGATGATACTAACCCAGTTATGATACTAACCCAGTGATGATACTAACCCAGTAATGATACTAACTAAATGATGATACTAACCCAGTAAAGATACTAACCTAGTAATGATACTAACACAGTAATGATACTAACCCAGTGATGATACTAACCCAGTGATGATACTAACCCAGTGATGATACTAACCCAGTAATGATACTAACTAAATGATGATACTAACCCAGTAAAGATACTAACCTAGTAATGATACTAACACAGTAATGATACTAACCCAGTGATGATACTAACCCAGTAATGATACTAACTAAATGATGATACTAACCCAGTAAAGATACTAACCTAGTAATGATACTAACACAGTAATAATACTAATCCAGTGATGATACTAACCCAGTAATGAAAAAAACCAAGTGATACTAACCAAGTAATGATACTAACCCAGTGATGATACTAACCCAGTGATGATACTAACCCAGTTATGATACTAACCCAGTGATACTAACCCAGTGATGATACTAACCCAGTAATGATACTAACTAAATGATGATACTAACCCAGTAAAGATACTAACCTAGTAATGATACTAACCCAATGATGATACTAACCCAGTAATGATACTAACCCAGTAATGATACTAACCCAATGATGATACTAACCCAGTAATGATACTAACCCAATGATGATACTAACCCAGTGATGATACTAACCCAGTGATTATACTAATCCAATGATACTAACCCGGTAATGATACTAACCTAATAATACTAACCCAGTTATGATACTAACCCAGTTATGATACTAACCCAGTGACACTAACCCAGTGATACTAACCCAGTGATGATAGTAACCCAGTGATGATACTAACCCAGTGATACAAACCTAGTGCTACTAACACATTGATGATACTAACCCAGTGATGATACTAACCCAGTGATACTAACCCATTGATAATACTAACCTAGTGATACTCACCCAGTAATGATACTAACCCAGTGATGATACTAACCCAGTGATGATACTAACCCAGTAATGATACTAACCGAGAGATACTTACCCTGTAGTGATACTAACCCAGTAATACTAACCCAGTGATGATACTAACCCAGTGATACTAACCCAGTGATTATACTAAACCAGTGATACTAACCCAGCAATAATACTAACACAGTGATGACAGTAACCCAGTGATGCTAACCAAGTTATACTAACCTAGTGATACCAACCCATAGATGATACTAACCCAGTGATACTAACCCAGTGATGATAGTAACCAAGTAATTATACTAACCCAGTAATGCTAACCCAGTGATACAAACCTAGTGATACTAACCCATTGATGATACCAACCCAGTGATGATACTAACCCAGTGATACTAACCCATTGATGATACTAACCCAGTGATGATTCCAACCCAGTGATACTTACCCAGTAATGATACTAACCCAGTAATGCTAACCCAGTGATACTAACCAAGTAATGATTCTAACCCAGTAGTGATTTTAACCCAGTGATGATACTAACCCAGTGATACAAACCTTGTGATACTAACCCATTGATGATACTAACTCAGTGATGATACTAACCCAGTGATACTAATCCAGTAATGATGCTAACCCAGTGATACTAACCCAGCAATGATACTAACCCAGTGATGCTAACCCAGTGATACTAACCCAGTGATTATACCAAGCCAGTAATGATACTAACCTAGTGATACTAATCCAGTAATGATACTAACCCAGTGATACTAACATAGCAATGATACTAACCCAGTGATGCTAACCCAGTGATGCTAACCCAGTAATGATACTAACCCAGTGATGATACTAACCCAGTGATACTAACCCAGTAATGATACTAAACCAGTGATACTAACCCAGTGATACTTACCCAGTGATGATACTAACCCAGTGATGATACTAACCCAGTAATAATACTAACCCAGCAATGATACTAAGTCAGTGATATTTACCCAGTGATGATACTAACCCAGTGATGATACTAACCCAGTAATGATACTAAACCAGTGATACTAAACCAGTGATACTAACCCAGTGATGATACTAACCCAGTGACGGTACTAACCCAGCAATGATACTAAGTCAGTGATACTTACCCAGTGATGAATCTAACCCAGTGATACTAACCCAGTAATGATACTAACCCAGTAATGATACTAAACCAGTGATACTTACCCAGTGATGATACTAACCCAGTAATAACAACCTAGTGATACTAACCCAGTGATGATACTAACCCAGTAATGATACTAAACCAGTGATGATACTAACCCAGTAATAATACTAACCCAGCAATGATACTAAGTCAGTGATATTTACCCAGTGATGATACTAACCCAGTGATGATACTAACCCAGTAATGATACTAAACCAGTGATACTAAACCAGTGATACTAACCCAGTGATGATACTAACCCAGTGACGGTACTAACCCAGCAATGATACTAAGTCAGTGATACTTACCCAGTGATGAATCTAACCCAGTGATACTAACCCAGTAATGATACTAACCCAGTAATGATACTAAACCAGTGATACTTACCCAGTGATGATACTAACCCAGTAATAACAACCTAGTGATACTAACCCATTGATGATAGTAACCCAGTGATGATACTAACCCAATTATACTAAACTAGTGATACAAATTTTTTTTTTGTTTTGTTCTACAGAATTCTTATCTGAAACAGTCGGCAACTTCACATAACACATCTTCAGAGCCCATGGCTGCTACTCAGGTGAACAAACTTTTTTTTTTAACGTTTTAATTTTCCTGCTTGCACTGTCCCAACGCATTACAGGCGGTATGCAGGGGTACAAGGCCAGGGCCAAAGACAAACAACCATACATGCTCACACCAACGTGAACCGGAAAGGAGCTGAACTTTCAATAATGAAGTTTAATCAGAGAGCCTTTATAATTTGATGTTATGTTGAGTAACAGTCACTCCTGATGAGCGACAGGGCTATTCATTCACAACAGCTGCAATACTCAGGACGTGTTTGACATAACAACGTTCATAATTTCATCATCGTGGGAGGATAAAGAGACTTTCTCCACAAAGCAGAATGAATGTGTGTTGATTTAGGGAAATGAAACGCTCAGTGGAAAAATAAAAACTGGATCAAAGAAAAAGAAAGAGAAACATCATTAGCAAGCACACAAACACTCATTTCCTCTTGCTGGTCAGCAGATTGTATCAACATACAGCTTTTGTTTGAAAGCCGCAGATATGAAATATGGACGTGAGTAAGCGCAGCGCAGCCAGAGTGAGAAGCACTCACTGACACCCCTCCGGCTCTGCTAGCACACATACCCGCAGCCTTACCAGCAACGCATCCGGGACTTGGTGACCCTTAACTCCCTTCAACTTTCTGCCAGATGTAGGTCACACCTCAAAGGCTCCCTGAACACTACCTCGTTCCTCAGCATTTCATATGTAAAAGCCAGCATTCACCGTGTATTTGCACGGCCTGATGGATAAAATTATGAAGCAAATGATCCATAACATTCATTCATCCATTTTCTAATCCTTCTTCAGTCCTTCGGGGCAGCTGGTGCCTGTCCCAGATGTCACCGTGGAAGTGCCAAGGTACACCCTGGAGAAGTCATGATGTATTTAACAAAATATAACAAATACATGGCTGAAGCAAACAGCAATCTGCACCTTTGGGAGAATAAAAATGAATGCTGATGGAAATATGAGTTAGTAAAGCTGCTCAGTTTGACTTTTTCTTTATGTTAGCTGGATGGACAGACGGACGGATGGATGAACGGACAGACAGATATATAAATAAAATCTTTATTGTCATTCAAAATACACACCACAGGTGCACACATACACAAAGTTTTATTGCATATGGCTCACTCAGTGCACACATACTTAATCTGATCTAGAAAAACAAAACAAGCATTAAAAGTATAAAAAGTACAAAAAGTCAGTAAACATAATAAATGCTAAGTGGTAAAGGTGCACAACAATACTGCAGTGGATTATTGTAAAATCCTCTGACTTAACTACAGAAGTTCAGAAGTCTTATGGCCTGAGGCAAGCTGATAGAGCGCCCGGCTGTTCTGCACCTCAGAGTACTTCAACCTACTTTAAAGGTACAGCAAATGCAGGATATAGTGACCTTGGGTAGACAATTCTACTCTGAGCCGGGTCTGTGATGCCACAATAACCTGGAAATCAGAATCAGTCACTGACTGGGTGGGTTTTCATTAGTGAGTGTCCAGGATAAAACCTCAGAGGCTGGAAATGCAGCAGCTCCAACCTCCTCTGTGCTTTCAGCTGTCGTCTCCATCACAGTATCGGTCCCGGTAGGATCCACTGACCTTGCGAAATGCAAAACTCCATGCCATTGAGTAGTTCTAATGCACCACTTTTGATGTTTGCAAACCACCAATTAAGTAAAAGAAGAAGAAGACAACCAAAACAAAAAAAGAGGAAAAAGAAGTAGAGATGCATAATAGAACGATCAGGTAAAAGTTTATGGAGCTAAGAAGATGCTTTTCTGTTTACAGTGTTTGCGTACGCTGTGATGCTTGATTTGAATAAAAAGAGAAGTCTCGAGCTCGAAGTGGACATAGAGAAGGTTGGATGTAATCGCTTACCTTCAACATACCAGTCAGCATTTAGTCAACTCCCGGCCCCACCTGGCAGTTGGCTTGTCGACTTCTGAACTGAGAATAGACCTAACAGAGTACAGTCATTCATATTTGAAGGAGACAACACTGGAAAACGAAACTTCGACGACAGAATTCAGCCAAAACGTGATGGATTCAATCTGACTACAAAACATAACCAGGAAATGATGCATCCGGCTCGAATTAGTGAAGAAACACAAATCTGAGTCCTACAATGACACCATCATACTGCACAGGCCAGCGTGTACTATAACAGCATTAGATTTGGTAAATAAATGTGACAGAGCAAAATGGGAGGAAAAAACTGTTTTGCGGTTGAGGCTTGACAGGGCACAGGTACATGGGAAGTGTAGTAAACGGAGGACACTTCCTTCCACTTGCCTCTGCTAAAGTCATAAGGCGTGTAGGCCACATGATACAGTATGTCTTTGTGATGCTGTGTTTCACAGAGCGACATGGTTATGTTGGTTGTAAAGAGTGAAAGCAGGCCTTCTGTCTTGCTGCATGACAATCTGAGCCTGGCCCTGAGCCTGGGTAATCACAGAGCGGCCGCCGCTCATTCACAACACCAGCTACACCCGTCCCACACAGCCACTCACTCAGCATAGTTATGCTATTTGTACAGTATAAACATTTTGGATGATTACATGTAATTACATGGTGCAACGCGGACATCCACGGACGGACTCACACTAACCTGCACACGCTGGCCTCAGGGATTCTCCTCCACGCTGAGAAGTGTTTACTGAGTAATAAGGCAGTCGTGAAAGAAGTTGGGGATGCGCTCACTGCCAAGATCCTCTCTAAACAAACACCTCCATGAAATATTTTCATGACAATCTCTGCACTTATTGGCATGCTGCATGGTTCTGCTCCCTGCTCTCTCTGCCTCTCACCCTGAGGCTTCATTCATCCAGGTCGGCTCAGACACTCACACACAGTCACACACACACTCTCACACACACACACTCACACACACTCTCTCACACACACACACACACACTCTCACACACACACACACACACTCTCTCACACACACACACACACACACCCTGGACATTCACTTCTCCAGCAGGACCCACCCTCGCTCCTCACAGATACTTTCTCATCACCCTCCGACCTCAGCTGCTGGTCACGTGTCCCGAGCCCACGCTTGCTCTAAGTAAAGTCCCTGACAGAGCTAGACAGGACATGTTACATTTTGCAGCTGCGTCTCTCTAACACCCCAGCCTGAAATCCTTGCGCCCGCCCGCCCGCCCGCCCGCTCTTCCTTTTCACCCTACCGCCATGTTTGGCGGCAAAAGCTGAGTGACACATGAAGCACAGAGATCGCAGTTGTCTGCGATATGCTGTTGAAGATGGCCTTTACAATTTGAATATTTACTTATAATTTTATTTACTTTATGAAGAGGAACGTAGCAAATTAAAACCTCGTAAGATTCATAAGCAGCAAAACATACTTGGGTTAGGGTCAACACACGCAGCATTAGGCTTGTAAACATTACTGATGCACGTTGATTGGGTCTTTGTTTAGCTGCTGCTGGGACACTATATCGCTGCTATATAGCCAGACGCTGGAATAAATGCTTAGATGCATTCATTTGCCATAAAATGTGATCTGGTGTTGGTCTAAGTCCCAACAATAGACAAACACTAAGTGCCTAAGCTGGATTCACCAAACAGTCCTAGTTTCCTTGTGTCCTTGTTGACCACGGCTGAGTGAATCCTGGGAAGTAACAACTGGTCGAGCCTCATTTGGCAGCAGTGACTTGAAGTCAGCACGAGCTGCACAACGAATCTTTGACCAAATCCTCTTTCCAGAACCGCTTCTTGGCTCTCATGTGGTCGTTCCACAGCATCTCTGTACCGTTAAGGTCTGAGCTCTGACCGGACCCCTTCGGAAGGTGGATTTTCCTTTTCTGAAGCGTTTCTGTCTTGGACTTACTTTGACGTTTAGGATCGTTTGCACTGCTGCAGCATCCAACTTTCTGTAGAATATTTTGGTCAATTGGGAATTTTTTTTTTTTCATCAATAATAGCGAATAGTCCAGGCTCCGAAGCAGCAAAAACAAAACCAAATTACCATGCTTCCACTTCCATATTTCATCAGTGGGATGATGTTGGTGAGCTGTGTCATTTATGTAAACCACTCCTCTGGAACTCTGTCATTTATCTAATGAGTTGGTTCGGACCAAACGAAGTTAAAGGGAGGTCATATTTGTCATGATTTAGCTAAGGAGTTAATAAGAAGCAACTTTCTAACATTAGTTGGCATCACAAACATCACTACAGCCCTGCATGCGTTAGACACCAAACTTTTGAAAAGGTTTTTGTTTTTTTTTTCTTCCTTTGTGACATGACTGTTGAAAGAAACTTTTTGAGTTTAGTTTTTTAAGTTTGGCTTTCTCCTTGGCAACCTCCTTGGCTCCTTGGTAAAAGTCCAGGTGAGTGATCCAGAAATGACCCACTGGTTTGTGAAGGGACATTTTTGGAAGATTTGGGAAGATTTGCTGAGAATGAATGACATTTATGACTGAAACAAAGCAGCCAAAGACAGCCGCAGAGCCAGGCAGGCTTGGCATCGCCGTGTACCTGACGTGTAACCGTGCCACGGTGGGGTTTCCACCCACAAGCTCAGACTGGGGTACACGAGTCTGGAACCGTCTTTAAACAGAGCTGCTTGCCTAAAAAGGGCCCTGGATCTCTAATGATATTTACATCCCCTGCATTATTTACATTGGGAAAGAAGGGAAGAAAACATTTTTTTATGAGAATGTTCCAGCAGCAGTTTGTTGTCAGCGCTCGGCCTTGTACAGAGGGTGAGGCGAGGCAAACAAACAATTCCCCCACCTTTCTGTCTCTGCTCAACAACCCTCACTCAGTTTGAAGTCAGGAACAATAGCCAGGAGCTCGTGTTCGTAGACCGTAGATGGACACACACACTCACACACACCCGAGGCAAATCTTCTGCGTTGCACACCATCACAGCAGATCCGCAAGCAGGAGGCGTAAACACTAAGCTCTCTCACAGGATGCTCTGTAAATATTTAGAGCTCAGCGTGTGTTGAAGGGCGGGGAACATGGCGGAGCGAGGGCAGCGACGGCCAAACGTGACCGAACCTGGCCAACTCCCACCACTCACCCCACCGTCGGAAACAACGTTACCTTATTCAGCATCTGTGCGCTGCGGTTTTCCCTGGCTTACCTAGCGGCAGCACGGGAGGTCACCTCAGCTGAGCGTGGGGCAGGGGCTGCTTCCTGAAAATAAAGTCAAGATTATGTATTTAGCTTCTTACTATTTGAAAGGCTGAGGCGAACTGCAAATGTAACCTGCAGCCTCTCGATGCTCTGACTATTATAATATTTGCATCAAACAAAACAGCAGCTACACATCTGTAAAAGTTAGCTTCCCCCTTTTTCAATCCTGCTTCATTTTCTTTTGGAAAAACATCATAAAACCCGTCTGATTGTTGGGTTGCAGTATTTGGCAAATACAACCTCAGATGAACTTGAAGCAGCCATTTCCTGTATGGGTTTATCTATATCTAGACCACTGATTATGTCTTTCCCTCTTGGCGTTGTGTTACTACACTCCAGAGCAGCAAAATTCCCAAACATTTATTTTTTAAGAGGACTCAAATCAAGGACTGATTATGATTAGCAGTCTTACCCTCGTCAGTGTTTTTACCTTTAACTCTCCTGTTTAATTGGTGCCGTGCTGGTGGAACCCTAATTTACCTGAGAGAACCTCCCCAAGGCATCAATAAAGGTTGATATCTCATTTAAATCCTATGCCCGCAGCATGGGGGTACTTTGTATTGCCAACATTATTTTAGTTTGTTTCAGCTACATGTTTATTAAATGAACAGCATGAAAAACAATACGTGTTGAAGTTAGACTGAGATTGCTGAGATTGTCTAGAATCAGTTCATTTTTATCATGTGTTTACACAAGAAAGCACAAGTTTGAGAGAGGAGGAACTGACTTTGGTATGCGACTGCAGCTGGTGTCTTGTCTGCCGTTTCTTACCAGTTGCTGCGGACTTTTTCTAATAAAACCCACTGCGTTTTGGAGCTGGAAACTAGCCAGACTAAAGCAGCAAAGTCGAAAGCCATAAACCAAAACAGTGAGCTCAAACGTGCCAAAAGTCTGACACTTGTCGCCAACTTTTCACATTAATTTTATTAATCTTTTGCTTACATAAGCTTAATCATTAGCTGAACTCCCTCAGTGAGCGGATTAGAAACGAGCAGCAAAAACAAATGTTTCCCGGCGATGAAGAATGTGCTGACATATCAGCTTGTGGTCAAATAATTTACACATTTATACAGTATGTGTCATTCTACAGCTAATAGTATAAAAGCAAATGCAAAAAGGTCATGTGAGCAACTGTAATCTACTTGAGTTAACAAACCATCCAAAAGTGAAACTGTGAATCTCCTAAAAGCATCGAAATGTAAACGTTGTTTCCTGATCATTCAGATTTACTTGTTATTTATTACGCTTCTCATCCCTCACAAGAGCCCTGCTTCCTCTGAATCCACATTTCTGAAAGATTTACATTAGATCGTAACTCGAGCTCTGCCTCACCTCAAGTGGGAGTTTTCCTATTCGCTTCAAAGGACCTTCCATTGTATCCGCCTTTATATTATCAGGTGTTGCGACCAAATAAACACCCTGGATCCTTTCAGTTCAAATGGGTTTTTAACCGAATGCTAAGTCAGACAGCTGTTTGACCCCGTTGTTCCAGTTGGGTGGGGTTTCGGACCAGACTCGCACATTGTTTCACCGTGGAGCTACGACAGGGTGACACAAAGTTGACAGTTGCAGGTGATCACAGTCGGGACTTTCAAGGTTTCGGTTGTGACAGCAGAGTGACTCAGAGTCCGGCAGCCAGGAAGGAACTTTAGGGGTTCTCCCCACCAGGACACATTCAACTTTCACTTTGGTTGGTAGTAATTACAGCTCATTAAAGATGGGATGTTTTAGCTTAAAACTTCTACTTTGATCCCTAAATTAACAGACGCAAAACCTGCGGGGAAAATCCTATCAAATGTAAGGTTATGGCCTTTTATAAGAGTCTAATTGTGGGGTTTTTTGAGACACAAAGGTTTAAATTAAGAGCCTGTTTGCGCCTGCTTTCCGTTTGGCGAGCTTCCACCCCATCTGGCACCCATATATTCTACGACAAAAGTCTAAAAAGCTATTTGCTATTACCACTTGACCCTTTGGTCTGGGCTGCTCATGCCAAAACAATACCAGGACGAGCAGCGAGCTTCCCAGAGCCGTCGTGGAACGCAAATAGTAACTTCTAGAAGCCGTCAGCTGCCACTACAGAGGAGAGGGGAAACCGAGGGAGGAGGAAAAACAGCAGGACGAAGAAGAGGTGGAAATGGGTGGTGGCCAGGAAGCGGGACTCTTCCTGCCCTAATCACAAGTCAAGAGAGTTTCCTTTCATTGTAGGAGCTCCAGACCCCATTAACCAGCTAGACCCCTGCATGCACACACACCAACTCCACTACTTACACATCCTCCATGGAAAAAACGAATCTCTTCTCAGACATAACATGTATGGCTGGAATACATTCAGTTGAACATTATATGTGAGTTGCTGACTGAGACGCAGAGCCACACTCAGTCACGTTCCCACACAAACATATATACTGAGACACAGGTACGCGTATCCTTCTTGGCAGAGTCTCGCCGCATTGTGCAGGCCCCGAGGCTCTGCTCTGATAAACACTTCATTATGAAATCCTGAGAACACAGTAAATATTTGCCAAGGCCCTTATCAGCCTGCCTTATCTTGGCGTGAACTCCCGGCACCACATGACTCCGGGCTCTTTATTTTCTTAACGCCTTTGCTACTGACAATAACTGAAGACGGTAAACTGTCCTCCTCTGAGAGTCTCCGGTACAGCGACGACCAAGCCCTCGCGATAAAACTTATGTCAGGGATTTCAGTCGGTGTAGACATGACCGAACATGACGCTGCACTCAGGGGACTCAATTCGCCACTATTCCTTTTTTATAAACGCTCAGGTGACTGATAGTAGAAACACGTTTACAGCTGCAGAGTTAATCAGTTATGAGCTGATGGCTGGGGTTGAAACATCCATCTCTGACCTCATTGCACGCTGATATCTCTGCGACAGCAGCCCCTTGGTGGACTGCCTATGAGTCACGCAGCGTTTAGGGTCACGCAGACGCAGTTGAAGCGCAGCGGGTTGTTGCGACAGCAGGCAGCTACCTCATATACGCTTCAGCGGGACACACAGTCAGATACCGTACTTGTGCTTTGCCTCATCTTTCGTTTTACTAGTTCAGAGAGAAATATTGTACTTTTGAGAATAGCTTGAGGTTTGACAGTTAACCACATCACCAGTACTGACATGCCCTGTGATGGACTGGCGACCTGTCCAGGTGTACCCCTGCCTCTCGCCTGTAATGAGACGGGATAGGCTCCAGCAGACCCCCGTGACCCTGCGAAGGATAAAAACGGGGAGAAAATTTTAGCTTTGGTCATGGAGGCTGATTTTAGGGTTGAAGTCAGCCTTTCAACTCAAACTCCACATCCCTCATCTTTGGGATGTGCCTTTTTTTAATTAAAGTGCGACGGCTTTGTGCTACCAACGTCAGAGACAAAGCAAATGCAAGACGTGAGACTGGCTGGAGATGTGCTGATCTGGGTTTGTGATGTTACAGTACTCTGAAACTCTGAAGGGCCCAGTGAACAACGTAAGGCAGGTTTGCATTAGTGGGGCTAAGGCAGGGCCCAGGCAAGTCCCTGCCTTGGTTTGGTTTGGGTGCTTCAGTGTGGAGTGTGATGCTGACAGATTGGACATGCTGTAGAAAGCAGAAGACAATAAACTGCAGTGTTAAGCCTGGTTTGCGCTTCGGCGTCAAAGCTACGCCGTAGCTATGGCGTAGGCGTGAACCCGGCAGCATAGGCTACGCCGTAGCCCGGCGCCCTCATCTCCCCAAATGTACCTCTGTGTTGCGTTGACGGGGAGAGCAAGAGATGTGACTGGGGAATTTGATTCTTGTCGTATTCTAATTTCCTGCCACTATCTCTTCTTTGTTGCTTTCAAGTTGGGTAGAACGACAGTTTGCTGCAATGTTGGAAAAAATGAAAAATCAGCTCCAACTCCTATAAAATATATTTTACTTGCTCCATTGGTATGGCTGAGCTAGAAACAGGAAGTAAGCAAAGGGAAACTTGGCACTGCGAGCTATGGTGGCGGAGGAAGAGAACGTACACTGCTGCCTAGCATTTGGTGGTGTAATTGCAGAACGTAAACAAAACGCAGAAAAAAGTGGGGGCGACAGCATAGGCGCCACGTGTAGTCTACGCATGGAGCTGCTGCTCAGAAGTATAAACCAGGGTTTAGTTTGCTTGGTCAGTAGATCCTACCGGGGCCAACACTGTCATGGCGACACCGCGGCTGAAAGGACTGAGGAGGTGGTGAGCTCCGTTACCCTCCCAGACCCCCGCCGATGGAAACCCACATATATTTACAGACCTACGCCATCCCACACAAAGTGGAGGTTTTGGAAATGGTAGTCAAATCTGAAGCACAAAAAGTATTAGTTTATATGTCCCCTTTAAAATCAAGAAGAAAGTATTTTATATCTGAGCAAAAAGAACATCACTTATTTTCTTTTGTCATTATTTAGATCTGAGCCAGGAATCAGTGGACCAAACCCACACCGACCTACAGAAAGTAAGAATCAAGCTCCACCTCAAGAACCTGTGGCGCAATTGTGCCCCACACTTCGATGTGTCGCCATTTAAAATGTAATAGTGCTTTATGATTGACAGCTACCTCGACATATTCTCAACTCATTACAGCACTTTAAAAACAACAGTTGACCAAAGTGCTGAACACAATCAACAGATAATCCTTCTGTACTTTCAACTTTGCTGTATTGACACTGAAGTAAAAGGCCAGAGTATGTCCGTCTCGAGAACTTTGTGTAAGATTAGAGAATGCAGTTTATATGAAGAGGATCCTCCTCAACTAAATATTTTGTTCTTATTTCACACTCGACAGGAAGTTTATATTAGGAAATAACACTATGTAAAATTAGCTCCGTTTGTGCCATTTTGTTTTAAAATCTTGTTCCATCACAGAAAACACCTGCAGCTCAACCCCACTTTTTTTTTTGCCTCCAGTCTTAAACTGATGAGAAAATTATTTAAAAAAAAAAAAAAAAAAAAAAAAAATCACAACCTGACTTGATTTTTTTTCCAAAATGACTTTTATTGGGAGAACTACAAAAAATGTACAGTACAAAGTTAACAGTCTCACACTCAATTTGTAGTGAACTGACTCCCCAAAGAAATATTTCAACTCACGTTGTCTCATTTTGTCCGTTTGTTACATTCAAAAAGCTTTACTTCTGATAAAGTAGTCAAAAGTACATAGTGCGCATCCCCCTGTACCTACTATGTACAAACCAAATGTGTTCATCCACTTCCCTCTCCAGCAAACTCTCAAGACTAGATCAATATAAAAAAGAAAGAAAAAAAAAAAAACAAAAAAAAAAAACACGCACGCGCACACACACACACACAAAAGGAAGCAAATCAAAAGAGGAATGGGGACGTAGACAAAGGTTACGGTTGCTTTTGTCAGAGTGTCTGAGTGGTAACACCCTCAAAAGTTTCAGAATCCAACACTACATTCAGTTCAACTTGTGTATAAAAATATGCCATGTAGGAAAAATACTTTATTTGGTTAATTTTAAGGCATGTAAAGATGGTGAACCCCATAGGCACTACAACAATAATACTGGGGCACAGAAGGACTGCTACATTCTTTAGCACGCGGCTGGAATCACAGTGTGACCTCGTGCAAAAAACAGGAAAGAACAAAAATACTTTTTGGTTAATTTATCGACTTGGGTTCTTTGTCACTGATCTAAGTCAACAATAGGAAGTAAGGTTTGGACGGTCTGAACAACCTTTGTGTATACATTCTACAGAAACATCTAAATAGGGATTCTCCAAGGAAAAAAGGCCTTCTACAGCACTGACACAACCTCAGGAGCAAACAGCAATCACGCAAACTTT
Source organism: Xenentodon cancila (assembly GCA_014839995.1). Taxonomy (NCBI): domain Eukaryota; kingdom Metazoa; phylum Chordata; class Actinopteri; order Beloniformes; family Belonidae; genus Xenentodon; species Xenentodon cancila. The sequence continues at coordinate 23,907,442 of CM026208.1, read as the reverse complement.
TGTTTTAATAAACGTAAACAAGGAAACAAATTAATGAAATAAATATCACATACGTTCTCTTAAATTAAGATTTTTTTTTTTTTACTCATTTACAATAAAAATAACCGAGTGAAGTTACAAAAAAAGAAGAAAAAAAAAACAATATATATATTACTGTGAAAAGAACATACACTCCACTTTATGCAGATTAATAATGGCGATCATAATTTAAACATAAAAGAATATAGATCTATTGCTTCATCATACTTGATAAATACAGTATGGACACAAATTACCAATGTAGCCTATACTTTTTTTTCACAAGATAATAAATAAGTTAAATAGTCCATAGCCAGTTATGCACCGCTATGTAAATCACTCAAAAACAGCTAAAAAAATATATATTCAACCATCAGCAGTGATTTCCCCAAACAAACCCAACTCCAGAGTGCTTTTTAACCAAGCAACAAACTAGACTAACCAAACCAACCACTGGGTGGCGCTGGGAGAAGGCAGATCTGGAATGGAAGGTGAAGCTTTCTGAGAGGAAAAAAACAAGACGAAGGAGGAGGGAGGAGGAGGAGGAGGAGGAGAGAAAAATGTTACTGTAAGTCAAGGCATATTCTTGGCAGGATGGGAGGAAATCTGAAACCGCTCAGTCTCTTTATGTCAAGTCATGGTACACACATGTAATCCCAGGAAAAAAAAGGGTGGCTTGCCTGATAGAGCAATAAGGGAGAGGGGCTGCCGTGAGCCCTTGGGCAAGGCACTGATGGAATGCCTTCTGTTTGCTATCTAAGTTTTAATACAGCTATATTACATACAAAAGAAAAAAAAAATACTACACTAATGCCAGATCAAGGATACTTGAAACTGTATGAAGCTTAACTGATCCTCGTGGGTGAAACTCGTCTTTCGCCCCCCCACCAGGGGAGGTGTGACCAGGGTCTGCACCCCTGAAGCTGGTATGGATTCAAAGTCTTGCTCAGAGGCACATCAGCAGGGGCGAATGGAGTTGAGGGTGGCCAGGAGGTCAGGAGCCAAACTCGGGATCCTCTGTTTGAAGGACAGTCTTTCTACCTGACACCCCCCCCCACCCCCTCCCTCACCCTAAACCCCACCTGACCCGTCCATAATCCATGCATAAAACAAACAAACAAAAACAAAATCAGTCGTCTGAAATCGACAGCCTGCTGAAGATTGGCAAACGTCTCCCCGCGTCCAGACTCGGAGACTCGGAGCCGCTGAGGCTCCCGGGAGAGCTGAGGGACCCGCTCGCATAGCTCTCCCGGTCAGAGAGCGAGTCCGGCGGGCTTGGAGGGGGCTCGAACACCGGCGACTCGCTGAGGCGGCGCAGCGCCTGCAGGTGGCTCATGTTGTAGGTCGGAGGGGAGGACGGGCACACGCCGCTCTGCGCGTTCCCGTAGTAGGCACCGGTGGAGTGGTTGTTGGCGTAGCCGCCGGGGGTGTGCACGGCCAGGGGGGCGAGCAAGGCTTTCAAGTCCTGGCCGGGGAAGGAGAAGGCACTGTTGATGCAGGACACGGAGTTGTGGGACAGGACCTCCTCGTAGAAGCTGGAGGCGGTGGTGCAGGAGGAGGCCGTGGTGGCGGGGGGAGGCGTCCGGGACGTGGGGCTGTCCAGCAGGGGAGACTCGAGTCCGTGGTGGGTGGAGAAACCGGAGAAGCTGAGGCTGTGGTGAAGCTTTGGTCTGTCCCTCTGGGTGTAGCCGAGCTGCTGCGGCGGCAGGACGTCCCTCTGAGCGAAGCCTCTAGGCTCCGTGGCCTGCACGTTGGCGTTGGCGGGCGGAGCGGGGCGCCGCTCGTCCGCGTTGTGGATGAAGTGACAGCGTGGGCCGTACGGGCAGAAGCCGATGGTGTGGAAGGTGCGACACGGCTCCGTTTTGTACTTCGGGTGGCGGGACAAGCTCCTCAACTCGTGGTAGCCGTGAGCGAACTGACATTTCTCCCCGTATTTGCACGAACCGTTCTCCTCGAAGGGCCGGCACAGCTCGGTCTTGTAGCGGGTGGAGTTGATCTGGGAGCCGGGCTTCTGCTGCAGGACGCCCCGGTCCCCGTTCTCGCTGTAAGCGCGGTCGCGGAACTTGTTCTCCTTGTTCATGAGGGCCGTGGCGCTGCTGCCGCCGCTCGGCGTGTTCTCCTTCATGCTGTAGGAGCCCAGCGAGTATTTGTTCCCGTTGCTCACCGCCTCCACGTTGCTCGTGGAGTTTCTGCGGAAAAATCCCGGCGTGAAGGAGCCGCCGGAGCCCGGAGCAGCGACCGGGGCGCCCACCGCCTTCTTATCCAGCATGCTGTTGATGTGGAGGGCGTTCATGTTCATGCCTTTATCCTGCTGCAGGAGAGAAAGCCACTTCAGTTAATTCTGTTAACCAATCCGGCCACTTTGCAACTACTTGTTGCAGCTGAACTTATGCTCTCTTTCAAAAGTGTGCACAGCTTACAAAAGGGAGGGAAAACGGGCTTAAATCTGACAAACATTTACCTTATAGAACATGTCCATGTCGTAGAAAGCAGACAAGACGGTCGCTGACATCTCTTTTCCCCAAATTTGCTGCCGCACTCCCTCTTTCATGGAGAACCGAGCAGGATCCTTGAATGCAACGAGCGGTAGTTTGTGCCACGACTGGTTTTGGTTGTGGAAAAAAAAATAGCAGACGGTTGTAAAAAGTTGCCTTCAGAGTTTACGTGGTGGTTTAAGTCCGTGGAAGAAGGGGAAAAAGGGGAGGATAGGTTTGTATTGCAGAGCTGTAGGTGGGTGTATCTCCTCCCCTGAAGAAGCGCTGAACCAGAGAGCTTCACTGCGCACTCCGAGCGCCTCCGCCCGAATATAAACTAGTGGACTGTGGCCGGGGAGGAGCAACGCCAGCCTGCTGCAAACTTCTGCCAGGAGCCGCCTCCTCCTCCCCTCCTCTCAGAAAGAAAGAAAGAAAAAAAACTTCCATTCACCGGTTGGCCGCCAGTTCTTTAACACCACGCCTTGAAATCCAACCCCGGCCACCACGAACCCCCGCCAACCACCGCACCCCGCCAAAACACATCCCAGAAAACTTTTATTTTTCTTTCAAAATCACAATTTTGTGGAAGTGGGTTTTGCTTTTTTGGGGTTCACACTGAGTGAGACAGAATGTACTACTATTAAAGTATTAAAGGAGACATCCTATTACACCCCCCCCCCCTTTTTTTTTTTTAAAAAGCTGACCGTTTTATTTTTTTGTGGCCTCAGTAGAATGTCAGTGAAATACTTAAATTAAAATACCTCAAAGATTAACATTTATAGCTCCCTGTTTAAGTTCATCATCACAGATGTGTTTATAGCAGCTGGTTTTAGGGGGCGGGGTCTTTGGGGTTTTAAGGGGTGTGACTTATTGTTGAAGCAGTGCTTCACAGGTACCATAGGTTCATTTTGAAGAGGGTAACATCAATCATAATTGAACCGAAATGTTCTGGGTTCCATGCGTCATGGAGGGAGCGTTGCTTCCTTCAAAAGTTAGGGAATTTTCAACGCTTGACACAGCCAGTGGGTTGTGTGTGCAGCAAGCGGAGATAAAGATGGATAACGTATGCATTCTTAATAGGAAGTAGAAATGTCCAAGTTCCAAGTTGAAGGTTTCAACTGGAACGTGCTATGAAGTTGGAATCTCAACCTATAAAGTTGGAAAAATCCCATGTAGCCCATCTGCAGAGTCCAGCGTGGCTGCTACCTGCATCAACAAAGCAAACACTCAGCTACTTCTACTTTTATAACAGTTCTGCTCACGTTTTGTCAGGAAGCTTTGTGTTGCTTTGCTGTTTGCATGTGTAAATACTGCAGTCACGGATTGGTTTTTCCAGCAGTAACCGCTAGGCTCGTGGATGGAAAGGTTCGTTTTCGAAGTCTGCGACCAGACGGAGGTCAAGTCAGTTGTGGAATCACTCCGAGTTCTAACGTCCGAGATAAAAGGATCATAATTCTTATCTGATCTCCAAATCTGAACAGAGTGAAGAACATATTTTCAGACCTCGGCCATCACAAACAAAGTGACACTTTTATAGTATTTTGGAGTTTTTGACCTGGAAGTTGTTTCAAACAATCACATTTGTGCTCTTAAGGCAAACAAATGTTGTTTTTTTTGTTTTTTTCTGATATGGTAGAAGTTGTGCATGCAGGCTGGTCTCCCTCACGTTTACACTCAGGTCCTCCGGTGAAGCTGAGAGCCAATTGGGGGGCTGAATTTCACCCCAAAGCTCCTTAACTGATTTTAAATAGCAGAGTAAGAGTTTGCCAAACATCCCCCCTCAACAGTTTGCCAAACATCCCCCCTCCTCCTAACCTCCAGCAAAGTCCTGGGATTTGAACCTTCCAGCAACACGGCCGCCCCTCTTGCCTCTGGAGCGCCACACTTAGAAGCTGACACATGTATTTGTAATGGAAGGAAACTGTGCCTCTCCCTCCCTCTAGTTCCCTGTGGATGGGGTGAGACCACGAATATGAGCAGAGGAGACCAGGCAGAGTGCAGGACAATTTTTAGAATCCACTGATTGCATAATCAGCTTCCACAATGCAACAACAGCCTATTCCAGTCCACACATGTAAAACAGCCCGTTTATGCCTGCTGTGTTCGCATGACCTACTTTTGTCATGTGTCAGAACTAAACTTTAAACTGTTTATTCAGTTAGATTAGACATGTGTCATTCCTGAAGTACGACATGCAATTATTCAAACACTGAATGGATTTGCTTTAGTTTAATCTTTTCCGAGCTCTCCTCTAAAGTTCTTCTCTTAATTTGTTTTTCCAAGTTTCAGAGCCAAGACTGCAGGAATGTGGGATTCACAGGGACCAGGAACAGCAGGCCAACACTGCCCCCTTGAGAGCGAACTGTGAACCGACGGCTGAAAAGACGGAGGCGCCACCTGCTGAGCGGAGCGGGAGCAGCATTTAAATAACAATCACATCATTTGCTGCTACAGCAGGCTTTTACTGTTTGTCTTTTGTGGCTTCTTGCTTCACAGAAATGCTAAAGAGACTCTCCAGACATGCAAAATCACCCATGTTTAAGGATGCTCTTGCCATTTCCACAAAAACCTGCCTTTTTCATAACAAAAAGCCACCCTGTGACCACAAGTTCCTTCTTTGCAAAGTCAAAGAGTGCAGAAAGTGTTGTTGCAAAGAAAACGAAAAAAAAAAAAAAAAAACAACACTGCCCCTGTCTTAGCAGGATGTGACCTTCCCAGGATGGCAGGATGTTCACATGAAAATGTCAAACTTCTCTCAGTCTGCTCTTGGAGTCATGTCCAGTTTTAAAAACCACAGTGGAAAGATTGCAGAACTGGCAGCAGCACATGGGACTCTATATCAGGTCTGTGGAAGGCAGATATTTCAGTCAGAAGTGCAAAACACCAGAAACTGCTGTTTTGTTTAACCAACGTTGGTTATCTTCTTATAATCATGATAAAAGTGATCATGAGATCCTTCTTTCTGATGATTTAAGACACTCGTGCTGACTGGTTTGGTTAGAGATGGATGGAGGGAGGTCATAAAAAGAAAAAGAAAAAAATAGCAACAAGGGAAAAACAAGTGACATAAGAGCTTGGAATCTACTACTACCAACCCTAAAATTAGGCTGAGGGCTGCCCCAGGACTATTTGTGCTTTGCAAAGTTGTGAAAAATAGTTTAATGTGAAGGACAGGCATGGCGAGGCTCCTGAGAAATCCCTCGAACATGTCCCTCAGCACAAACCGCTCTCCCATCACACGGCTCTGTTTTTATTGGGGGATGTTGAGCTGCTCCACAACATTACGTCAGCTTTACTGTAGCAGGGAACATGGCTACCAGCGAGCAGAGCAGGGTCCCGCCGTACGACAGGGCAGCGTGGGTTTACACTCAGACAGTAGTCCATTGTGCCTGCCGCCTAATTACATAACCGGGAAAACTAGAGGGAAGCATTTAAAAAAAAAAAATAGTCCAATGGGAAGAAAAGTGCAGTAAATTCAACATCACAGGAAAATAACACCTCATATAAACATACAGTAGAAGTCAAAGCGCACACAAGTGTGGTGACGTGTCAGTGCAAACACTTGCTTTCTCGTCTCGGCTATAAAACTCAGCTCAGCGCCGGAGCTCTGAGGCGGCGAGCCGTTCAGCTGCAACGTCGTAGACGAGGAGGAAGCAGGCTGCTGCGAGAGGAGAGAGGAGAGAGGAGAGAGGAGCACGGAGAGCTGGAACAGCCTCGGAGTTCCTCGTCTGTGCGAATGAGTTCAAGAATCTTACTGTTCAAGAGTCGAGCCGCTCACTTTTATTTCCTTCGTTTGGGTAAAAAGTACAATAAAACAACAAAAGAGTAAAAACACTTACAGGATCAATAAGAGAAAATAATTGTAAAACATACACTTAATAGCAAGTACAAGGTTAAATAAAAAAGCCTACATTTCCCATCATTCCCGGTAATTAAAGTCTTCACCACAAGGCTGGTCTGTGTTGACCTGCCGTGTTCGGTGCGGTCCATTTAACTGGTTATTTTACTGAAATACGTGGACTTCTCTGAGGCTTCTGGAGTATTTCCTGCCTGCTAACTGCTGGACGTCAGCCTCTCCAGCACGTCCAGAACCAGCCGGGCCCTGTGGAGCCGCAGCGTCAGCCGGGCGTGCTCCATGCTGCAGCAGAACTGAGGCAGGGCTGGGAGGCGGTCCAGGGCCTGCTGGGAGCTCAGGGCCTTGGCTTGGGCCTGCACGAGGAGTTGGCGGACCTGGTCCCGCTCAGGCTCCGCGAGGTCCGTTTCCGGGTTCTCCTGGGAGTTCAGGAGGAGCGAGCTGAGGTGTCCGTGAAGCAGCTTGAGCCACTGGAGCGGCTCGGCCCACAGGTTCAGATCCCCCTTCTCAAACAGGAAGTCCTCTTCATCCTGATCACGGAAAACAGAGTCGGTTAACAGGACTTTGATTATAAACCCGGTTGCTTTTAACCCTTCAAACTTCAGTGAGCCCGACGAGCTTGTGTTCACTGACTGGTCGTTTGGCTTCTGCTGCTGGCAGGTGGAATAAAGTTTTATTTTTCCTCTTTACAAGTAGCTTTGATAAAAAAAGTCAAAGATGGAACCCAAACAATAAACACGTTGGCCAGAAAGTCAAAGCAACAAGCTGAAAAACGCTCAAAGGTCTGAAGAAGGAAACTACGTCGGGTGTCAGTGGAGCTTTCTTGCACTAAAAAGCAGCTTTTACACAACAAAGTCTTCCAACTCATAGCTGTCAAACCGGAATGATGCTATTAACCCGGAGGTGAAACGACGTTGTTGCAGAATAAATTACTTATGAAAAAGCAAGAAACAGTTTACAAAATATAAATCACTTGAGACTTGTTGGAAAGCAAGATCAGTGGTGCACGGATGCTCTGCGGCGTTGGCAGCCCAGCAGCGACTGAGCTGATGACGTCACCGCAGCGTCTGCGGGCAAAACGGTGAAGTCTGAGCAGATGACACGATGGAATCTGAACGCCAGCAGAGAAAGATTTTCATCCCGGTAGTGGAGCTTTTCCATAAGCTGATGACATTAATGAAAAGATGAGTGTTGAAGAAGCAGTGACTGGGGAAGCGTGGACCCCCGTCGTGGCTCTACACGGTGGTGAGACTCAAAACAACAGCCCGCTACGTTGCGTCACTGGTCTGAACCCGCTGAGGCTGGCTCTAAAGCCGGTTGGCAGGTGCTCCCAACTCTCTGGTGACTGGTGAAGGACAGCCCATCACTCAGCCCTACGGACGTGACCGGTACAGCTCGCCATCACTGTGCACGTCTTTGTACGAGACCACGTTTCTGTCTCCTGAACGTCCTGACAGAGGCGACCAAAAGACTCAAGAACGTAATTATAGAAGAAACAAGGATGGAAAAAAAAAAACGAGACGGTGACTGATCACGAAAGCACAGAAAAGTAACTCTTAGTTGGCGTCAACTCACTGACCTTTGCTTTAACCTTTTACCGGAGTTTTTATGGTTATTCGTAGAACTTTATGATTTTTGTTAAAGTAGCCCAGAGGAACGTCTATAATTGTCAGCTCAGTGGGTCCCCCTGTAGGCGTGGAGGTTAAGTGGCTTCCAGATTTACTGTCACTCAGTCCCTGTCTCAGTTTGCCCTACGTCATCACTTCCTCGAGCCTCTAGGTCTCCTCTGCCGCGGTGTCCTGCTCTGTGAGCTAGTTTTATGGTTGCTGATGTGTGACACAGAACCATGAAGTGATGCGCAACTGCTGTGGGACACGACCGAAGTGACTGTTGGGGGTTTTTACTGGTAGAAGGGAGAGGAGACAGGGAAAATAAAACCCCGGAGATCAACAGTGCCCTCTGGTGGAGGGACATCGAACGTCTTGGACCGTCGCTTGGACCCGTCAGTTCAGAATGACAAATAAATGAAAACCACAAGCTGCAGGAACAGACGCTTACCAGACTGAAAGCTTCATCTGCAGCTTCGTGGTCGTTGCCATCGTCATCCTCTCCCAGCAGCCACTGAGCGAGGGCGAGGACGCCCGCTCCCACCTGCCCCCACAGCTCGAACAGTCGACAGAGGACCTCCACGGCCGAGTCCAGGGCTGCAGGAGGACACACGGGCACACCTGAAACCTCTGAGGACGAAGAGGAACATAAAACCAAACTTTAAAATACGTTCAAGCTGATAAAAGACACGAGCATTAGATATTCCAGTTCGTCAAACATTTAAGACATCGACCTGGAAATCCTTCAAAACCCTAATGTAAAGGAATGTTCTGGAGTTCAGTCCACCCGAAGTGTATCCGTGGTAGGAGGACAAACTGTTGTTAGTGATCCAAACGTTGAGAATCATAGGAGTTTTTTAATTTAGAACAAAATAATGTGTCTGAAAATAATGAATGGTAGCACTAAAAGATGGCAAAGGAGCCTTCTTTTAATAAAACGGACATTTCAAGTCTCTGACCAGATTTAAAAGTGTCAATCCACTTCCGTGAGTATGGACAGACGAAGCAAGGTCATTCTAACTTTTATATTTATTTATCAAACATCAAACATGTAGGACTGCCAGATTATGAAGGAAAAAAAATCCTAGTCAAGATGACTGGTTAACACAGTCATGATTATTATCCATTAACCTTTGAATAATTGTGCTTTATCAGATACAAACGTGTCATTTAATAATAACCTGTGTTCCTTCCACAGCTGGTAACAACGTACAAAAACGTCGTCACCAGCTGTGCAAATGCAGATACTGGTGACTTGCAAAGATGAACGAATCATATAGGCATTAAATTGTCATTGGTCATTAAGAGCTGCAGTGTAAAGACAGTGCTGCAGACTAATAAAGCGCCAACTGAATCTGGTGGGAAATGGGGGGTGGGGGGGCAATAAATGCAAGGCGTCAAATTCGCATCTGAAATACGAGTCGTTTTTCCTGAGTCAGAAACAGCAGATGTTTCTAGTCCAGGCCATCGACTGCCGCACACAGCTGTGGCATGGGGACAAAAAAAAAATAGATTAAAATAAATAAATTCATTAAAAAAAGTGATGTATGTGTGTCCCTAGTTACAAATAAATAAACAAAACAAGAGTCAATCTAAAATAAATAATATAGTAAACTACAAAATTCAACCACATTTTGATTGAAAAGAAAAAGAAAAAGAAAAAGAAAAATAAACAATTCAATAATGTATAGATTGGACTAAAGTGAGGCAGGTGGGTAGTCGGGACGGAAGCTCTGACTCCTGCATGAAAACCCGTCGTCTACCGTCTCCACATTTCCACCCGGCTGCTTCGTTTCTTGTGGGCTGGTACGCGATGATGTTTGCAGAGCTGCTATATTTGAATGATGCAGAGCTGACACCATGATCCAAACTTAGTGAGCGGGCGTGCGCGCATGCGCGACTTTCCCTGGGCTTGGATTGCTTTCTGGGAAACAAAACTATAACTCATAAAACCACCCGTCACGAGGGTGTGTGTGAGTGGATTCAAAAATACACTTCCACTCTCACCAGCATGTGCACACACACCTAAAACTGCAAATTTGGTTATTAAGGCCGATGAATGATTGGAGAGGGGTGACTCCACACATAGGCCTTTAATCCTGTAATTGATCTTCCATTCGCCCAACAAAATCATGTCAGTTTCACAAGAACTCCCAATTCACCAAGAGGTTTTTTTGTTTTTAGCTGGAGCTGGCTCCCTCGAGCAAGATGCTGCAGGTGCAAGAAGAGTTGCCTCGTTGCCTCGCATGAAGCGGGATTTTATGGTTCTCCATCAACTTGATGCTTTGTGAAACGGCGCAAAGCAATTCACCACCCGAACCACTAGAGGGCGTCAAATTTCGGAAGCATCTGTTGTAAAATGGTGTGAAAATCGTTGGTTGAGTGCTTAAACTCGATGGCAGCTGAGCGAGAGAGGACGTTGGTGGAGTTGGAGCTAATCGATGGAGAACAGAAAATGTTGCATCGTAAACCAATGAGAGGTCGAGAGGTCTTTGTGAAAACGCGTTGCCCCGACGTTTTGGAGAAGCACGTTAGGGGATGCAGAGGCTCTGCGGAGCGGGATTCATGTCGCCGCAGAGCTTCTGCATCACGATGGCATAGAGTCGGAACATAAGCAAGTCATCCATAGGCTTTGAATCCACCGCTTCTCTGTGAAACCATGGACAATGGCCTCCAAGATATCCCTCAAATGTGGTCGGGCCACACGTGGAAAGAGCTTCCCTCGTGACAGTTTACTGCAGACGACGTAGAAGTTGAAACGGACCTGACAACTTTAAAAAAAGCTGCTGTTTTGTGCCAAAACTGTAATGGAAAAGCGGGTGGATGTAGAGGCTGTGTGTGTCGCTGCGTCGTTCTCCCGCCTTGACCATCCTCACCTCAGCTGACACCCTGATAACGCCGCAGACTTCAAAAGGCTTTCAGAGCCACCACTCAAAACACTACCTCTGTGGGAGGAGAGGAAGGGCAGAAGGAAGGTGGAAGTATACGGACCCCCATCAGCACACATTCCCTTAAACACACACACACACACACACACACACACACACACACACACACACACACACACACACACACACTCAGAGTTAGGAACTCTGATTGCTTTTCATCTTCAGAGGAGGCGTAAAATCGAATGAGAGCCTTAAGTCTGAGTGAGGAGGGAACTTCGCTCTGTGAACACTAGAGCCTGTTGATTGTAGTGTATTAGGGGAGATTTAAGAGTTTAAGAGCTTGAGTGACAAATTCCTCTCTTTTCCAAGAAGCCGCCTTTTTCCTGGGACAGCCCAGGCCTCTGAAGTCGAGCTTTGACAGTCTACACACCCCGGCCCTCCCAAACATTAAGGGACATAATGGGAAATTTTAGCTGCATTCAATTTATCTACTTTTCTACGGAGGTTTCACACATCGCTTAACACAATTTCCCTCCTCAAGCTTTCGCTGCAAAATGCCTCCTTTCTCAAGGGGATAGTCTTTCATGTTGCTAGCGGAGTGTGTGTTGGGTGCGCGCACGTGTGTGCTGGCATGAGTTTAGTACTAATCGTGTATTGTTTTGTGTTGAAAGACTGAGACAATCCGCAATGACAAAGTCAGCTGGTGAATGAATGTGTGAATAGTGAATGAGGCTGTGAGTGCACGTGTGTGTGTGTTTTTGAGTGTGTGTTGTGGAGCGGGAAAACGCTGGCGCACACACTCACCATCCACTGGCGTCATGACGTACGTGCGATCTGGGCAGAGACGGAGTGTCGGGGGGAAAAAATTAACCTGGTGCCACTTGTGAAAACAGCCCAACAGTTGCAGCATTCTGAGCCTTTTAAAAAACTAAACGGTCTTCGGTTGTTCGGTTGGAGACTCAGCTGGGTGCATCTGGGATTTTCACAATCTGCTTGGCATGTAAATCTGCTAGAATCACAACCACCAGCCACATTTACCATCTCTCCTGAGGAACATCCCTTTGTGAGATCAAAGCAGTGACTTCTCAACGACTGGCACAAAAACCAATAAAGTCAAAGCCGCAACTATTATATTACTGAGAAAACCTGACCTACAACCATCCAACAGCAGCGTGGGTTTGCATACCTGGTACCACAGTGAGTAGCAGAGTAAAATATGATCAAATGATTGGTTTTAACTGTGAAATATTAATTATGAACCCTAAATTCAAGTGAGGCAGTCAGCCAAAGCTGAAGTGAGACAGATACGCTTTTCTTTTCACATGACTACATAAGAAAACATACATTTGTACTTCCAGTATGACTGAATGTACTCAGTAGTGCAGTGAATGTGAAACATTAACGGACAACATGATTCCCTCCAACTACTGCGGCCACATTGTTTCTTATTAACAGTGGTGCCATTAAAGTCACCAAACTGAATTAAAAGGGACCTTCGCCCTTCAGTAAATCCATGCTGAGCCTCTGCAGCTGGAGGGGGTGTCAGATGTCCCGTCGAGCGGAGGATAAGGGGTACGGGGAGGGGGGGAGCGGTATCGGTGGGCTCTCAGGACAGTGAAATCAGAGAAACCCCCAACACTTGCCGCCCCGCTCTCTTCCACACGCCGGTGTCATCATGTTCACTGCAGTGGGAGTTCATTCCTTCACTCGTCCCCCAGGTCTGAGCGTTATGGGCTGGACACCCACTCAGCTGCCCTCTTCCACTCCTAAACTGTCCTTCAGTTAAATAAAACGCTCAACCTTGCCTCCCGGCCTTGGGACGCCAAACGAGTCTGTGGCTGCACCTGTCCAGTCCTACAGTCGGGCCTTTACTCTCCACCACCAGGACAAACGTCGTCTTCTCACGGGAGCCGCCGAGATTTAGATTTGCACAAATTTAATAGGATAAAAAGTCTGCACCATGTGTGCAAGCGTTCCTCGTAGCTTGCAGACAAAAAAAAAGATTGAAAAAAAAAACAAAACCGACACCACCTCCTCCAGCCAAGGTGAAAGGAACCGTATCTCCTTCAAACGAGGTGTCACGCTCACACACTCACACACACGGTGTGTGCTGCAGACGCTGCACTGGAGCCGAGACTCCAGGAAGCCAAGGTGCGAGATAGCCGGAGAGGTGTGAAATAAAAACACACACTTTACAGCCCCGACTTCCTCTGGTTGTTGAGAATCAGGCAGTGTGGAGACCAAGTGCAACAACATCAACAACAACAGGAAACGGCACCAACAAAAGCTCTGGGGCTTTTGTAGTGCTACTTCAGCTTGCTCTCCGATGAAGTACTGTCCACGTAGCCCAGTCTGTGGTTTATCTAATACCAGTCAGCGAGGGCCTCGGCAGGGGGCCGCTCCATCGTGGAGAGCCCACCATCATCTGGAGCCGTTTCACGGCTTATCAACGAGGATTATCATTTCATCAATACGTACTGTCGAGGAGGGAGCTTACAAATGTGACCGAGCGCTGCTTGGCTTCAACTTATCTGCAGAGCTCTGAAGCTAAAGCAGCATCTGACTTCATTTTACCCAAGAACCAACAAAAAGCTCATTTTATACGCCGTTGTGTGACATTAAGTAACGTGCGGGCATTTAAAACTAAGCAGCAAGCTCAGCATTGAAGTCTTTAAATAACTGGATCCTACAGTTCCCACAATGCATCTCAAGGACATCTATAATTAGACTCTCACAATGACAACATGTGGCTTTTTGAAACTTCAGTGAGCCCCTCCAGACTGAGAGGAAATTAAAGTTTTTTCAGGTGGAGAAGTATGAGCTTATTGCAAAAATGCAGCAATTTTCTGTTTCGGGCACTGGTGTCTGTTATGCAAATCTTCCTTCAGACACGACTGGACACCAACAGAGAGACGTGATGCTTGAATAAGGTCAATATTTGGCCTGCGGGACCTAAGCCACACAATTCGATAAGGGTTTTAAGCGATATTCAAATGACTTCTAAAGGCTGTCAGACCGAGGTATGAACACAGCGGTCTCACAATAAGAGAAAACTTCACGCAGGTTGTGAAACAGAAACTTTGCACTTCTGCTGTACATTCACACCCCTCTGCTGTATACTGCAGTCGACGCTGCGCACACACTCCAGCTGAGCCTGCAGACACCTGTCATTACGGCACACACGTGACTTCGTTTTACACCAGCCGCCGAATAATTAAAATCTCATTCTGCTGCTGTCTGAGAGAAAAATGGTGAGAGCAGCACAAACTCCATTTCTGTGCGCGTCTTTCCACTGGAAGTTGAAATAACAGCTTATTTAATCCAAAAGTAAAGGCTGGAGCTGCAAACCAAATGTTGAGTAATTCTCCTCTTGCTTGCGTGGGTTTTACAATCTCTGCTCCAGCGACTGACACGAACCCGCGTTTAACGGCTGGCCGAGCTGAGTGTTAAAACCGGACGGCGTCCGTTTAATGAGTGTCCCTTGGTTTTTCAGGTTATTCACATCCAGTCATCTGCAACATCTCGATGAATGAACAGTGGGAGAAAGGACATATGAATGACATTATTCCTACAACGGCGTTTGGAGGCTTTAAAGTCAGCAAAGCAGGCTACTGCGGGGCGTTCGGCTGATCACGGTTCACTGGGAGCGGCTACAGAAGAGTATAAGAATGAAAAATGGCCCAAAATGTTTGACTCTCTCATGTTAGCAGGGTTTTCCCAAAAGCGTAAAGTACATATAGGCAGAGATCATACAAACAGCTGGAAACCAAGACTAAAAGAACTTCTGGGGCCGCATGTAGACCTGGTATTAAAATGCAACCTGTGGAAATCCGACGACGAGTGGCCAGTGCTAAAACAAACTCCGAAACCATTCCAGGACAGATTCCAGATCACTCGGGACGCATCTTAAAGGACGTCTGGGACGCTTGTGTTCACATTCTTGACGTAATCTGAACATGAAATTGTCCTGAGATGCTTTGACACAAGCGTCAGCCAATCAAACAGCATCTAAATGACATGAGCTGGCCAATGAGATCCCACACGGTGGGACCGCTGACTTGTGCAGTGACTGGGAAGAAATCTGGTAAGACGAACGCCCGTCAGAAGCGCCGCAGAGATGCTGTGAGGCTCCTGTGGTGAACTAAAGCTATGATAGGTGACCACTCATTTCATTTTACACGTGAATAACTGCTATAAAACTTTTTGTCATTCGAGTTCTTTGCGTTTGTGATGCATCTTTCCTCATAATTTATACACCTGATTCGTTAAGAACACATCCTTTGTTGAACACACTTCATTTGTGGAGGATCTCCTTTGTCTAATTATTTCCAGCTCCTGCTTCTGCCCTTTTTTTTCCCCACTGACTACTAATGTCCAATACGGCAATTAAAAATGACAACACACTTGCTGGTTGCATGTTTATTTTTATATATAGAGTGGGAAGGTCAGATCGTATCACTAAAGATGCACGTGAGTGCACATTTGATGCCAGGTGTGAACACGTGCTGTCAATGCTGGCCACTTGTGACGGGATCTCTCAGGACATGTTAATGCAACGTTAGAACTGGACCTAAGACAATGTGACAACGGGAGCATAAAGCTGGAGCATCTGCACATACGATTCCAGACAGGAGAGAATGGAAGAACATTTAATACTAGACAGTTTTGTTTAGTATTTACACAAAGTTAACGTTTCCATGAAAAACGGAATTTGCTTTTCCTGGACTTTAAAAAGCAGAGACTTCACGTATAAGCCATGATCTCCATTTGATGATCAATATGAAGATAAGTGAAAACAGCTGGAGGTTGATGATTCACAGGACAAATGGGAAGAGAGAAGGTACGTGTGAACTCCTGTCCCATCAATAACACAAACCAGCTCCTACAGTGTTATACAACCAAAGTAAGGATAAAGCCCCGTACAAGGTGGAGGTTAAACATCTAAATGTCCAATGATCACATCTGTGCATCGTCCGGCAGTGTTAGTTGAGAAGTAATATAGGCCACCGTAGGAACTCAGAGTCAATACCGCTTTGATTTTCAATAGTTTGTTTCCAGTGATAGATTCAATCCTAACCAAGCAGAAAACCAGTGTTGAGATAAGTTCTCACATTCTTCAAACACGTACTACCTCTTTTTGCTTCAATCTTCCACTTAAAAGCCCCATACCACTGATCTACGACCGCCAAAGAACCATCTGCCATCAGGCAGCAGAGCACTTGTTACTGGCCTGTGAACGGGTCCGGGAACATGACGATCACGGATGAGGAAGTGATAGCAGCCAGCCACTGGCTGAGCCGACTGCCAATCAATCACAGTAGAAAGAAACGTATTACTTGATATAAACTCTCCAGGAGTGGTACAAAAAAATACCCCCCCCCCCCCCCCCCCCTCAGAGTTGTCCTGGGTGTGAAATCAAATGATTGAGACCAAAATGTTTTCTTGAACCGGGCTGTAAATATGATTTCTGCTCTAAATGTGACATTTTAACATTGGAGTCGATGGAGACTGACTCGCTTTCCCAGCCAGCCTCTAGCGGCCAGTCGAGGAACTGCAACAAATCTTAGTTCGGCACGAAACTCATCCTGGAAGTTAGATGGCTGGTGCTTGGTTCAGACTAATGTTGGACTGTTGCCGACTAATGCTACCAGCGCCACGGGAACATGCCTACCAGCCTATGGAGACTGAAAGTCAGTCAGTATTAGTGGTTTATTTAAATGGCCCTTAAACGTCACCTTTTCCTACCA